>CANNWQ010000006.1:506200-1007517 GCA_947532105.1 Athrips mouffetella | reverse complement strand
TTATCCAAAGCCGGCTGCAGCCAACACGGGTGTATGCCGAAGGGATGAATCGTGATTGTTTACATGTTAACTACCTACTCGTTATGCGACGATCTAGATCTAAAGTGCAGTTTGGATGTCATGTTTGGTTTAATTTTCAACAAATATGGTCCGTTTCCTACCTGAGATAATTTCCTTCCAATCTGCTTCTAGTTTTGGATATATTTTTGAAGTTAGTCTCAGTAGTGCGTAAACATGCGAAAACAATAAATAAATGGAGTCTACTCTAATTTTTTCGATTGTTACCTACTATGTAAAATCGTTTGTATACACACCCTATTACTTGTCACTCGCAAAGCGAGTCTGGCCCGTACGTCTATTGAGACAAGAAAAGCCTAAAGTGGCAATAGATAAAAACGTTCTAAAGTGGCGATAGTTAAGACTAAATAGTCATAGTGACCCTCTATTATAACAGATAAGTAACTGTTCTTTCATGCTTGTGCAAACCTTATAACTATCACTAAACATAAATACCAAGCAACAAATTAGAAGAAAAATAGAATACTAACCTAGACATAGGCGGTGATAATACTAGTCACAGCTTTACAAAGTGTGGTGTACAGCAGGCAATGCTAGTGGCCAGCTTGGACAATGGCTGTCAACGCATCGACCACTACCGAGACCATGGGCGAGGCAGTCAGTCTCCGTCGGGCCGCGCTACTGGACACACGTCTAAATAAGATAGAGCTATTAAGTTATTTGTTATTTCATTCACCAATATACATACAGTACTATCTGGAAGTTATGGTGTTGTGTATTATTGTAAATATATCCCGAAACACACGAGGCCCGACGGGACACCACAAATGGCGACAAGGATGAAAACCGTAAGTAACTACAAATAAGTTCAAAAATTTTGGTAAAATGAAAGGAATATATACGAGGTAGATGTTCAAAAAAAACAAAATGTCAACTAATGTGTGTGCATGTTAAAACAAAAGTATTATCTTTGTCCTATAAATTACAAACAATAAAATAATATTGGTTATCATAACAGAGAACAATGAATTTGTAAGGATAATCGATGCAACAAGTAACGTCCATAAAGTCCATATGCCTTTGCTGTAATTACTATTATTACGGGGTGCCTGTGCGATCAAGCTCTATTCGTTTACATACTAAATCAATTTTTCAAGCCCTACCTATAAACTGTTAGTCTTTTTCAAAAACGCAATTGCGAAAAAACAAATATAAAATTAATGCTTGAAGGGTAGGTAATCGTAATGTATTATTAAAGTAAACGAGATTCAACGTGTATTTTATGTTTCGGAATTTGTGAATACCTACATATTTAGTTTAAATATTTGTATCTGAGCAAAAATAATACCATGCTAAACGGGGCTTAAGTTGGAATGGCTTACTCCTAACCAGTAAACCAAACCATAGAGTTACCATTATAGGTTAAAATGTAGGTAACATGAACAATACCCAAATAATTATTTAACAATTCCGTAATAGATTGAATCGGTTTTCGTTCCCTTTTGTTTAAATAAGTGGGGGTAGTCGTAAGAAAAAATATGTAATTATCAGGCAGAAAAGGGCAGTAAATAGTATGTTCATATTTGTTGCATCACTAATATTATGAAACTCAAAGAATAGCCACGCATAAGGAACAAAATATAAAGAGAATAAGGGAGTCTAGATGCGAAAGCATAGTGGTCAGCGCATTGGATTCGTGCTGTTTCTGGTATTTGTTGTATGTAAATACAACCCATACTGGTTAATCCAGTCCAAGAGTGCGGGTTCAATTCCGGCTCGCGTCTTAAAAGACTTTCCATATTCATAAAGGTAATATGCGTGGGCGAATGGCATGTGTTGTTTTGGGCCATGGTATGAAAGAGTGCCATGAAGTGTCAAAGAACACTACAATAAATTGTATAAGAAGAAGAAGAAGTATCGTGGGTCAAAATACGCCACGATTGAAAAAACAATTAAAACAAGGAAGGAAACAAACAAAGCAACACATGGCCACTCGTTATATTTAAAGGCAAGAAAAGTCCGGGTGGATAATTTGATACCTACCGAATTCGATACGATTCGGGAACTGATTCGTCTGAATTATGAAAAACGAATGATTCCTTGTTTAGTTGAAACGAAGTAACTAATGGACTTCAGAATCACACACACATTGGCTGACTTGACAGTCAAGTTATCAATAATATAAAAAAAATAATAATAAAAGAAAAAAAAAACTTTATTATTATATTCTTTATTGCACAATTAACATACAGAGAATTATATACAAGAGGACATTTACAAAGGCGGGCTTATCTCTACAAGAGATTTCTTCCAGCCAACCTAAGGTCGTGAGAGAAAATGTTCGTTTAGCGGGACACAAGTGTGCAGTGAGAATTTCAAAAAGAAAATATAATATATTTTTACACGTAGATACTACTTAAACTAATATACTACTAACTCCTTTATAACCACATGTGGTGACAATTTTATTTTTGTCAGAGTCAAAGTCAGTTCAAACATGCTGAGTATTTGGAGGTGGTATGGAAAAACTTTAAATAGTTTATGATACCGTACAATTTTCAATATCATTTGGTGTAACTACTAACATCGGTATGTATTCAATGATCTCACTTAAACTGGAAGGTACGCTACATAGACAAAATGTGTATTTTCATTTATCACATCTTAAAGTTACCTTGATTTTATTCTATAGGCCTAGACAACCACAAATTATACCTACCTACCTACCTATTTTGTTAAATGACTACATCAAGACATAGGATAAAAAATAAGTAAATAAAGTTCAAGAATCAATAGATTTTAAGAAAAATTAAATTAATATTTTTACAACGTTTGAAATAAATTATGTGTTGCAACTGGCCACCACTAGTGGTTTGCCCATTTACAACGATAAAAAAAAACTAGCCTATCATTGATAGTAGGTAGGTACCTATTTCGGTACAATTATTGCATACTTAGATATACACTTTTGTTGGTAAGTAACTTGGTTCCTGTAGGCATAATCAAGGCTACAGGAATTTGAATAACAACTATAATAATCCGGTCACCTTTGTGGTAAATAATCCTCGTAGGTAACTATTGAAAAGTAGTTTTATTTTAGGTTTTCTTGTGTAACTTTCCTTATAACATAATTTGTAAAGCAACAAAATACTCTAAAAAGCGATGTAGAAATAAAGATACTATAACCTTACTAAAACGTAATAAGGTGTATATCTGCTTGAACAAACGAATATTCCTCAATGAAATACCAATTTAATTTAATTAAATAGTTTGATTTGTCGACATACACGGTACAGGTAAGATAATGAAAATCCACAAAGTGGACACAATTTGTAAGCAAAAGTCTTATAAAATTACACCAGGGTTTGTAAGGTCGGTCATCGACCTTGCAACCCACACGATATGATGATGATGACCATTAAACGAGCAATATTATTTATATATATATTTGTTTGTATAAATACCATAGACCTATATACCATAGACCATTGTTATATTATACCATTTGAATGCAATAAATGAAATATGGAAATATTTGTAATCGGTATCTCCAAAACGGCTCTGAGGATTTCGATAACATTTACCATACGGGGGTTTTCAGGGGCGAAGGATCGATCTAGTTGGGTCTCATGGCTGGGAAGGTTAATTTTTCCTGTGTTTTTAAAAATTTAAAAAAATACTGCGTTTTGGTCAGAAGCCTGAGGCGCCATCTATTGGCGGGGCTTGCTCGTATTGGGGCGGCTATTATGGAGCAAGGCTCGGTCGCCCAGGTACTTTTAAGTTAATTGTGGTAAGATTCTTTACATATCAATAATACTTTCAACTATTTCTCACAAAACAAGTCGTCTTATGTAGACTCATTTCGAATCCTTTGTAGTGTTGGGTCCAGTACACATCAATTTACCCACCCACACAAAAAAAAAACAAAAAAAAATAAGAATAAGAATATTTATTTCATTTTTAGCCATTCAGATTAAAAGTACCAATAGTTGAATTATATTGAAAAATTACTTGATTTTATAAGCGACTGATGCCTCCTTGTTTTCATTGCTTAGCCTGTGCCTATATAATAGATACCTATGTAATAAATAAACAAATAAATACTTAACGACCAACCAAGTAAGTCCTGTTCTTATAGAAAGTAACTCAATAAACCATTATAATGTGGGTAGGTACATACGGCCGCACATCAGTAGAAACACTTTTGGACCTTATGGCGTGGTAATAGAGTTGAAAAAGTTTCTACCGACAAGCGGTTGATCGTACGTCCGTAGACACCGGTGGCGACACACAGACCGCATGTACAGTCAACGACACATTAAGTTTGAAACTTACACGACACTAGGATTTCGAGCGTTTGAAGACGCCGTAGACTCGCTCTATTTGCATTGTATTCTGCATGACATTCAATAAGTATTCTGTAAAGAATCTACATTGAATAAAATTATCTGAATCTGAAATAAAAACAGAATAAAGTACAATGTGTCAGGGTTGATTGGCTGTTGACTGTATCTATACCATTATGTCAGTGTGTCCACACCAAACACTTCTCGCATCGAAATAGTGATAGGTACGAGTAGGTAACTTAACTGCATACCTAGAAAAGTTTTATTTAAATTCAAGTTATGATACTACCTACACCTAGACCAATGATATTCTAATAGGACCGTGACTTCTGATGTATGTGTGTAAGTAGATACGCTTACGCTTATGTTGTTTCTTTTGCGGTCTGTGGAAGCTCGTAGGGTGTGCTGGCGTACTACAGGACTTACCAGAGTAATGATCAATGTTTTTAAACAATAGAATTGGCAATTGCACTTTGTAGTAGAACGGTCGGATTAATCACTACTGACCTGACGTACCTAAACAATACTCACTATGAGAGTGCAATTGATAACCACACAGTGGCAGGGTCGCGATAATTACTGGTCAAAATTATCGGACGGTGCTAATTAGAGGTCAAACCTCCTGGCAGTAGCCCTTTTGCGCATAAATACCTACTTTGCGTAAAGTGAGTGCAACTGATAACCACTTAGTAGCAGGGGCGAAATAATTAGTGGGATCATAATTGAATAATTATTTGCCGGTGCTAACAAAACCTATTTTTGGCAGTGGCCCTTGTGCATACCTATTTTGTAGCTATGCAAAGTTAGTGCAACTGATAACCACTATAGTGGCAAAGGTGCAATAAGTGTTAGACGAAAATCTAGATATTTATTGACCGGTGCTAATAAAATAAAAATAAAGAAAAACAAAACCTATTTTGGCAGTGGCCCTTGTGCATATACCTATTTTGAAGCTATGCAAAGTTAGTGCAACTGATAGCTACATAGTGGCAGAGGTGCAATAAGTATTAGAGGAAAATCTAGATATTTATTGACCGGTGCCAACAAAATAATAATAATACTAAGAAAAAAAAAACAACAACAACAACATTTTTATTTTTGCCTTCTAAAGGTATTATTTATTGATATATTATTTAATCGCCACACATTTTGATGACATGGGTGATCTTGTACTTCGAAGAGTTCGTTCTAGGTCTGGGTAAAGATCGTAATTTTAGTAGTAGAACACCAAGAATTCGTTGACTCTGCAAACCATACGGAAAATGATAATAATATAATAAATACATATCTGAAGAACTTGTAATTGTTCTGCATTAGTTGTGATATTGAAAGCCATATTCCATTTTTTTTCAATAGGAAGTCTTTGTTTTCACCTTGCTTACCACCTGCAAACCTATGGAAACCGGTGGTGTGAAATAAATAAAAAGAGAAAAGGTAAAGGAAAGATAGGTCGTTGTGTTCCTCATCCTTGCCTTCCTCTAAAGGCTTTAAAGTAACAGGGCTTTAAAATTAGGTCCTCCTGGATATTCTTGATTGGCTGCTGTAGGCAGGCTTCATTGGTGAATGGTTGTTGTGCTGTTTGTATTGTTTCAGATATAAACCAATTAAAACAAGGAAGGGATGTGGTGTACAGCAGGCAATGCTAGTGGCCAGCTTGGACAATGGCTGTCAACGCATCGACCACTACCGAGACCATGGGCGAGGCAGTCAGTCTCCGTCGGGCCGCGCTACTGGACACACGTCTAAATAAGATAGAGCTATTAAGTTATTTGTTATTTCATTCACCAATATACATACAGTACTATCTGGAAGTTATGGTGTTGTGTATCATTGTAAATATATCCCGAAACACACGAGGCCCGACGGGACACCACACAAAGGATGTTGCTTCATCGTGTAAGTAACTATTTAGTCAATGCCTATATTCCTAAATTTATTCAAATAAAATGAAGGTTAGTGATAAGAAAAAATTAAATTGATTTTTCTGTCATACCCGTCCCATTTCCATGGTACTTGTTAAGGGTATGTTTACACATGACTACTTATTAACGGTACTTCTACACATGTCGCTTGCTGTTATTTTATGCACAATTATTAATTCATATGGTGCCTATTGTAACGTTGTGCTACATCGACCCGGCACCTCACTACCGGATCGGTAAAGAATTCGAGTCCCGTCTCTAATATCGACGCCATATTGCCTCCGGTTGACAGATATTTGACAGCTCTTGATCTGGCATCTACTGTCAGCTGTCAGTGACAGATTGTTTTTTTCCTTTATTGCTGGTGTTCGAGAATTTCCGCATCTAATAAGAAAAATAGAATCAAACCCCGAATTGGGTAAGTTTCCCATTATTTCGCTATTAATTACTATTTTCTAGAAGCTCAATAATGTATTTTAGGTAAATCTACGTTTTTCCTCACTTTTGCAAAACACGCTGTCTGTCGTGTTTACTAGTCAGTTCAATCTATCTTAATTATACAAATTCTATAAAATACACATTGTTTGTGAACCGTCGCGATGTGTGAGCCTTCCTACTCCCTCCGTTCCTCAACAAACGGGTTGTCTTCGAGCTGAGAGGCTGGCACATCGTGCGGGGTCAATGAACCGTATCGCATGCTCACACGCGCACCTGTGGTGAATTCCAGGGTCCTACTCTACGGCTACCTTATTCGGACGCTTCTCTCCCTCTTGGCGGCCAGCCCTTTACCTGTGGGCCTGAACTGGTCATCGGGGGCTACTGCTGTTACCTCGTGGCGAACACTGCGCTGACGCCAGGGAAACGAGCCGGCCTTTTCCACGACTGCTGAGAGCGGCCTAACCAAGACTTGCCAGACACCTCACCGCACATCGTGTTCTCCACGGCCTACCCCGTTGGAACTACGACCCGAAGGAACGGTACCCTTTCTCTTCCTTATTCCCAGTGATAGTGCAGTGAATTCAGTGCGATACTTTTTAGTGAGAGCGTTAACCCTATCAACTTCCCCGGAACCTAGAGACTTTATCCCTATCTTATTCTAGCCTTTCCTGTTTTTTCCTCTCGATTAAATCTAGAATACAACTATTTTGCTGTTTCCTTTCTTCCCTTCCATGCTAGGCTGGAAGTAAAAGAAAAGCATCGAATGCCCTAGCTGCGTCTCATCCCGCGCATGTCGTAAAAGGCGACTAAGGGACTTCTTCGGTCACTAGCCTATCTTTTAGTGACCCTCTCTACTCTCCTTGTCTGCAGCACCATCAGTGCTACAGTGGCGCCCAACTACCCTTACCCACCTACTCTTTTCCCACTCTATTCTAATTCCTTCTAGCTCTCTCCCTGCTTGTCTAACGCTCCCACCGCTAATACAATAAATTCTAAATTGATTTTATAAATCTGGACTACGGCTGGAATTCACTGCCCTCTCTAACTCAGCATCGTGGCGGTATCGAGCTGTAATCAAAATAGAAATATCATCAGTGCTATTTTAAATTCAATATTATTAGAATACTAGTGCTATATTGTTTTTACTGTACCTGGCAAAAATGGGAACAAACCCAATCAACTTCATACACCTCAGAAAGGCTGAGTTGGAGTATGAGGTCGTTATTAGAGGCGGCGAACCTGGTACCTGCTTAACTCTTAGGAAACAGATTAATGTACTAGCTAAAAAATACAGCTCAGAGGACATCGTTGAGTCAGGGTTAGACGAGACTGAGGACCTCAACGCAGTGAAGACTACTTTGACTGACTTTCAGACCCGCCTGCTGGAAATCAATACAGAAGCGGGGGTAAGCAAAGCATTGTCCTATATAAATCATCTCTTCTATCGTCTCGCGCGTATCAAGCCCACATTGACTGAAAACATAACTAAGAAGCAAAAGTTAGACGCATCGTTCAGCTCACTCACTGCACAGCTAAAGACAATAGAAGCTAAATATAAACCAACAACTACACCGCAGAATGACCCTCTTAACACCACTAACATAACTGTTACTTGCAGCAGTCATATCCCCAACAAACCCAAGTATGATGGGAAAACTTGCGTTCGTGCTTTTGTACAAAAACTCGAAGAATTCCGTATCAGCAAAAATATAAAAGAAGAAGACATGTTAAACTACGCCTTTGAGATTTTTACAGACAACGCATTGATTTGGTTCCGACATATCAAACCAAGTGTAACTACCTGGACTCAGCTGATTGAACTGTTAAAATCAGCCTTCGACCAAGACGACTATGACTATAGGTTGCTAACAGAAATTAGGCAACGTACACAGGGGGACTCAGAGAATATAACCATTTATATCTCCATAATGAGTGGACTATTTGACAGACTCAACAAAAAGCTCACAAATGAGGAACGGTTTGACATTATATCTCACAATGTGAAACCGATCTACGCAGAAGTGCTTGCCATCGGCAATGTGCAAACCCTGGAACAGCTGGAATCTGTTTGCAGGAACTACGAAAAATACAAGTCAAGAGCATCAAACTACCACGAGCCTACTAAAGCTAATTCCTCCACCCTTACTCCAGAGTTTGCATATTCAAAGACACCAAACAAGATTACTAACAACAACTACAATAACTACAGAAGCAACCCTAACTACAACTACAACTTCTATAGTAAAAACCCAAATCACTATGACAGGAAACCTATTTCCCCCACTCCAAACACACCACCTCTCAAGGCTATTACTATGGTGGAACACCAGAACATTGACCAGGTAGAGGTCCCTCCACTCCCATCGAATAGCGCTCCTTTTTGCCCCAGGTGTAGAGTCAATACCCACTCACTCAGACAGTGTACTGTTGAAAGATTCCCCATTTGCTTCAAGTGCGGAGAGAAAGGTGAAAAATCCCCAACGTGCCTAAAATGTCACACTCCAAAAAACTAATAAAGAAGGATTGTTGTGAAAACAAAAAGCCCATAAATCAAAAAACAGAATGGGACGACTGGCTAGCTACTATTAATAAATTCTTCCACAGCTATTCTGTCACAACAATCCAAAACAAACCGGCTAATGACAGTAGGCCTTATGCCTCTTTTCTAATAAATAACCTACCTGTTTGCGGACTCTTAGACTCAGGATCCGCTGTCACAATCATCGGTAAGGATTATCATAAGTACTTAACCACTGACCTTGGTCTGACCCTGCAGTCAGAAGACTCCTCACAGACATTTGTCGCCGCTGGGGGACAAGTGCTGGAACCTATAGGATCACTAAACTTGCCTTTTACCTTTGAAAACAAATTTCATATAATCAAAGCATATGTAGTCCCCTCTATTAATACACCAGTCCTATTAGGTATCGACTTCTGGAACATTTTCGAATTATTTCCAAAACATGTCAAATAAATTTTTCTGATAAACAATAAGGACCACACCCAAGAACCAAACCCTGACCTACATCTGCACTCTTTTGCCCAACTAACTGACACACAAAAAGTGACAGCTGAAAAAGTAATAAAACAATTTGACAATATTTCTTCGGACAAAAAAGGCCTCGGCCGTACGAACCAGATTACCCACTGTATAGACACAGGCGACTCCCCTCCGATACGACAGCGTTACTATAGAATGTCACCAGAAAAACAACGCATTCTCTCTGAGGAACTAGATGAAATGCTAAAGCTGGATGTAGTGGAACCCTGCGAAAGCCCTTGGTCTTCCCCAGTCCTATTGACCCCTAAAAAAGACAAAAAATTTCGTTTCTGCTTAGATAGTCGTAAACTAAATGATATTACTAAAAAAGACGCCTACAACTTACCATACATTTCTGAAATACTAGATAACCTAAAAGATGCAAAATACCTAACTAGCATTGACCTCTATATGAGCTTTTGGCAAATACCACTGAACAAAACAGACAAAGACAAGACCGCATTTTACATTCCAGGCCGTGGTACCTACAGATTTAAAACAACACCATTCGGCTTAACTAATGCTCCGGCAACACAGCAAAGATTGGTTGATAAATTATTCTATGGCCCAGAATTCGAAAACAGAATATTTGCATTCTTATATGACATTGTCATAGTTTCTTCTGACTTTGAAAACCACATTTCCTTACTCTTAAAAGTCTTACGAAAGCTATCTGAAGCTAACTTAACTATCAACATGGGCAAATGCCAATTCTTTCGAGACGAGCTTAAGTACTTGGGCTACATAGTAAACTCAAAGGGCTTACACCCAGACCCTGAAAAAGTCGAAGCAATCTTAAACTTTCCCACCCCTACTAACCCTAAAGAGGTAAAAAGGTTCCTAGGTACCGCCTCGTGGTACAGGCGCTTTGTCCCAAACTTCAGCACTCTAGCTGCCCCGTAAAACAAACTAACTAGTACTAGCAAAAAAGCCCCTCCTTTTGCTTGGTCCACAGACTGCCAGGAATCCTTCACTAAACTTAAAGAAATACTCATATCAGCTCCTGTCTTGTCTTGCCCAGACTACAACCTCCCATTCCAGGTACATTGCGATGCCAGTAACCATGGAACAGGGGCCTTACTAACACAGATAAAAGATGGTATCGAGCACCCCATAGCATATATGAGTAAATCATTAACTAAACAGGAACAAAACTATAGCATTACCGAAAGGGAAACACTAGCAGTACTCTTAGCCCTAGAACACTGGCGCTGCTATCTCAAAAATGGCAAAAGGTTCACTGTTTATACTGATCACTCGGCTATAAAATGGTTTCTAAAACTACAAAACCCCTCAGGGCGCCTAGCCCGTTGGGGTATGAGGTTATCAGCATTCAACTTTGACATCAAACACCGCCGTGGTACGGACAACACACTACCAGACGCTTTATCACGTGTTTGCCCCGTAGCTGCCTTAACAGATGACAACAACACTCCTTCTCAGTCGAGCTCACCCCTGGTGACTAACGACACTTGGTACTTGAAAGTCTTAAACGGTTGCCAGCAGACTCCTGCATCATACCCTAACTACATAGTCAAAAACAACAAACTTTATCGCTACATGAAAAGTAAGTTTGCCCTAATGAGCGAGTTCGAGTGGAAAGAAGTGGTGCCATCTGAATCAAGGTCACAGGTCATTTCTGAGAATCATGCAGAGCCCACTGCTGGACATCTCGGCATTTACAAAACTTACAAGAGACTATCCCTTCGTTACTACTGGCCTGGAATGCATAGCGACGTGGTAAATTTCGTAACCTCCTGTGAGACATGTCTAGCTTACAAACACTCAAATCATTCACCACTTGGTATCATGGGAAAGCCTAAAGACTGCTCCCGACCCTTCCAGATGCTGAGCGTCGATATTGTGGGACCACTACCCGTCTCAAGACGTCAAAACTCTTACCTCCTCGTTATTACTTGTTGCTTCTCAAAATATTGCCTACTATTTCCAATGAGAAACGCAGTTGCAAAAACTATCTGTAAATTACTCAAGGACAATGTATTCCTAGTGCATGGCATACCACAATGTATAGTTTTGGACAACGGCACTCAGTTCACGTCAAATGAAATGAAAGACCTTTTCAATAGGTATAAAATACCTAGCGTCCACTACACTCCAAGATACAGCCCACAGGTCAACACGGTTGAACGTTATAACAAAACAATAATTACTTCAGTCTCTACTCTTATTAATAATGACCAACGCTCATGGGACCTTCAAATCCCAAAAGTCCAATTTGCTCTTAATAGCTCGGTTAGTGAAGTTACTGGGTACACACCAGCTTTCTTAGTCCATGGCAGGGAACTGGTCACTGACGGCTCCCATTACCATAACTCAGACATCAAGGAAATTATATTTCAGCCTAGAGATCAGTATGCAGAAAACCTAGGCATACTAGGTAACATCTTTGACCGGGTCCAATCTGCCTTGCTACAGGCACACTCTAGAAACGCTTGTAATTATAACTTAAGACGCACTAAATGCGTTGAATTCAACGTAGGTGACGTAGTCTGGAAACGTACCTACTACCAAAGCGACAAAGAAAAATACTTTAGTAAAAAACTTGCCCCTAAATTCGTTAAATGTAGGGTTTCAGATAAGCACTCGCCGTTAGTGTATGACCTAACCGACAGGCAAGGTAAACCTCTAGGTACCTGGCATGTCAAAGACTTAAAGTGGAAAAATCCACTGAACCCGTAGGTCTAGCTTTTCCACTAGGTATAGTCCATACCTCCGGACTATACGACGCCAAGGGTCACCCACACACATAAATATCTACCATATATCTACAATAGCATACCTTGTGTATACGCCCCTGTAGATGTCCAAGACATCTAGTTCAGCTATAGTGGTCTAGATTCAACCCTACCCTAGACATAAGTTAATATTAAAATAACTAATAGGTTTCCTTCAGCCTCTAGAAGGCAAACTAATTAGCTCTTAGCTTAGCCCTAAAACCTAGTTCAGCAAATAGACTAATAGGTCTCATATTCCTCCTTATACTACACATGCACACTTACTACTAACCTAGTACTTAGTAATTCTAGTCTTGTGCCTGCCAACAAGACTAGTCATTTCTTACTAACTTAGTGCTTTGAGATTCTAGACTTTGTGCTCTACCCACAAAATCTAGACATGGCTTAGCACCCCGTTAGGTATCACTATAGATACCTACCAATATTAATACCTGCTATAAATATACAAACTTCGTAACACACCACATATTAACCTACTTGATGTGTGTACACTAAACTAACTAATTACATTACTTACTAGTACCCAACTGTACTTATGACACATACCTAAACACTACTACATAAAACACTTGTACAGTCGACAACGGGTCAAGCCTAACACTCGGAGAGCAACTCTAACCCGTACTTCGAATGAGAGGAAGGTACTACGCCCAGTGTGACAGGCTTGATGTGCTCCTTACTGTACAGGACTGACTCATGACTTCTCAATGCTTACTATCTTGAGTAGACTAAAGCTAGACTAGTTTTACTCTGAACTTGTATGACTCTAGTTAGAAAGACAGACTAGAGCCAGACTATTAGCCAGTAGGATGACTGACTGGTATGATAGGTAGAAGCAAGAAGACAGTAGAAATGCTGAGTTAGCAGACTTGTAATAGTGCTTGGAAAAGTTCTAGCGGATTTTCTAGGGAAAATCCTTTCTCTGCAGGCGGGGTACTGTAACGTTGTGCTACATCGACCCGGCACCTCACTACCGGATCGGTAAAGAATTCGAGTCCCGTCTCTAATATCGACGCCATATTGCCTCCGGTTGACAGATATTTGACAGCTCTTGATCTGGCATCTACTGTCAGCTGTCAGTGACAGATTGTTTTTTTCCTTTATTGCTGGTGTTCGAGAATTTCCGCATCTAATAAGAAAAATAGAATCAAACCCCGAATTGGGTAAGTTTCCCATTATTTCGCTATTAATTACTATTTTCTAGAAGCTCAATAATGTATTTAAGGTAAATCTACGTTTTTCCTCACTTTTGCAAAACACGCTGTCTGTCGTGTTTACTAGTCAGTTCAATCTATCTTAATTATACAAATTCTATAAAATACACATTGTTTGTGAACCGTCGCGATGTGTGAGCCTTCCTACTCCCTCCGTTCCTCAACAAACGGGTTGTCTTCGAGCTGAGAGGCTGGCACATCGTGCGGGGTCAATGAACCGTATCGCATGCTCACACGCGCACCTGTGGTGAATTCCAGGGTCCTACTCTACGGCTACCTTATTCGGACGCTTCTCTCCCTCTTGGCGGCCAGCCCTTTACCTGTGGGCCTGAACTGGTCATCGGGGGCTACTGCTGTTACCTCGTGGCGAACACTGCGCTGACGCCAGGGAAACGAGCCGGCCTTTTCCACGACTGCTGAGAGCGGCCTAACCAAGACTTGCCAGACACCTCACCGCACATCGTGTTCTCCACGGCCTACCCCGTTGGAACTACGACCCGAAGGAACGGTACCCTTTCTCTTCCTTATTCCCAGTGATAGTGCAGTGAATTCAGTGCGATACTTTTTAGTGAGAGCGTTAACCCTATCAACTTCCCCGGAACCTAGAGACTTTATCCCTATCTTATTCTAGCCTTTCCTGTTTTTTCCTCTCGATTAAATCTAGAATACAACTATTTTGCTGTTTCCTTTCTTCCCTTCCATGCTAGGCTGGAAGTAAAAGAAAAGCATCGAATGCCCTAGCTGCGTCTCATCCCGCGCATGTCGTAAAAGGCGACTAAGGGACTTCTTCGGTCACTAGCCTATCTTTTAGTGACCCTCTCTACTCTCCTTGTCTGCAGCACCATCAGTGCTACACTATCTATGATGTAAGAGGTATCTAAAACATGACAACATATCTACTTACTTACTTTGTTAAATTGGTATAATTGAGGTATTACTAAGATTATGGTGGAAAAAGAAAGTACCTGCCTTGAATGGTAGAACAGGTAGTTTGGCGAAAGCTGACCGGTACCTACAAGAGTGTGTGAGAGGTAGTTTGGCGAAATCTGAACGGTACCTATAGGAGTGTGTAAGAGATAGTTTGGCGAAAGCTAAACGGTACCTATAAGAGTGTGTAAGAGGTAGTTTGGCGAAAACTGAACGGTACCTATAAGAGTGTGTGTTGAGTCCGCGCTTGGATGTCGCTTCGATAGCACGTATACAATCGCCGATATAGTGTTGTGTAGTATCTACCCTCATTATGCAAAAGTGTAAAGTCTGTAACAAGTCTGTGACAAAAAAATCTCCAGCAATAACATGCAGCAGATGCGAAGTCATCGTACACGAAGCAGTGGACTGCAGCGGTCTCAACACCAAGCAACGTGCCGCCCTTCGTGCGGCTGACACGCTCGAGTGGGTGTGCAATGACTGTTGCCACTCTTCCACTAGGAAAACATCATTCCTTTCAGCTGTGGAGGATGACGAAGAGGACTTAGCAGCTGCTTCAGCGCCTCTCCTGGATGTAAAGAAACTGCTAGAAAACATCACTAAGGAAGTGCACAAAATTATTGCTCGTGAACTGGAGGCTTTAACGAAAGCAGCGCAGAACGCTAGTGACAAAATGGATGAATATGAAGAAGAAATTAGGGCTGCTACGGAAAAAATCAAAAACCTAGAAAAAAAACAAGTCGCGCTGAAAAATCAAAATACCCACTTAGAAACACAAGTTGGCGCCTTAGAACAACGACTTGAAGGGATCGAACAGGCTGCTTTAGCTAACTACATTGAGATAGCAGGCATTCCTACCCAAGAAAACGAAGATGCAGTTAAAATAGTCCAGAAAGTTGGGTCTTTATTGCAAGTTATAGGTAACAACAGCGCTCTTGTTCTCTCAGCTCGACGCCTACCCACACGGAAGGGGAAGACAGGGTCTATTCTCGTGCAGCTGATCGACGAGCTCTCCAAGTCCCAGTGGGTCACCGCAGGCCGTGCCGCCAGACTAGCTGTCTCCAACGTGCTGCCAAATCTGACCGGGGAAGCTGCCGCACAAGATGTCTATGTCCGTGAAGCTCTCACCAGCCGCCTCAAGTACCTACTAGCGAAAGCTAAAACCGATCTTAAAGATAGCAAAAAGTTCCTATTCATCTGGAGTAAATATGGCAAGGTATTTGCTAGGAAATCTGAAAATTCTAAAATATTTTGGATCCGAAGCGAGAAGGACATTGATACACTAGCGAAAGAATAATAGCCTTACTTTTGCCTACCTACTGTTTTAATTTCTTTCTTATTTATTATAAAATGGATTTTTGCGTAGACAATGTTAAAGAAATTGTAGATTGCATTGATTTAAATCACTTCTCAAATCAATTACCGCAACAAAAAAGCAACAAAATCGTTTGTATTCACATTAATATAAACTCACTTCTAAAGTACTTTAGCAACCTAGAACAAATTGTTTACTCGTATAAAACTTCTGTAGTGGATATAGTTTTAATTACAGAGGCGAATGTATCAAGTAAAGTAAGCCATCTATTTAACTTGCAGGGCTATACAATGTTCACACAACTCAGAGAAAATAGGAAAGGCGGAGGAATTATTGCATATATTCACAACAAACACAAATTCTACCAATTGAAGTCCAAAACTGTTCACTTTGAGTGCCTTCTCGGCAAATTCGTATCACCTACCTATAACCTTGACTTGTGTGTGGTGTATAGGCCTCCAAGTAATAACAAACACTCGTTCCTAACCGAAATTGAACGCACACTATCATTTTCGCATGGAAATGACTTACTGGTGATAGGGGATATGAACATTAACCTCAAAATTAATGACTCTGTAACAAGGGCATACATGGACACAATGAGCGGACACGGTCTTGTAAGCGGGATAGCGGCTTATACTAGAGTAGAAGTGAGAAAGGATGAGGTAACGAAAACCTGTCTTGATCATATCTTCGCGCGCTCCCGATTACGAGATGTGTACTGCGCTGCACTCGCCGCCAAACTGTCCGACCATAAAATGACCGCTGTAGCACTCCTAGGTGGGTTCCATATACAGGCTGCTCCAAGTTACGTATTTAAAATAAATAATAAAATTTTGAGAAAAGAACTGGAGAATATCAATTGGGATCTACATAAAGAACTGAGTTGCCCACTTGCCATCTATAAATTATTAGACCAAAATCTCACTGATTGTTACCAAAGATCAACCTACCGGCAAAAAGTAAGTGTTTCGAAGCGAAATAAAGAACCGTGGGTCTTTGGTAAGGTATCGCGTGAATGCGAAAAAAGGGACACACTATTCTCTGAGTGGCTTAAAGACACAGAAAATAAAATAAAACGATTAGAATATAATAAACAAAGAAATAAAACTAATAAATTAGTAGAAAAAGAGAGAAATAAATACTTAAAACAGAAAATATATACACATATAGGAGACATGAGGAAACTCTGGCAGATCCTTAACCAAATGTCAGGGAAAATATCTTCTTCAATTAATAATGTTATATGTAAAGCTTTCCAATCAATTAGTTCAGAAAAAAAAATTGCAGATTTATTTGCAACTAAATTTAAACAAAATGTGCTAGATATAATTCCGAACTGTAATAAAAAAATACTTGATGAGACAACATATAGGAGACCACAGGACAGATCCATGTTATGCAAAAAGGCCACCGCAAAACAAATTCATAAAATTATTAGAAACACGAATAGCCACAAAGCTCCAGGGATGGATGGTGTACGGGCCATAGACGTCAAGGCCATAGCAGACAAAATTGCTTCTGTTATAGCTCACCTCATAAACACCAGTATAAATACAGGCGTTTACCCCGATGAGCTTAAGGTAGGCTTAGTGCGACCAATATTTAAGGGTGGGGATAGTAAAGACTGTTCTCAATACAGGCCCATCACTATGCTCCCCATTATTGACAAAATAGTTGAAAAATTCATCAGTACACAAATTCACGATTTCTACTCCAGCCATGGCATTCTATCAGCAAATCAGTTTGGGTTCCAGCCGAACAAAAGTACAACAATGTTATTATCAAGGTTCACTGATGAAATAAATAAGCACCTAAATGAGAAAAAGCATGTTTTAATTATTTTAATAGACTACAGCAAAGCATTTGACACCTTACGTCACAATACCTTAATACAAAAATTGGACGATGCTGGAGTTCACGGTCCGGTCTTAGAATGGTGCAGAAACTACCTGCAAAATAGAACTCACCACGTTAAAATTGGTCAGGCCCTCAGCGATCCGGTAAAAGTGACGGAAGGAACTGCACAAGGTTCCGTCCTTGGCCCGCTTCACTATCTATCCTACGTGAATGATATGAACAATTGCGTAGATCAGTGTACCATCTATCAGTTCGCAGATGATACCTGCTTGATAGCTGCGGACAGAGATCTTAAAGCCGCGGAACGGATGCTACAACACGACTTTGACCTAATCTGTCGATGGTCACACGACGCAGGACTCGTACTTAATGCCGATAAGACCAAACTGTTGCACGTACATTCCAATCAGTGCAGGACTGTTGCACCGGTGAAGATTGTAGGCCATAATCATCAATGCCTGCACTCCTATACAACTCCCATACAATGTGGATGCTTGCCGTTACAACAGGTTACCGAACAAAAATATCTGGGGCTGATAATTGACCATAACTTTAACTGGGGTCCTCACATTAATCTAGTCTGCAATAGGTTACGTGCTGTAATGGCAAAATTCTATATACTCCGAAACCGAGTACCATATAATATCAAATTGGCTATGTACACGGCACTGGCTGAAAATTTTATATCCTACGGGTTAAGCAGTTACGGTCGAACTTTTAAATTATATCTCGATCAGATATATAAGCTCCAAGTAAGACTTCTTAAATTGATTATACCATATAATATTAAACAGACACTACAAACGGATGAAGAACTATTTAGATTTTGTAAAATACTACCAGTAAATATTAAATTCAAACTCCAAATTCTGAAAGAACAATTTTTTAGGACTGAAATTCAGCATCCAATTTCTTATAAAAAACCTATAATAACGAGACAAGTGACCAACAACATACTAACGAAACCTACTTTTATAAATTACTATGGTAAACGAGTATCGGAGTATATTGTACCCGAACTAATTAACCAAATACCAAACAAAATTAGGAACAGTATCACACCAAATAATATAGCCTCAGTACTCAAACAAGAAATGTTCAAAAAACTTGATGCAGAGCTCAAATAAATCTTTTTTAAATCAACTCTTGACTGAGAAAATTGGAGCAGCCTGTTTGTACAGAGACATCAAACCGGTTTCTGGAGGAACACTGCGTGCAGAGCCCACTCGCTCGGCTATGTATGCAGCGTATAGATAGTCATTTATAGTGAGTTTTACACTTTGTTATTGATTATTTATCTTTTCGTGCTTTCGTTATAATTTATTTTGTATTAATCTTTGTGCGGATGAGGATAGCGTCGAGACAAACCTACATAGGTTTAACGGTGCTAGTTATAAGTTAGTTATAAGTTTATGTAATAAAGATCAATAAATAATAAAAAATAGGTAATTTGGCGAAAGCTGAATGGTACCTATAAGTGTGTAAGAGGTAATCCGGCGAAAGCTGAATAGTACCTACAATGACAACTGTTGATTACAGGTAGATAGATAGATAGAACACTTTATTGCTCACATAACAACAAGGAGTTTGTGTATCTGGGTTCTAAGTTTACGAGAGATGGAAAGTGTGAAAGTGATATCGAAAGAAGAGTGAATGCTGGAAACATGGTGAATGGTGCTCTGCATGCTTTTATGAAGAGTCAGAAGGTGTCTCACAAGGCTCGTCTGGCTGTTCATGGAGGCGTTTTGGTACCAACACTGATGTACGGCAGTGAAAGCTGGGTATGGCAGAAGAAGCATGAAAGTAAAATTAATGCAGTAGAAATGAGAGCGTTGAGGAGTATGATTGGTGTGAAATTGAGTGACAGGATTAGAAATAGTGTGATAAGAGAACGTTGTGGCGTAAAAGAAGACGTAGTGACTAAAATTGAGAAAGGGATGCTAAGATGGTTTGGTCATGTGGAGAGGATGAATGAAGGAAGATTGACGAAAGAGATCCACAAGGCGAGAGTGAATGGAAACGTTGGAAGGGGAAGGCCTCGGCGAACGTACCAGGACCAAATTCAAGACGTTCTGAATAAAGGCCAGGTTAAAAGTACCCTAAACCGACGAGCATGTATGAAAGGATTGATGAAGGTTCAGGAAGCAAGGGAAGTATGTCAAGATCGTAGCAGGTGGAGAACTGTGGTCTCTGCCTACCCCGACGGGAACAAGGCGTGATGTTATGTATGTATGTATGTATAACAACAAAAAAACAAATGTACATAGAGAACTTAACCTAATGTGGGCAAAGGCGGCCTTATCGCTGCAAGCGATCTCTTACAGGCAACCTTTGACCTTAGGGATACATAAAACCTTATACCTTTATAAGGTAGCCCCAAAAAGTGCACAATGTGCTGGACATGGATATTAAGTTGACAGGTTATACCTAGGTACGGTAAACCGCACGTCAGTAGAAACTTTTTCAACTCTATTACCATGCTTTAAAGTCCAAAAGTGTTTCCACTGATGAGCTGTTGTGTTTACTAAAAATAAAAATAAAAATAAAAAATAGTTTAGATAAACTCTTGAAATGAAATGAAATGAAAATTTATTTGCATAAAACATGGTAAAAAATAGATGATCATCATTATATACATATAGTCCTCATGTCTTACCAGAAATTGGCATGCATAATAATTACATAACTAGAACTTTATAAAACTCTACTGTACATTATAATAAAATCATAAAAAGAAAAAATAAATCATTAAAATTAAAATTATCATAAATGTCCTATTAAATAACTACTTTTCCATCTATTTTATCATGTCCTTAATAGTATAAAAATTGTTTTCCAATAACCATGTCAGAAGTTTCCGTTTAAATAATTTACAAGGCAATAATTTAATGTTATCAGGAATAGCGTTATAGATTTTGACACCCATTGAGTTACATTGTTTTAGATACAAGGTTAGCCGAGGCACGCTGTTATAGACTAACCTGTTCTTGTGTCTTAAATTTCTGCTCTTTATTGGAAACAGATGATTACATAGTAAACCGTTTTGAAATACATAGAAAAGTTAACAATGAACTGAAGCTATATGATATCCGGGTTGAGTTTTGTTTGGAAATTATAAAATCCTTTTTATGTGACACGTGAAAACGAGAGTGATTGATTTCATATCAGAGCCGCGTTCCAAAACGGTGGGAAATTACCCTCTTAGCACGTTGACTTGATATACCATCCATGAGTGTAGTCAGGACATGACTGACTGCTCTGGGGTGATCGTCACCCGAAATGGAACGGCCTTCGGTCAGGTAGTAGAATAGCCGCTAGAGTGGCACCGTTTGCCTATAATACCTATACAATTACTTACATATATATAGAATTTAGTATCTGCTGTATTAGTGATTGTGGTTATTGGTCAAACAGACTTGAATAACAAATGGTGGAAATAATTTAAATCCATAACCAGTCGGTTTTACTAAGATAATATGCAGTTGTGAAATTGGAAAACGAGACAAATGTTCAAGTATGAAGTATAGTTATTTCGTGTTCAATTGTGAGAAATAGACTTGTAACGTCAACCGCTTGTCGGTAGAAACTTTTTCAACTTTATTACCACGCCATAAGGTCCAAAAGTGTTTCTACCGATGTGCGGCCGTGTGTACCTACATAAAGCTTGAAATCCATACACTCGTTCGGACTTAAGGCGATGTATTGTCGTGACGTAGTACTTTTTATTACATACACTTCATTTTGACACTTTGACATGACTTGTGGTTAACCAAATTAACCGCAGCGTAATTAAAGAAGTAACCGCCTACTCAAAATTGAGTGTTACAATTAAAAGTACGTACGGTCTTGTACGATCAGGTACGAACAGGAACAATCGGGTACAGTTCGATAATATCGGGTATCAATCAAGCACGGTCGAATACCGTAGGCAACACTTTAGTACAGTCGAGTACAGCCTAGTACAGTCAAGAACAGTTTAGTACAGTTGAGTGCAGTCTAGTACAGTCAAGTACAGCTGAGTAAAATCTAGTACAGTAGAGTACAGTCAAGTAAAGAGTTAAGTACAGTCGAGTACAGTTGAGTACAGTCGAGTAAAGTCTAGTACAGAAGAGTTAAGTCGAGTAAAGAGTCCAGTATATTTGAGTACAGTCAACGACAGTCGAGTACATTCAAGTACAGCCGAGCGAATTTGAGTAATTCAACAAGCTAAAACATACAATAGTCGCAATAAGGATAATTTATACAAAATAAAAATAAATATCTACTCTATATCTTTATTAAACTTACAATAAACAGGGTTTAATAAACAAAAAAATATCTTTTACATTAGACATTTCCCTCAAGTTGAGATGTGGTGGTTGGTAGTTCTGTTTTAGATACCAAAAAATGGATGGTACAGTTTACTGCGGAGGAGTTAAGACAAAGACGTTTAATAAACATTTATCGACCAATGTACTATTTTTCAAAAGCAAACTTTGTATAGTAAGTAACTGCAACTAAGCCAGTGGCTGTACCTGTGGCTGTGCCTGTCTCAGTATTTGAGGCTGTGCCCGTGGCTATACCTGTGGCTTAACGATGCCGGTGGTTATGCCTGTGGCTGTGCTTTTCTATCCAAAGTGATGCCTGTGCCTTTGGCTGTGGCATAAAAAATAAAATGTATATAAATATGTGTATAAGTATGAGTAATATGTGTAAATTTAGATGCCACTATTTGGAAAAGACAGGTTCGAATTGGTCACGAATCACAAACCCCTGGAGGTGAATTTTGGGCCGATGTCTGAACTATGTGTGCGAATTGAACGCTTCGTTTTGCGGCTGCAATGATTTAAATTAACAATTGTTTACAGTTCTGGTAAAATATTGCAGACGTTTGTGTTTCCAAAATTTACCACCGCAGCCTTTCGAAGAAGGTAATTACGTAAATGTAGAAATTAGTCATTGTTTTCCCATGGCAATCAGTTTAAACGAATTAAAGCTTGCATGTCAAGTAGACAGTGAACTAAGATTGGTTAAACAAGGAATTTTCATTTTCAGCCTCGAATCAACGCGATGCCTGTTGGTCATTATCTCCTTGTTTTACCGATGGATAAACTCAAAATTGTTTATCAAGCAAAACAAATATTAAGAAAGGTTATTATAAAATATTAGAGTACCTAGAAGAGAAAATCCATGGGATTTTAGGCTACGGTTATGCAATTCAAATTGTCTTATGTTGATTGTATCAACTCTGTACGTTCAAACATATTTAAGAGAGCGCGTGGGTTTTTACTTTCGCTTCTTTTTTCCCACCATGGCGCCACTTTGTTGTGAAGCGACGTAATTTTTAAATAAAATACAAATGGAAAATATAAAATTACTTGAAGAATTATATAAAATTACCTGAAAAAGAAAAAAATATTTAAATAATTATTGATTAAAGCTCACTCGCAGTGCATATTTTAACAGTTTCTGCAAATAATATGGTCTACGTTTATTTCATAGCATACGATATTGGCTCCAACAAAACAGCGAGTGTGAGAGGCAAAACCGCGATATATTAAAACGATTGAAGATTAGTCAAAGCCAGACATCTCACTGGCAAGTCGGATATCGGGGTGGGACAGAAATAAAAAAAGATTGATAAAGCTGTTCACCACATTCAGTGAGGCGCCATAAGTAGTAACAAAACAGAATGGAAATAATATGATAGTTGGAAATGATATGAAAAATGGAAATGATATGAAAGTTGGAAATGATATGGAAGTTGAAAACGATGAAACAGGACAGAGACTGTGTAGAAACATAGTATATCAAGAATAGAAGACCGAGAAGGCCAGTGAAAAGTTTGTACAGATAATGATGAAAGAAAAGGCAGTGATTCGGATACCTAACATTATAAAATAAATGAAAGCTACCTACAATTAACGTCCTTGATTACACTAGTTTGTTAAATTGATTATTGTTAGTCAATCAGTTGCAGTAAGGATCTTTATGTTTTCTTTTCAATTAAAACAAAAGGTAGATGTAGCATACTAATAATTAATGCCACACTATCCGGGAGGTGGCAACACTGCAGAGTCAGTCTTGGCTTGACAGGCGTTGCGATAACACGGGTGTGCTGGGAAAATACTAGACAAGTTACATTGAAACCATCTAAACATTACAACCAGACTGTTTAAAATATTACCCCACGATTGTGGGTTCGTAAAAAAAAACAATAGAGATATTTTCATGTTAAGATAAATAAACAATGTGGATTGGATTGGTATGGTTTGTATGTTAAATAAAAGGTTTTCAGTACTAATAAATTATAATGTTTTATTTTATACATCTATACATATAAAACCTACTATTGGCTAGTTCGAGAAGTGAAACTCATATCTCCTTCCTTAAATATATTTATTATTTACATATTATTTACCGAGACACAGTATATAACATTTAAGCACAACCTTACACGCTAAGAGCTATCGACCAACTGATTTGCCTTTCACTTTACAATCATTATCTCTCCCTACCATCGACATGTAGCCAACTTCACATGTAGCTAACTTCGCATCGTACTCGCTGACATCTGATTGGCTGGACTAGGACGCTGCGCTTCTAGCCAATGAGAAAGAGGAACGTAGTATTGTCCACAAAAACAACTTAAGTAACCATACTATTGACTGCCAACACATCCAAGCATTTAACTAGGTTTATAAACAACTACTATACCCAACTACAAATATTAACCATAAGTTTAGAAAAAGCCAACAGTCCGGCCGTCCTGATAAGCGCGAGTCCCTTCACGTGGTTACAGTATATTACTTGATACATTATTCCTTTTTTAGGGTTCCGATACCAAAATGGTAAAAAAAAGGAACCCTTATGGTGCCGCTCTGTCTGTCTGTCTGTCTGTCCGTCTGTCTGTCACACCTCTATATCTCAGCAACCACTTATGCTATCGACCTGAAATTTGGAATAGTTTTAGAATATAGTTGCCCAACTTAATTGCACATGAAAAAAGTTTGAAAAAAAGTATGAACATTAATGTAAAGGGGGTCAAAATAGGGGGGGCCAAAATTAAAATTGTCGCTACTAGGTCGAGTGGGGTATCATATGAAAGGGCTTTACTTGTACATTTTCAAATATATTTTTGTATATTTTTAAGTTTCTTAGTTTTCAAGTTATAATGAAAAATGTCAAAAAAAATACCATTCCCCCCCCCTTATCTCCGAAGTTTGAGTAAGGCAAAATCTGAATTAATTACAGTTGACAGAGGTTTATGTAAACTTTACAGCAAAAATAAAACGATCTTTCTAAGTTGCACAGTTTTTCAGAAATCTGCAAAAAACCTTTACAAACAAAGTTAGTTTTGCGGTCCTGAAAATGGACTTTATTGCTTCCAAAAATACTATAAGTACATCGGAACCCTCGGCGCGCGAGTCCGACTCGCACTTGACCGGTTTTTTTATATCTAATGATAACATAAGGAAACGATATTATAAACCAATAAATACAAACACCAAAATAAAAGCAAAAACAACAACAGAAACTATTTGAACCTCTTCTATCACTACTGTTCTGTTTTATTGTGCGCACTAAAGAATATATCATATGAAATTATTATTATTATTAAGAATTTATTCTGAAAAATACGTATACAATTCATTTTACAATTAATATTCGCCAAACTGCATGACAGTTTGTTGGCGATATATCAGCACTCTTATTTTAATTAACAAAAACAAAGGTGCGATTTTCATTAAAAATATTTAAATAAAATAATGGGTTAGTAATAATAAGGTAATCTTAAATTTAGTTTTAGTTAAGTGTTAAGTTGTGAAATTTAAAATATAAAAATTTACGATTCTACAATTTGCTAATAATTTCATCTTATAGTCTTTTTTTAAAAACAGTTTTACTTATACTAGTATTCATCTCAAAACTGATATCATTAAAGATTTTTGGCAATAAATACATCCTTGTCCTCTCACCATAATAATTACAAGCGCTTATTTCAACATATTTCTTTCTGTTTCCTTTTCTTAGTGACTTATTAGTTTCATTTATTATTAGTTCTTCTATAAAATAAAATTTTTCTAGGGCAATCAAATATTAAACTTTATGATCTACAGGAATGATTTTACATATTTTATACAACTTGTCGTAACAGTCTTTGTTTTTTACCTTGGTCTTTTTATCTACTAGCAACTTTATGAATCTAGTCTGTAATCTTTTAATTTGGTCTAAATACGAGGGGAAGGTTCTACCATAGCTGCTCAGTCCGTAGCTTAGAACAGAGTCAGCAAGAGCGTAATATAATACACTTACGTGGCCCTATCTAGAACATATCTCAAATAATGAAATTCACCTAATATCATTCTAAGTTTATTGCTGACAATACCTACTTGTAGGTTCCAAGTGATTTTTTGATCTATAGTTAAACCTAAATATTTAAAACTGTTAACATTCTCAATAGGATAACATTTACAATTACGTTTATCTAAGTGTAGACATTCATATGTGTGACCCTTAATACTGATTTGTTCATACTTATTTGACATATATGGAGAGCTAACATGCATAAGTTTTGTCTTTGCAACATTTAATATAATACCGTTATCATGAGACCATTGCAATAGTTTCTCAAAGTCCTCTTGCATCCTAGCTTCTATTATACGTATATCTTTAGATGCATACATGAGGCAGGTATCATCCGCATACATGTACACTTTGCAATGTTTTATTACCTTACTTATGCTATTCACATGCAGTACATACCCTAGCGGCCCAAAAACTGAGCCAGTCGGGACTCCAGACACAACACGAGCTTCCTCACCCATCCGCTTGGTTATTACAGTTCGCAGCGTTCTATTGCTCAAATAGCTCTTAAAAAACTCATTCACCGGACCACGAACTCCAGTTTCTTGCATGGCAAGAAGCAGGAGCTCGTGGTCCAGCGTATCAAAAGCCTTTTTAAAATCTATGAACATGACTCCCACATGGTTTCTTTCATTTAGCTCTGCGTTGATATCGTCTGTGAACTGTGCCAAGACTGAGTCAGTGCTCTTACCCTTTCTGAACCCGTGCTGTACGTCAGATATTAAATTGTTACGCTCTAGGAAGTTACTTATTTGTCCGACAATTACCTTCTCTGTTATTTTATTGATAACTGATAATATAGCTATAGGTCTATAATTGGTATATTCTAAGTGACTTCCTTGCTTGTATACGGGTCTTATCAGAGCATTTTTAAGGCCGTCAGGGTAAGTACCTTGCTTTATACACATATTTACAAATTTTGCCAGGACTGGACTTATATGATTTTTCACGTATTTTATGTCCTGGGCTCTTATGCCATCAGCTCCTGGTGCCTTTTCATTGCTCAGACTTGTTATAATTTTTTTCAATTCTGTATGCTGTTATATTCTGAAAATGGAAAGTGACTATACTGCTATCAACATAATTTTTACGACACAAAAACTTTTGGTCACATTTATGTCTAATATTATCGATTTCCTGTGTAAAAGTTTTGGCAAAATTTGTACATATGTTTTCAATGGTAATATCTGTTTTTCCTATATGTTTTATTATGACGTCATCTATAGAATTTGGTATTTTTCCTAACCATTTATTTATGTAGGACCAGATCTTTCTATAGTCATTTAACAATTTATAATACATTCTTGCCGATACTTATTTTTAGCTTTTACTATACATTTATTTGTTTTATTACGAAAACGAGTATACTTTAATCTATAGGTCATGTTATTAGGCGATGACTTCCAAATGCGAAAAAGTTCGTCTCTTATCTTTATCATTTTAATTATTTCACGGGTCATCCATGGCTGACTAGTCCGCGCCACTACTTTTGTACACTCACTATATATTTGACTAAACAACTGACATAACTTTTCGTAAAGCAAATGCGGACAGTTTATTGATAAAAAATTACTCCAGTCCACTTGATCCAATTTATTCCGCACTAAAACGTTATCAAACGTACATACCTGTTCGATTTGTTTACTAGTAGGAACAGCTGGTTCAGTTTGCAATTGTAGTCCTACCAGATAGTGGTCAGATAGCTTGTAGGTAAGTATGTGTGCAGCCGCGTCACATCGGCTGCGGATCCAGACGTGATCGATACACGAGGCTGTCAGTCGACCCGCCAGTATTTCCTCGCGCGTAGCTTCGGTGATAGCACACTGCAGTCCGTTTGCAGACAGCATGTCCTTGTACTCTTTTGCATGCGTACTAAGTTCCTCACCCAGAATATTAATATTTGTGTCAACTATTAACACCACTTCTAGGTTTTTCGGTATCTTTTTGACAATTTCATTTATTTCTTCTATAAAACGTAATCGATTTGTATTTGGAGGCCTATATACCGACAATATGTTTATAATTTTCCCTGATAAGCATATTTCACTGCGTACAATTTCTGAAGCACAACCATTTATTGATTCTGCTGCTAGGTTTAGTTCACTTCTTACAGACACAATTAAACCTCCTCCTCTTCTATTTTCTCGTGTATTCGCAAAAGATTCGTAACCTTCAATTTTGTACAAGGAAACTTCCTCCTGTCTTATATTAATTTCTGTGATCACAATAACATCTATTTTATAATGACATTTTGTTAGTAGTAAAGAAAACTCGCTAAAATTCTTTCTCATCGATCTTATGTTCAGATGTATTATGGTGAACTGCTTCATATCTGTTATGCATTCCCGCCACTCATCCACATCATTCAATTTTCTACATTCAATATCTGTTGGTAATTCTGTATTTACAAAAGTGAATTTTTAAATTTGATTATGTACGTATGGTCTGTATACGCCCAGGCTAGAACCCGTTATTCACCGGCTGCTTCCTCGTCCGACGGATAAGCGCGCGGCGGCGAGGGGTGTGGTCCCCCCGCGAGGCGCAAGAGCTGTTCAATATCTGCGTCAGAGTTGATATTGTAATTTTTTTTTTAATATTGTCGTCCTTCCGTACTAAAATCTTCGAGTTTTCAACCCAGATGTATTTATATTTACCTTTTAGCAGTTTTTTTGCAGTTAGGAAAGTAGTTCTCATCGAGTTAGAGAGGTTTTCGTTAATGTAGATCGGCAAATCGCTTCCTCCAACAAGGATGTTTTTGTTATTTAAACGTGTCTTTCTATTTTTAATCCATTCGTTACGCACAATTCGAGAGCGGAAGGTAATCACCACCGGGTGCGGCCGAGCGGGGTCCTGGCGTTGTGGACCTACCCTCTTTATTTCTTATATGACCGTTGAACTAACGTTTAATTTTTCTGCAATTTTTTCTATTATTTCGTGTAGATTTTCAGTTCCTTTCTTCTCTAATCCAACTATTTCAATGTTCTTTTCTCTCCCTTTATTCTCTAAATACGCTAACCTCTCTTCTAACGCCTTGTTACACATTTCCAAATTTTTATATTTTTGTTCTAATGACGTCATTTTCTTTTCTGCTTTGTCTTTGAAATTCACCATTTCTTGGTACTTTTCGGCATAAAAGTCGACTGTTTCTGTCAATGCTTCCAGCGTGCTCTTCATTTTATAAAGAATGTCTAGCTTGGTATTAATTTGTAACAATATTTTTGTAGAAGAATCCTTGTTGACATCAACGGCTGTTTTCGATGTTTGTTCTTGTTCCGGCTTCCTGCATTTTTCACACATATCATTTTGCAGAATCCTTCTGCTAAACCTTTTATGATATATAGACTCACAAAAGCCCGCACACTTCACAGTTTCGTCGTTATCCGAGATAAAAAATTTACATTTACTACAGTGAACCATTTTTTCGTAACGACTTTTGCACGGAACAGGAATAGCGTCCGAACGCAGAGTGCGCGCGCGCGGGACTGAATGAAAATGTATCGCGCTAAGCGTAGTTACGGCCAGTTATTTTGTTTTATTTTAATGATAAAAATAACGACAATAGTTATTAGTATTCAAATTCAAAATTATGTATATATCGTAAAAGAACTGCAATGATTGTACCTACATATTCACATGTCATATGTTAATATCACAATATATCAAATCATAACGTCAAGTTAAAGTAAGTAACAATATTAAACCAACATAAACAAACATCATATCAAAATAATAACAAGAACTTAGATATAAACTCAAATTTTGTATTTTATTAAACATGGACAGCAGTTTATTTAATATGGAACGCGTTCATGAATGGTTTACTAATTACTTATTGGCGATATAAGCCGAAGTTTTGATAATACAAAAAATTTATAAATTTAATAAGATAAGTTCATTATTTTTGAGTCGTCCGTATCGGTGAAAATGTGACTGAAGGCAGCACCAAAAACGGGACAACAAGTGGTGTGACGTGATGATAGGTCCGTACTTATGTACAAGTATATGCATAAGAGTGTCATTTCACAACATTTCATGTTATTTCAAAATTTTGTATTAACCACGGTGTATTTTTTTTGACGTAGTATATGTGGCTAAGGGAAATTTCAGAATTCGGGTATCGGGTTTATTTTGGCGCTTGTAATTTAGAATTTGAATAATTTTCAAATTGTTAATTTTATCAGCGAGGGCACAAAAAATTATGTACATATTTTTTTAGAAAAAGTTTCATAGCAGTGTACAAATCGCATGAGTACGTAGAAAAAAAAAACAGAAATGTTGTGAATCATGTTCCATGTTACCCGGACTCCCTGAGTGTAGGTATGAAAACCACTGGCCCCGTGGACTAGGTACTCCTTAGGTTTGAATTTGTACGAAGATCTTCGGGTTCCCCGGCCCTGTGACCTGGGCACTCCTGGGTTTGATTAAGTACGATTAACCCCGGCTCGGTGACCTGAGCCCTCGTGGATTTGAAAATAAATACGAAGAAACCCGGTCCTGTGACCTGGGCCCTCGTGGGTTTGAATAAGTACGATGAACCCCGGCTCGGTGACCTGAGCCCTCATGGGTTTGAAAATAAATACGAAGAAACCCGGCCCTGTGACCTGGGCCCTCATGGGTTTGATTAAGTATATACATTGATTAAGTATATTATAGCAGAATACTTATTGAATGTCATGCAGAATACAATGCAAATAGAGCGAGTCTACGCCGTTTCGGATCGTGCTATGGCAGCGTAAAAGAAACGGCAAGAAACCACTGCAGCACGGCCTACTTTAAGAGTCGGCTTTTTACAATGTGTTTCTTGTGTTTCGCTGGAATATCAGAGCACCATACTCGTACCTCTTTGTCATTCATATAGTCATCCAATCTATAGTAAGATTTTTTACATAACGTTTGCTTTACACATTCTTTAAACTTTCTCTCAGGTAATTGCACTATATTGTCAGGTATTTTGTTGTAGTATCGTATACACAGACCAACGAAAGATGTATTGACTTTAGTTAATCTAGTATATGATTGATCAATTTTATGCTTATTTCTAGTATTAAAATTATGCCTGTCACAAATTTTAGGTAATTGATGAATGTTCTTTCTAGCATACATTATATTTTCATAGATATACTGGCATGGCACTGTCATAATGTTGATTTCCTTGAACAGTTCTCTCAGGGAATCACGAGTCTTCAGGCAATAAATTGCTCTTATAGCCCTCTTTTGTAAAACGAATATTGAATGTATATCAGCTGCTCGGCCCCAAAGCAGTATGCCATAAGACATAATGCTATGGAAGTAGCTAAAGTAAACCAGCCTTGCAGAAGCTACATCAGTAAGTTGTCTGATTTTTCTAACAGCATATGCAGCCGAGCTCAATCGACTAGAAAGAGCCGTTATATAAGGGCCCCATTAAAGTTTAGAGTCTAGTGTTAACCCTAAGAAAACTGTACTATTTACAAAATCTAATGGTTCATTATTCAATACTATGTTATGTGAAGTAGACCTTACATTTGGTAGTGCAAATTTAATACATTTAGTTTTTTTGGCGTTTAGGACTAGATTGTTAACAGTAAACCATGCATGAATCTGTCCAAGTGCATCATTGACTTCGTTATAATTTTGTGATTTCCTACTTACATTGAATATTAATGAAGTATCATCAGCAAATAACACAATCTTTGACAGATTCTTCACCACAGAAGGAAGGTCATTAATATAAATAAGGAATAAAAATGGCCCTAATATGGACCCTTGGGGTATGCCAATTTTGACAACATATCCCAGTGATTTCGTCCTGTTTACTTGTACCTTTTGAATCCTGTTTTCCAAATATGACCTAAGTAGTTTAAGTGAATTATTCTTTACACCGTAATGTTCAAGTTTTAGCAACAATGTGCTATGATCTACGCAATCAAATGCTTTGGATAGATCACAGAAGATACCAATAGCATCTTCAGATTTTTCCCACGCGCAAAAGATGTATTTTAAAAGTGCAGTCCCGGCATCCGTTGTACTGCGCCCTTTCGTGAAACCAAATTAATGGTCATGTAGTAAGTTATTTATATTGAAGTGTGAAAGCATTTGATTGAGTATGACCTTCTCAAAAATTTTACTAAGTACAGGTATGACTGATATTGGTCTAAAATTACTGGGATCCTTTTTGTCACCAGCTTTGAATAATGGAACTACTTTACTTTTTTTTCATTAAGTCAGGAAATGTACCATGATCGACACAATCATTGAATATAACAGCTAAATATGGAGATATAGTATCAATGATCGCACAACAGACTTTTACTGACATTCCCCATAGGTCGTCAGTAGTTTTCATTTTAATACTTTTAAAGACTTTAACAATTTCGTTAGGGTCGACATGATTGAACCCATATTCAGTTTCGCAGGCGTCCACATTCTTTTGAAGTAAATCGCTAGCAAGTGAAGATGAAGAATTGAGTGACTCTGTTGTTTTCAAAGGAATATTAGTAAAAAAGGTTTCGAATTCTTGAGCCACTTCTACGTTTGAACTAATAGTTCCGCGATTTGTATGAAGTGTGATTTGATTGTCACGCGGTTTCACTTTTCCAGTTTCACTGTTTATAACATTCCATACAGCCTTAATTTTGTTATCAGCAGACTGTATTTTTTTCCGAAGAAAAAATTATTTTGCTTTTGAACAAACTAATTAAAACAATTTTGAATAATTTTTGACATATTCAATGAAATTGTCGTCATTTGAATAATTTCTTAGCTCATATAATTCAAAAAGTCTTTCTCTACTTTTGCGAATACCAGCGGTAGCCCAGTCACTGAATTTGAATTTTACAATAGTTTTCTTTTTTCTAATAGTGAAAATTTTACTAAATTCAGTATTAATTAATGTGAATAAATCTTCATATGAGTTATTAGGGTTGTTAGTATTATAATTGTGACAGGGCAGTTTTTCTAGTAACGTGTTTTTGTTCTTTTCTAACCTACCGCTCGTTAGGCTCCTGGTTTCTATATCTATCTTCTGGGTTACTCGAGAATAATTAAAAGTAACACTATGACCAGAGTGGTCAGACTGAAGCGAGTTTATGATACTTTTCTCAAAATAATCGCAATTACAAAAGACGTTATCAATACAGGTAGCCGAGGATGAAGTCACCCTTGTAGGTTCAAAAAATACATGCTCTAAATTATAACATTTGAAAAGACTTATAAGTTTGTTACTATAGGTATTATTTTCTAAGATATTGACGTTAAAGTCACCACACACTATCACAAACTTATTTTCTTTTGTCACTATTTTTAAAACATCTTCCATTACTAACTCGAACATTGAAAATTTTTGAAAAGCGGGAGGTCTGTATACGCACACTACAACATGCTCGTCCAGCTAAACACAAGATATTTCAATACATCTTTCAACCGAAAGTCGAACAATATCTTTACGGTTCTTTATCTTAAAACTGTTACGAACTAAAATCAGTGATCCACCGTGTAAAGCAGACTTTCGATTGAAAGCACTGGCTATACAATAGTTTTGATAATTTATCAACATTTGATAATCTTTTTGCCGGTGTTCTGTCAAACAAATAATATCAAATTTTGTTCTTTCTAAGAATAATTCTAATTCTAAAATTTTTACAGAAAAACCTTGAATATTTTGATGTAAAATTTTCAAAATATTAGATTTTTCCTTTGTCCTTTCTATAGGAAGTTTTTTGCCAGAAGGTTTTTTTTTTCATTTACTTCACTAAAAATTTGTTTAGAAAAACCCTCTCATGGGTTTGAAAATAAATACGAAGAAACCCGACCCTGTGACCTGGGCCCTCCCGGGTTTTAATAAGTACGAAGAACCCCAGCCCTGTGACCTGGGCGCTTCTGGGTTTGAATAAGTATGAAGAACTCTAGCCCTGTGACCTGGGCATCCCTGGGTTTGTATAGGTATGAAGAACCGCGTTTCTGAGAGCTGGGTACTCCTGGCTTTCCATCCTCCATATTGTCTTAAGTATATGGGGCACCGGTGTAGGTACTCTAGTTGTTGTAGCAATGAAACCACGCTTTCTTCTTAGCAATGTTTATTGGGCACGTTGGTGAGAAGTACATCGAATGAAGTAACTTTAGTTGAATAACGATCCAAATGGTTAACGAATACTAAGATCGCGAGCGTCGCGGAGAAGACAAACGAGTACGGGCTTCGCGTCAGACGGTTAGATGTGAACTGGCACGCGAGCGCCGACTGCGCTGCGCAGGCGCGAGGTATCGTACGATGCGACGTCATCCATTGTCTTCGTCGTGGAGCGCGCGTTTCCAATGACTTCGTCCGGATACGGTTTCTTCGTACGAGTTGTGGTAAGTATTTTATTTGTTTATTTATTTTTGATATTTATTTAATTTATATTTATTTATTATTCCTTCTTTTTCAGGTTGATTGGGAGTCGCCACATCACTCCCCCCCAGAGACCGGCCTACGGCGGGCGAAAATATTCCGGGAATTTTACTCTTCTTCCTGATCTTGTATATTTTTGTTTTTCAGGTGGCGAGTTCTCCTGTGTCTTTTCTGTTGTTCTCTTTTCAGATGGTGTATTTTCAGGAATTTGTGGTGTTTTATTATTTTCATGTGGCTGGTGCGATGTATCTGCGGTTAGTGTGTTGTCGAGTAAGTATGCTGGTTTTAATCGATCGACCGTTACAGTGACTACTTTTCCTTTCACCAGTAGTTTGAAGACTTTCGTGCCTCTTTCTAGTACTTCATGGGGTCCTGAATATGCTGGTTGAAGGGCTCCACGTACCGTGTCATCCCTGAGGAATACGTGTGTCGTTGTTGATAGGTCTTTGTACATGAAAATAGACTTTTTTCCATGTCTTGAAGCAGGTTGCGGTTTTATCTTTGCCGCGAATTCTCGAAGGCGAGCGGAGAAGTCAGTGAGATCGGTGGTCGTGGTTGTGCTTGGTTTGAAGATCTCACCAGGCAGTCGTAATGGCTCGCCGTATACGAGTTCTGCTAATAAAAACCGCCATATCCACACCTTTCGGCCTGTACGAGTTTCCATTCATGACCTTCGGGTTGAGAAATGCAGGTCAAACATTCCAGCGTTTTGTAGACGAGATGACGCGCGGCTTGGACTTTTGCTTCGCCTACTTGGACGACTTCCTCGTCTTTTCTAAAGACGAAGAGACGCATAAAGACCACCTTCGCTAGCTGTTTACCCGGCTAAAGCAGTACAATATGGTCATAAACACCACCAAGTGTGTTTTCGGAGTCAAGAAGGCGACGTTTTTGGGATACACAGTCTCCGCTGACGGCGTGAAGCCTCTAGAAACAAAAGTTGAAGCCATCAAAAGTTTTAGCATGCCAAAAAACGTCAAGGAGCTTAGGCGCTTCCTAGGCATGATAAACTTCTACAGGCGCTTTATCCCAGGAGCAGCACGAATTCAAGCCCCTCTTCATGCTTTATTGACTGGATCAGTGAAAGGAGCACACCCAGTTGACATAAACGGTGACACGTTAAAGGCGTTCAATGAATGCAAAGATAGTCTTTGCAAAGCTGCCCTCTTAGCGCATCCTGATCTGATGGCTAGACTAGGATTAGTGACAGACGCATCTGATACGGCTGTTGGAGCAGCCTTGCAACAATACAAGGATGGCGCATGGCAGCCACTGGCTTTCTACTCCAAAAAGCTGAGCTCGTCACAAAGCAAATACTCACCCTATGACAGAGAATTACTCGCAATATACCAGGCGATCAAGTACTTCCGCCATATGCTGGAAGCTAGGCACTTTACGGTATACACCGATCACAAGCCACTGTGCTATGCGTTCGACACTAGAAAAGAAAACTGTTCTCCAAGACAACTCCGACATCTTGATTACATTTCACAATTTACGACGGACATAAAGCACATCTCAGGAAAAGACAACGTGGTCGCTGATACATTGTCTCGCGTTCACGAACTAGCACAGCCCGTGGACCTTTACACGTTAGCTAAATCACAAGCTAGCGATCAGGAGCTTAAAACCCTGTTAAACGGCGAGACATCTTTACGCAACACAAGAATGAAAATCCCTGGCTTGTACATTTACTGCGATCAGAGTACAGAGACATCTCGACCATACGTACCAAGAGAACATAGGCGCCAGGTCTTCGAAAGTCTACATTCACTGAGCCATCCAGGAGCTAACGCCTCGGCGAAGCTGGTAACACAGCGCTTTGTATGGCCCAGCATAAGAAAAGATTGTCGCGACTGGGCAAAGACATGTTACGCATGCCAGCGTGCGAAGGTTACACGGCACGTGTCGTCGCCACTTGGTACATTCAAATTAACAAGCGGCAGATTCATGCACGTCCATATTGACCTCATTGGACCACTGCCAATCTCACATGGGTATAAATACTGCCTTACAGCCATAGACAGATTTACAAGCTGGCCAGAATCCATACCCATACCAGACATAACTGCAGAGACGGTCGCACAAGCGTTTCTTTCAGGCTGGATCGCGCGATTCGGTTGCCCAGCAGAAATCGTAACTGATAGAGGAAGACAATTCGAATCGACTCTCTTCAAAAAACTAGCATAGATGGAAGGCTACCATCACAAGCGCACAACGGCCTAACACCCCGCCGCCAATGGATTGGTGGAAAGATTTCACAGACAATTAAAAGCAGCAATCGTTTGTCATGAAAACAGCAACTGGTCTGAAATGCTGCCATTGGTACTGCTCGGAATTCGTTGCGCCATTAAAGAAGACCTGAAAGTATCATCAGCAGAACTCGTATACGGCGAGCCATTACGACTGCCTGGTGAGATCTTTAAACCAAGCACAACCACGACCACCGATCTCACTGACTTCTCCGCTCGCCTTCGAGAATTCGCGGCAAAGATAAAACCGCAACCTGCTTCAAGACATGGAAAAAAGTCTATTTTCATGTACAAAGACCTATCAACAACGACACACGTATTCCTCAGGGATGACACGGTACGTGGAGCCCTTCAACCAGCATATTCAGGACCCCATGAAGTACTAGAAAGAGGCACGAAAGTCTTCAAACTACTGGTGAAAGGAAAAGTAGTCACTGTAACGGTCGATCGATTAAAACCAGCATACTTACTCGACAACACACTAACCGCAGATACATCGCACCAGCCACATGAAAATAATAAAACACCACAAATTCCTGAAAATACACCATCTGAAAAGAGAACAACAGAAAAGACACAGGAGAACTCGCCACCTGAAAACAAAAATATACAAGATCAGGAAGAAGAGTAAAATTCCCGGAATATTTTCGCCCGCCGTAGGCCGGTCTCTGGGGGGGAGTGATGTGGCGACTCCCAATCAACCTGAAAAAGAAGGAATAATAAATAAATTTAAATTAAATAAATATCAAAAATAAATAAACAAATAAAATACTTACCACAACTCGTACGAAGAAACCGTATCCGGACGAAGTCATTGGAAACGCGCGCTCCACGACGAAGACAATGGATGACGTCGCATCGTACGATACCTCGCGCCTGCGCAGCGCAGTCGGCGCTCGCGTGCCAGTTCACATCTAACCGTCTGACGCGAAGCCCGTACTCGTTTGTCTTCTCCGCGACGCTCGCGATCTTAGTATTCGTTAACCATTTGGATCGTTATTCAACTAAAGTTACTTCATTCGATGTACTTCTCACCAACGTGCCCAATAAACATTGCTAAGAAGAAAGCGTGGTTTCATTGCTACAACAACTAGAGTACCTACACCGGTGCCCCATATACTTAAGACAATATGGAGGATGGAAAGCCAGGAGTACCCAGCTCTCAGAACCGCGGTTCTTCATACCTATACAAACCCAGGGATGCCCAGGTCACAGGGCTAGAGTTCTGGGGTTCTTCGTACTTATTAAAACCCGGGAGGGCCCAGGTCACAGGGTCGGGTTTCTTCGTATTTATTTTCAAACCCATGAGAGGGTTTTTCTAAACAAATTTTTAGTGAAGTAAATGAAAAAAAAACCTTCTGGCAAAAAACTTCCTATAGAAAGGACAAAGGAAAAATCTAATATTTTGAAAATTTTACATCAAAATATTCAAGGTTTTTCTGTAAAAATTTTAGAATTAGAATTATTCTTAGAAAGAACAAAATTTGATATTATTTGTTTGACAGAACACCGGCAAAAAGATTATCAAATGTTGATAAATTATCAAAACTATTGTATAGCCAGTGCTTTCAATCGAAAGTCTGCTTTACACGGTGGATCACTAATTTTAAGATAAAGAACCGTAAAGATATTGTTCGACTTTCGGTTGAAAGATGTATTGAAATATCTTGTGTTTAGCTGGACGAGCATGTTGTAGTGTACGTATACAGACCTCCCGCTTTTCAAAAATTTTCAATGTTCGAGTTAGTAATGGAAGATGTTTTAAAAATAGTGACAAAAGAAAATAAGTTTGTGATAGTGTGTGGTGACTTTAACGTCAATATCTTAGAAAATAATACCTATAGTAACAAACTTATAAGTCTTTTCAAATGTTATAATTTAGAGCATGTATTTTTTGAACCTACAAGGGTGACTTCATCCTCGGCTACCTGTATTGATAACGTCTTTTGTAATTGCGATTATTTTGAGAAAAGTATCATAAACTCGCTTCAGTCTGACCACTCTGGTCAAAGTGTTACTTTTAATTATTCTCGAGTAACCCAGAAAATAGATTTAGAAACCAGGAGCCTAACGAGCGGTAGGTTAGAAAAGTACAAAAACACGTTACTAGAAAAACTGCCCTGTCACAATTATAATACTAACAACCCTAATAACTCATATGAAGATTAATTCACATTGATTAATACTGAATTTAGTAAAATTTTCACTATTAGAAAAAAGCAAACTATTGTAAAATTCAAATTCAGTGACTGGGCTACCGCTGGTATTCGCAAAAGTAGAGAAAGACTTTTTGAATTATATGAGCTAAGAAATTATTCAAATGACGACAATTTCATTGAATATGTCAAAAATTATTCAAAATTGTTTTAATTAGTTTGTTCAAAAGCAAAATAATTTTTCTTCGGAAAAAAATTCAGTCTGCTGATAACAAAATTAAGGCTGTATGGAATGTTATAAACAGTGAAACTGGAAAAGTGAAACCGCGTGACAATCAAATCACACTTCATACAAATCGCGGAACTATTAGTTCAAACGTAGAAGTGGCTCAAGAATTCGAAACCTTTTTTACTAATATTCCTTTGAAAACAACAGAGTCACTCAATTCTTCATCTTCACTTGCTAGCGATTTACTTCAAAAGAATGTGGACGCCTGCGAAACTGAATATGGGTTCAATCATGTCGACCCTAACGAAATTGTTAAAGTCTTTAAAAGTATTAAAATGAAAACTACTGACGACCTATGGGGAATGTCAGTAAAAGTCTGTTGTGCGATCATTGATACTATATCTCCATATTTAGCTGTTATATTCAATGATTGTGTCGATCATGGTACATTTCCTGACTTAATGAAAAAAAAGTAAAGTAGTTCCATTATTCAAAGCTGGTGACAAAAAGGATCCCAGTAATTTTAGACCAATATCAGTCATACCTGTACTTAGTAAAATTTTTGAGAAGGTCATACTCAATCAAATGCTTTCACACTTCAATATAAATAACTTACTACATGACCATTAATTTGGTTTCACGAAAGGGCGCAGTACAACGGATTATATTTTAAAATACATCTTTTGCGCGTGGGAAAAATCTGAAGATGCTATTGGTATCTTCTGTGATCTATCCAAAGCATTTGATTGCGTAGATCATAGCACATTGTTGCTAAAACTTGAACATTACGGTGTAAAGAATAATTCACTTAAACTACTTAGGTCATATTTGGAAAACAGGATTCAAAAGGTACAAGTAAACAGGACGAAATCACTGGGATATGTTGTTAAAATTGGCATACCTCAAGGGTCCATATTAGGGCCATTTTTATTCCTTATTTATATTAATGACCTTCCTTCTGTGGTGAAGAATCTGTCAAAGATTGTGTTATTTGCTGATGATACTTCATTAATATTCAATGTAAGTAGGAAATCACAAAATTATAACGAAGTCAATGATGCACTTGGACAGATTCATGCATGGTTTACTGTTAACAATCTAGTCCTAAACGCCAAAAAAACTAAATGTATTAAATTTGCACTACCAAATGTAAGGTCTACTTCACATAACATAGTATTGAATAATGAACCATTAGATTTTGTAAATAGTACAGTTTTCTTAGGGTTAACACTAGACTCTAAACTTTAATGGGGCCCTTATATAACGGCTCTTTCTGGTCGATTGAGCTCGGCTGCATATGCTGTTAGAAAAATCAAACAACTTACTGATGTAGCTACTGCAAGGCTGGTTTACTTTAGCTACTTCCATAGCATTATGTCTTATGGCATACTGCTTTGGGGCCGAGCAGCTGATATACATTCAATATTCGTTTTACAAAAGAGGGCTATAAGAGCAATTTATTGCCTGAAGACTCGTGATTCCCTGAGAGAACTGTTCAAGGAAATCAACATTATGACAGTGCCATGCCAGTATATCTATGAAAATATAATTAAGAATCAAACGAACTTACCTTGTGAAGTTTGATTCCAATTATGCGAGGATCTCAACCGAACACGATTACAACTTTACATGCAGCAGTACATGAGTTGGTGCTGTCATCGTCACGCCTTTAGAGCTATATGCTAAGCCTTAAAAAAAAAAACAAATGTCACAGTGACAAACGCCGGCGGCGCGGTTTTTGCTGTCATTAAGTTTAGAGCCTTTTTTTTCTTTTTTTGTATGGGTTTTGGGGACGGGCGGGTTTGTAATCGTGTTCGGTTGAGATCCTCGCATAATTGGAATCAAACTTCACAAGGTAAGTTCGTTTGATTCTTAATTATACTTCGGATCTCAACCGAACACGATTACAACTTTACATGCAGATGTTTAGAGCATGAAGAAACAACAAAAAACAAAAGAAAATTATTGGTATCACCAAAATCTATTATTGTAAGTAGTGTTTAGAAAGCTTACTCAAATTACATTTATTCTGGCTTAACAATAAGTGTTAATACAATAAATGCATTTAATTAGCCGTACAATGTGATTAACTTGAAATCATTGTAAATTATTAAATAAAGTTTCTGCAAAGTTGTCATCCATATTACAAATAACATCTCTTTTATAATATTTTAAAAAAACATTGGAGGAATCACTCCAACCTGCGGCCTTACAACCCACCTCTAAGTTTACGCCTTGCCTATGAGCGGCTGATGTAGAGGCATGTCGAGTGCTATGCGCTCCAAATGTTGACATGTCAATACCGCTGCTGTGTAGCACTCTTTTAACCCAGTGAGCCAAGGTCTGAGATCCGACCTTTTTGAAAGGCTTCCGAACACTTATGAAAAGATGTCCATCACCATTGTCTCTGATTGATATAGTCTTTTCTAAGTATGTTTGCATGGCCAGTGCAGGTCATATGGATGGATTTTCCTGTATGAAGGGTAAACGGATAAATGGTTGGTAAGCTCCAGGTCTGGAGGTTTTGATCAGAGCAGGTATTTTAATTTTTATGACATTCTCTTCAAATGATTTGTTTTGAATTTCTATTAAACTCAAAGTCTGCATTCTCTGAGCAGACGCTAATGCTAGTAAACTAACAGTTTTATATGATAAATCAGCTAGAGATAGGTTTTCATTTGGAAAATACTGGGAGAGATAATTAAGGACCACATTTGGGTCCCAAGTAGCATTGTACTTAGGTGCACATGGTCTTAATCTATAAGCGCCTTTTAAAAATCTTTTGATACAATCATCGTTAGTAACACCTGTACCTAAAACTGTTGAAAGCACTGATCTGATTGAATTTAAAGTGCTATATCCAGAACCCTCCTCGAATTTAAACGTCAAAAATGAGATCACTTGTTTGCTACTAGCATTATATACATCAATGTTATTATTTTGGCAGTAATCCCACCATGTTTTTAAGCAAGAATTATATTGATTTAAAGTATTTGGGGCAAAAGATGCTAGAAATATAACTAATGAGGACTGCGGCATACCGCGTTTGATCAGCGACGTCCTGATAATTTCGCTGCCACCAGGATAAGGTCCGCGTAAAGTGGGTGACCGTCTCTGAAAGGTGAGTATAACAGATCTTTGTCAGGACTGAAGAATAATTTCTTTGATACCACTAGACTGTTCCAAAGAGGGTACCAGGGCTGTGATGGCCAAAACTGTACTATTAATATGCCCTCAGCACTATCATTTTTAATTTTTTGTAATACTTTAGAAATCAGACTAAATGGTGGGAACGCATAAAATTTTATAGTTTTCCAATTAAATGTAAATGCATCTATTATTTCAGAATGGGGATCAAGCTTCCATGAAGCATACCTATCACATTTAAAATTTTGTGCACTTGCAAAAAGGTCAAATTCAGGTAATCCAAAACAAATTATTATTTCCTTGTAAACACTATTCGATAATTCCCATTCAGTGTCAATTTTTAATTTACGAGACTCTCTATCTGCAGTTACATTTTCCGTCGATTTTATGTAAGAGGCAAATATGTTGATATTCCTAGACTCACACCACTGCCATATTTTCCGGGCTAGGCTATTAAGGTGTGGGTGTTGTACACCACCCATCCGGTTTATATAACATATGGCAGTGGTGTTGTCAATCCGTAGTAAAATATCACAATCTTTTAAATCCGAAGCAAATATTCGAAGGCCATAATAAGCTGCTTTTAATTCTAAAGTATTTATGTGCTTGATCAAGTCATCTCTAGACCAATTGCCATGAGAACTTTGACTTCCGCATGCCACACCCCATCCAGTATTACTAGCATCGCTATAGACTTCTAAACAAAAATTGTTAGTTCTTATTGGACAACTTGAGGTATTTATATTACTGATCCACCATTCAAAGTCTTGCATAAGTGAAGAAGACAGTATCATCTTTTTGTTATAGTTATCTGAATAATCTAGAGCTAGAAATTTTTCTCTTTCAAAGAGTTTAGTATATAACCATCCGTAACGAACAGCGGGGCACGCCGAAGTCAAAAGCCCTAAAAATTCGGCAAAATATCGAATGGAGCACTTGGAAAGGCTTAAAAATTCAACTGCTTTATCTAAGATCCGTTGTTTTTTATCGTCTGGTAACGTTTAGTCATGTCTAAGGTGTTGAACATAAATCCCAAATACTGACATGTCTGGCTTGGAATCGGTTTACTTTTTTCAACATTGATTATAAAGCCTAATGATTGTAAAAGGTTCCTTGTGATGTTGACATTGGACAAACATTCTTCATGTGATTTTCCAATGCACAAAAAATCATCTAAGTGTGCCACCGAGAAATAACCGGCTGAACGTAAATAATGTAAGACTGGTTTCAATAACTTGGTGAAGACAAGAGGTGCAGTACAAAGTCCAAATGGCAGAACATTGAATTCATAAAGTTGATTTTCCCATTCAAACCGCAATAGCTTTTTGTCTTTTTTGTGGATGGAAATCAAGAAATATGCATCCTTTAAATCTAATGTAGCCATAAAATAATTTTTATCCAACAATTTAAGTACTGTTCTGTAATCCTCCATTTTGAAGTGTTCTGACTGTGTAAATTTATTTAACTTTTTTAAGTTAAGTATAAAACGATGTTTGTTATTAGGTTTAGGTACTGTAAATATTGAAGATAGGAACTGTCCTTCGCATGGAGTACAGATAGATATGTATTTAAAATTTAATAAGTCGGCTATACATTCATTTATAACTTCGGGTTGCAAATCAGATTTATGAGATACAGAATGGCTTTGTACTGGATCCTCTTTAAAAGGGATTGTGTATCCTTTTACCCACGATAGCAAAACTGGGTCATTAGTTATATTACGCCATGCGTTATAGAAGTATTGCAGTCTACCTGCGATAGGTACCTGTCTGGGCACTAGCGCCTCCTCGTCCGTGCTCGAGAGCTCCTGGAGCTGACGTGCTGGCCGTAGCGGCGCGGCCGGTCCCTCAAGGCTGACGTCGTCGTCGCCGCCGGCGCCCGAGGAGCGAGGTTCCGACGCGGCTCGCCAGCTACCGCACGCGTCGCCCCCCTCGAGTTTAAAGTCCCTCGTTGGCTCTGGTTTGGCAGAGGTTTGAACGGCACTTGTGGCGGAATTACAGCCTTCATCTCAGATCCGGATTTGGTAATAGCTTTTGAAGATTTCAATTGATCTGCTAAGTCAGAGCCGAAAAGATACTCATCTATTTTTGAGTTTTTTACTGCGTCTCGAGTCTGTTTGTTAAGTGTATTAGCAATGGCGTATCTTCTTGATTGAGATTCTCTATAATGGCAATCGCAGATTAGTCTTGCAGCATCACTTAATTGTTTTATAACATCCTGCATTTGAGGTATCTTGTCTTTAGAGGAGATCGTCCAGTTCAAGGCTTTCCCTATTGCTGACAGTGCACTTGCGAGCTGACTTTGTTTGTTTTGGCTGTAGACATCTTTTTTAACGCTAGTTTCTGTTATCGCTGCCAGTATTTCCAAGTTCAATTTTGGAGCTTTTGTGTTTGGACAATTTTCAGGTGGTAAGTATAGTTTTATAAGGTCTTGTTTGCATTCTTTTTTCAGGCCGTTTGTTAAAATATATGTCCATCTAGGGGCAATATCTTTATGTAAATTTTCACCATAAGATCTTTGATCTGCAGGATTCTCACCCAGTAGTTGGAGTATTTCTGCATCCAAAGGTGGCACATCTGGGTTTTGAATTTCCACCTCTGGCGCTGGAGCGGTGGGGGGCACCGGAGCTGCAGATGGGCCTGGCACTGATGGCGGCAACGGTAATGGCGTCGGCTGCGGCGACTGTTGTGGGACATTGGCTGGACCTGGTTCATTATTATGACTACGATCCTTTTCCTCTAAATATGCTTCATCACAATCCCAATCTAGATCATGTTGTACAGATTCACCTGTAAGCAAATGCAAGCAGTGCATTGGCTGTCCCTCAAGTATTTAAAACAATGTATCTAGGTATTAGTAGGTAGGTACACAATTTACGTGTAAAATTTGTTCTCAAACACGATTTACGTGGAGAATATTTTGTAAATGCCAAGAGGTGGGTGATCTCAAACACGGTTTACGTGGAGAAAATGTTTGTAGACACAAGAAGTTGGTCTCGAACACGATTTACGTGGAGAAATATGTTGGTGACTCACTCGACATGATTTACATGGAGCAGGTAGGTACTTACATTATCATACTTTGCACAATAGACGTGAATATGGTAAAATCCCTATAGGATCACAATAGAGTAATATCTCATGCAACAGTATAAGTAAAAGGTGTTTAAAATGGCCATAATAATTACTTTGTAGATTTATCCGAACACAGGAAGTGTTAAAATAAAAATCATTTTCATAATAATTACTGTTCTGGAAATGTCATTTGCTATACCAGTATTTTCTCAACAAATTACCTCTCCCAGATATTTTAATTAAATAAGCTTCTTTTGTATTTTATATTTCACCTACTTTATTATTATTTTAAATGCCTTTCTTTGAGTTGAGATTTACAATAGTTTATCTCTCAAACTGCCTCTCCCAGATCTTTGGACTAAACAAGCACCTTTAATATTTTATCTATAAAAGTTTACGTTGTGTTATTAATTTTAAGTTCTTTCTAGCTGTGCACTACTACGTAGACACGAAGTCTAGATCTTGGCTTCACGGCGACCAGATGTGAGGGTCACGGCCTTATGACCCTGTGATGGGAGTCAAACCCATGTATAAATCGAAATGTATTATCTCGATTTGTTAGTCTTAAATTTTGTTGATCGTCTTTTATTGGACCGATTGATAGAATAATACTTCACAGTTTTGTCTAGTCAAGCACTGTGCTGTGCGATACTAATAAAAAGGCAAATTTACTTGTAAATGGCCAAGTTTTAGAATATCTCGGCTTATTAAGTTAGGCAAGAATAGATGCTCACTTTTGTGCTTGAAAGGTCTCGAAGTATTACGAGTTAGGGAGTAGGTAATATGTTGAAAGAAACAATGAATTTTGTGGTAACAAACGGTAAGTATTTTATTAACCACATAAAGCGCCTGCATCTTATGAAGTTTACTTTACTTTACGCCAACGAAACCGATGGATATGTTTATGGAGTATAAATATCAAGTTATTTTAGAATGAATTAACGCGATTTGGCGTATCGGTATTCGTTGGCCTTCGTTTGGCAAAACCCAAATTCTGGCAGGTAAAAGGAGGGAACAAACGAAATAAACAAACCCCCCTTGATTCTACCCTAACCATACAATTCATACATGACAAATAGGTATAATCAAATCATTATAATTATTGCTTACTTTTATTGTGGCCACAATAACACCTTAAGTTTGCCCTCTCAGATTACGGTTGACACTAGGTTCGACATTGCAATTTATATCAATTGGTGCAAAATATACTAGTCAATCTAATCTCAAATGGCAAACGGTAAATTATATCTATAATTAACAAAAGAACATGTTGGTATGCTTATCTGGTAATTAGGCGTTTCCACTGACTCTACGTTGCGATATTGCGATATAAACACACTTCACTCACTACCCCTCTCGTGAGAGGATGCACACCGAATGTCCCGCTGGCCCTCTATACTTCGCCAACGCCGCGCGCGCGCCACTCCTTATTGGTGGAAACCCCATGTGCTGCATTTACGCGCCAACACTGCCTGACCTGAAACTGTTAGTGTGTGTGTTTAAATGTTCCTATACAGGAGCAACCAGATGCGCTTTAAGTCTTAGACCTAAGGCTCTGCTTTGCTAAACAAGATAGTGGCACTTACGCCTTTTATTTATAACACATTTGCAATCCAAAGTCAATCCGAACGTTTACGGCGCTACTTGCGTCTTTGTCCTGTTTCTCAGAACCAGGGCAAGTCTCCGTATGCTTAGAGAGACAAATAATTTCTATTAAAATGATAAAAAAATATGGTTGGGATTTTATTTTTATTAGCGGCAGGCTTGTCCTATTACACAATGAACCGAGATGGCAGTAAAAAAAAGTTCAAATATTGCACGAAAGCAACCCAAATACGTTATTGAAAACCCCGTTTAAGTCGTTCTAGTAGTTTATGTGGTATTGGTGCGGCCGCTTAAAATTTCGCGAAACTTCTGTCTGAGTTAACCGTTTGCAATGAAATAAAACTTATATGTTGCACAGAAAGAAGCCCGACGCGTCATTGAAAACCTCGTTTGACTTTGAACCAGTTCAGTAGGTGAGTTCTTGGTTCTGCAGCTTGAAACTTTGCGTATCTTCTGTCAGAGTGAACCTTCCTATCGCAATGCAACTAAGCTTATTTATTGCACAGGAGTAAGCCAAACGCGTTATTGAAAGCCACGTTTGAATCGGCTCAAAAGTTTTTGAATTATTCGCGCCTTCGTTTGAAACTTTGCGTAACTTCTATCTGTGTGAACCGTTTTCAATTAACCTAAGCTTATATGTTGCACGGAAGTACCTAATCCAAGCACGTCATGGAAATGCCAGTTTGTTGGCTATTGGCTCCGCCTAGTGAAACTTTGGGCATTTTCTGTCTGAGTGAACCATTTTCAATAAAAGTAAGCTAATACATAGCAAAGAATTAAGCTAAACACGTTTTTGAAAACCCCGTTTAAATCCGTGTAGTAGTTTGTGAGATATTGGAAATTTCGCGCACTTGTCTGAGTGAGCCGTTTTCAATGAAAGTAAGCTAATATGTTGCAAAGAAGTAAGCTTGACAGTTTATTGGAAACCCCGTTTGAATCTGTTCAATAGCTTGTGAGTTATTTGCGCCGCCGCATGAAACTTAGCGTACCTTCTGTGTGAGTGAACCGTTTGCAATGAAACTAAACTTTTATGTTGCACAAAAGTAAGCCGAACTCGTAATTGAAAACTCAGTTTGAATCGGTTTGTGAGTTATTATCGTACAGGCAATTGGATACTTTACATTAGTGTGGCTTTTAATTGAGTGAACCGATTTAAATGAAACATGCCTATATGTTGCTCAGAGCTAAGCTTCATCTATCTGCGAAAACCGCGAGAAAATCCGTTCAGTAGTTTCAGAGTTTATCGAAAACATACAGACAGACAGACAGACAAAAAGTTCAGAAAACATATTTTTGAGTTTTATTATTCGTTTCTTATCGCTCACACTAATTTTTTATAAATTTATCAAAAGTACAGACACGCGGCTTCTACTCTTTTATTATATGTATAGACTAGCTGTTGCCCGCGACTCCGTCCGCGTGGGGTTCAGAAAAAGTAGCTAATGACTTTTCCCATGGTTTAAACTACTCGTATCTTCGTACCAAGTTTTTATCACAATCGTTTTATCGGATTAGTCATAAAAGCATAACAGACAGACAGTGCAGTTCTCGCCTTTATATTATTAGGTATACAGAGTACCGATAATACGGATTTTTGTAAATTAAACACCTCTTTACGTTTGGACTGTTAGGTCGCCCACTATCCTCGTAAGTGTAAAATCATAGTCGAATTCCACGCGGAGTAACTATGATATGGGTTTCGTTATTTCTTATACAAAACAAAGCCTAACTAAATCTTAGGCTTAGTCACTTTAGCTTCTGTGGCTACTGAAAAAACAACGGTACAAATTCCAACGTGTTTAGCTTCACATGCTTTTAACTCTACATGTACTTACATAGAAAACTGTTGGACTTCACTTCCGTACAATCTTTGTAACTTATCTTATCTCTCCCCTTAAAAGACAATTCCTAAAAAAACAATGATTCACTTCTCTCTTTATTTTTTGAAGTATTTCGTATGTATGTACCTACTTCCTAAGTTTTCAAAACTTTAGAACTTTCATAATTTTTTTTACATTTGTTGCACTGCCATGCCGAAACAGGAATTTTTTATTATAATTTTTACAATAAAACTAAATCTAGATTTTAGCAATCTTTAGCTGTACCCACGACTTTTACACAAACAACTGGACCGGATCAAACGGAATTTTCAACAACGTATTTGGCTTTCTTCCGTACAAAATTATAAGCTTTGTTTGATTTTATCTCGGTTTCACAGCATGAAACTTTGAACTCTCCTATTGTCGGTTTGAATGAACCGATGGCAATAAAAAAAGTTCAAATATTGCACGAAAGCAACCCAAATACGTTATTGAAAACCGTTAAGAAGTAGTTTGTGAGGTATTGGTGCGGCCGCTTATAATTTCTTAAACCTTCTGTCTGAGTGAACCGTTTGCAATGAAATAAAGCTTATATGTTGCAAAGAAATATTTCCGACGCGTCATTGAAAACCTCGTTTAACTTTGAACCAGTTCAGTAGGTGAGTTCTTGGTTCTGCAGCTTGAAACTTTGCGTATCTTCTGTCAGAGTGAACCTACCTATCGCAATGAAACTAAGCTTATTTATTGCGCAGGAGTAAGCCAAACGCGTTATTGAAAGCCACGTTTAAATCTACTCAAAAGTTTTTGAATTATTCGCGCCTTCGCTTGAATCTTTGCGTAACTTCTATCTGAGTGAACCGTTTTCAACTAACCTAAGCTTATATGGAAGGCAACCCCGCTTGCCGTGTTTTGACGTTTCGGACTTACGCTCGCGTATTTTTTATTCGTAAAACATAGTAATTCGCGAGATATGGATCCAAATACCAACGAAAATTTGATATTGATCCTAGAAAAAAAACTTGACCTAGTGCTGAAATTAGTCCATGAGATTAGGAGTGAAATAAAAGCGGTGAAATCCACGGCTTCAAGTACAACAGGAAAGTCAGGTAACAGCAGCCATGACTCGACCGTCCCGCTTCCAGCCAATCACAGCGCGGTGCCCAACTACGCAGCGACTTTGAAGCGACCAATAGCAAAGTGCGCGAACAAGAGCCAGAGCCAAACAGCGAATAAGCGTTCAGATTCTGGAATTTTCGATCAACTAACTGCACGAGCGGCACGCGCCGAATCTCGAAGACAAAGAAAAGATCTATTGTACCAAAAAGATCAAAATGTGACGCCAGACCCAGAAAAACAGGATCCCAAGCAAGCGGAAAACGAAGAAAAATGGCAAAATGTGACCTACAAACGCACACGCAAAAATCAACGCCGCCGGCCAGTTCTCACTGGGACTGGAGCGTCTGACGCCGACCTTGATGTCGTAGAACGAACTAGGTACATTTACGCTTGGTCTTTCAACAAAAATGTCACCAAGGACAAAGTGCTACTATTTTTAAAGAAGATAGAAGACTCCCTACACTACTCAGTAGAAAACCGCGAACCGAGTCATGCCTACCAAGCACAGTCAGGCTTTATAATAGGCGTGCCAGATTCTCTTTTTGGAACTTTCACGAAGACATCGACCTGGCCTCCAGGGGTACGGTACAAGGAATGGTTTCCAGCGAGGCCCCGTGCTCTCAAGCGCGACGGGGAAGTGGACTCACAGTTTCACGACTGCAGCTGAGCAGAATAACTGCAGCACCTCCGTGGATCATGGTTTCCCTACGACACAACAGATGAGTAGTCCACAGAATGTAAGTGCGTCTTATGTTTTACGTGTTTGCCACCAAAACATCAGGTCTATCAATCACAAGACTCGTCAGTTAGAGGTTTTACTACGTGATGAACTGAAATGTGACATTCTCGCATTGACTGAACATTGGCTCAGAGCCTCTGAATTGTTGTGTGTGACTATTGAAGGCTATTCATTAATTTCATGTTACTGTAGACCAAATATTGCCCACGGGGGCAGTTGTATCTATGTCAAAAATAACATAAAGTCGCTTCCGATTGTGGAATTAAATAACTTATCAATTGAACATGTATGTGAAATCTCAGCAGTACAACTATTAGACCTAAATGTAATAATAATATGTATTTATAGATCAAATGTAAATGACTGTAAATTATTCTTTCCAGTGCTGGAGCGCTTGCTCGACAAAGTTGTGCAAATTGGATGTCGTACAGTTATCGTTGGAGACTGCAACATTGACACACTTACCCGTGGTCCTGCGCAGAAGTTGTTGCGTGATGCCCTGTCGGTCTCTGGATTCGGGTGTGAGGTACACTTTCCTACTAGAATAGATGGTTCTAGCTCCACATGCCTTGACCATGTATACACAAACATACTAAAAGCTGAAGTCCACACCTTCTCAGTGGACTCACATCTAAGTGACCACTATGCAGTTATAGGTGAATTTCGCTGTTCGCTCCCATCCATGGGTCCGCAAACACACCTTGTTAGGGACTTTTGTATTAGTAACCAAAATCGTTTCGCAGAGTCAATTGATAGTATTGATTGGAATGAAGTGTTAAATAGGTCAATATCACTAGAGAACCTGTCACAAATTATAATCAACATTATAGTAAATAAACTGAACATCAGCTTTCCATTTAAACGAAAACCTATAAAAATGTTTTGTAGAACTTGGGTAACTGATGAAATTATCAACATCAAGTCGTTGTTGTATGACTGTATGAACCTCAAACAATCATATCCACATATGGATCGTTTGGATACATTTATCTCCGACCTCTCTACGAAATACCAAAGGAAACTCAATCTTGAAAAAAAGGCATTTCTTAGTAATAAAATCTGTGAGAGTCAAAACGTGAGCAAATCTATGTGGCAGGTGGTTAACCTCGAAACTGGCAAAACTAATTTGGCACGTTTAGATTACACCGACCTTATTGTACAACCAAATGGTAGTCAGTATCAGTCCAAACAAGAGCTAGTGGATGCTATGAATCAGCAATTCGTGAGCGCAGCGGCCGCGTGTGGCGCGCCCCCAGCTGATCTCCAGCAGTCGGCTGACCAGCTCCGACGAGTTAGTGAGCCTATGAGCGCGTCCATTAGGTTGAGGCCTTTTACGTCACTTGAGGTACATAGCATCATCACTAAAAAAGTAGCTAGAAAGCACACTAAGGACATATATGGTATATCAACCTCCTTACTCAATTTTGCTGCGGCATCATTAAGTCATGTACTTGCTTATTTATTCAATTTATGTATGAAAAATGGTCGCTACCCCTTGGCTTTAAAACAAGTAAAAATAAGCCCCATATTTAAGGGTAAAGGTAGTAAGAAAGACTCAAACAACTACAGACCGATTTCAATCATTCCTGCTATTGCAAAAATATTTGAAAATGGTATAAGCTCCAGAATGACAACATTCTTGTCTAATACTGATGCTCTCACTGACAGACAGTATGCCTACCGCGCGGGGAGGTCGACGACGTCCCTGGCGCGCGAGGTGGTGCGCCGGGTGGTGGACGCGAGGGAGCGCGGGCTGCAGGTGGCGCTGCTGAGCTGCGACCTCTCGCGCGCCTTCGACGTCGCCGACCACTCCGTCCTCGCGACTAAGCTAGACCACTATGGCATTAGAGGTAATGCACTAGCACTACTCTGTGACTTCATGCGTGACAGAAGTCAGATTGTTTTAGGAGATCATGGTAAGCAAAGGTCAAATGCACTGACATCCAAAATAGGAGTAGCACAAGGATCTTCTCTGTCTAACATCACCTTCTCCCTGTTATTGAATGACCTTCCTAACTCAATTTCTGACTGTGAGATCTTCATGTTTGCAGATGATGTAGCCGCAATCGTAGTAGGCAAATCGGTCACAGAACTTGAGGTACGCCTAATGAGTGTTGCCAATCAACTAAAACAATGGTTTAGTGTTAATGGCCTAGTCTTAAACTTGACGAAAACTCAATTCCTGCAAATTAATTTATCAGGACGTCAACAGCGCCCTCTAGATATTCGAGTTGATAACGTAAAGATGAACCAAACGGTTACCACATCATTTTTGGGCTTTCATCTGGATTGCGGCTTGACATGGAGCGATCACATTGACAAGTTGTGTGGTAAGCTGGGACAAGCATGTTTTGCCTTAGGACGAATATCGTCAATTTTACCAAGGGATGTAGTTCGCAATTGTTATTTCGCTACAGTTCAATCGTTGTTACAGTATGGCATCGAGCTGTGGGGCCGGGCGGCGGACTGGCAGCGCGCATTTGTACTACAAAAGCGCGCGGTCAGAATCGTCGCTCGGGTCCCCACTGACGAGCCAGCTCAGGCACACTTTAGGAAACTAGGCATACTAACACTTCCAAGCTTATACATATTTGCGATAGCTATGTACGCTAGGGAAAATCTACAAGCTTATGAACAGTGTGGAGAGAACAACACCTATAATTTACGTGGAGCTAGTAAACTTAAGTCTGTCCCTCACAGGCTGGCCAAGTCCGACAGGGTGTCACACGTGTTGGCACCTTATGTGTACAACCGACTACCAAAGCATGTTGTCGAAGTCAACTCCATCTCGATTTACAAACGTAAACTTAAAAGCTGGCTTGTCGAGCAAGCGTACTACACGTACGACTTCCTTAAAATTATTTCCTAGAAGATGCTGGAATTTCATTGTTATTAGTAAGATTGACTTAAACCCCTTTTTTTTGTTTTAAATTAATGTTTATTTAATAATAATTAAAATAGCGTTCCTATTATACTATAATGTATTACATTATGCTATAATGTATAATTTAATTTGACTTGTAATGTATATTATTAATAAATTATTTGTATTTGTATTTGTATTTGTATGTTGCACGGAAGTACATAATCCAAGCACGTTATGGAAATGCCAGTTGGAGTCGGTACAGTAGTTTGTTCGTTATTGGCGCTGCCTATTGAAACTTCGGGCATTTTCTGTCTGAGTGAACCGTTTTCAATGAAAATAAGCCAATACATTGCAAAGAATTAAGCTAAATACGTTATTGAAAACCCCGTTTAAATATGTTTAGTAGTTTGTCAGTTATTGGTGCCGCCGCTTGAAACTTAGTGTATTTTATGTCTGAGTGAACCGTTTGCAATTAAACTAAGCACACATGTTGCTTGGAGTAAGCCAAATACGTTACTGAAAACCTCGTTTTAATCGGTTCAGTTGTTTGTGAGATATTGGCGCCTCCGCTAAAAATTTCACGCACCTGTCTGAGTGAGCCGTTTTCAATGAAAGTAAGCTAATATATTGCAAAGAAGTAAGCTTGACAGTTTATTGAAAACCCCGTTTGAATCCGTTCAATAGTTTGTGAGTTATTTGCGCCGCCGCATGAAACTTAGCGTACCTTCTGTCTGGGTTAACCGTTTTCAATGAAACTAAACTTTTATGTTGTACAAAAGTAAGCCAAACTCGTAATTGAAAACTCAGTTTGAATCGGTTTGTGAGTTATTATTAAGATAGGCAATTTGATACTTTACATAAGTGTAGCTTCTGATTGAGTAAACCGATTTGAATGAAACATAGCCTATATGTTGCTCAGAGCTAAGCTTAATCTATCTGCGAAAACCGCGAGAAAATCCGTTCACTAGTTTCGGAGTTTATCGAAAACATACAGAAAGACAGACTGACAGATAAAAAGTTCAGAAAACATATTTTTGAGTTCTATTAGTCGTTTCTTGTAACAGTTCACCCTAGCTGTAAGCCTGACTCAACATCATGGCTCACGGCACCAACTTGTAACTCTCCTACCCACCTAACTTGATCCTACCTAACTTCTTAACTCTTACTATGCTTCCCCTTTACTGAATATCTTAACTTATCTACTTAACTTACTCCGACTTACTTACTTACTTGCTATACAGCCTAGCCTGACTTGATTTTTTTTTGTTTTAACTTATTAATTTAAATCCAATGCATAGAATAGGAAAACAAAAATAGCATTACCCAAAATTGTTCCCTACTATTAAACCCTGTTATAATGAATAATTTGGCTTGTGATCGTTCTAGTGGCTTAAGACCTAACACTATGGCCAAAGTGAAGCTGGATCTGTAGGGAGAGCATGACTTATACTAACCTAACTCCTAAAGCCTACCTATCCTAGTATGAGCTTACGCTCCAAAGTCCGAAGAGTTTGCAACAACAAGAACGTGACAAAAGGAACATGGAGTAAGTATGTAAAATAGGTAAGAACATAGGATAAGATAATTAGAATGTGAGGTTATATGGTTGAGGGTGGCTTCATGAACTAGTATCTATAACTATGACTGACTTCTTGGGAGATCCAAGGGAACCAATATAAGGGAAGAAAAGATGCTTTAGCTAGTTGATAGGTATCATGGTCCCCAATTTTTTTGGGGAAAATGACCGCCCCAATCCACCGCGGTCATTCATGAATCTCGACTCCTGACTGGATAATTCTCTGCCATACCTATCCAATTCCGCTTTATGAAGCTACTCTAGATATACTTGAGCAAACAAATAGCAAGGGATATTTCTTTACACCGTCAATCTTGTCTGGTAGTAAGTTTGTAGTTTCGTCATGTCACAATAGAAAGATTGAGAGGAGGATTCAAAAGAAACCTGGACTTGTCCCGCAATCCAGGTCTTATAGGAATATATACACATATAAAATACAGTTTCATCTTCTTAGCGAAACAATAGATACTCGGAATTTTTGGAACAATTATTTACATGAATTTACATTTACTTGTCAAGGTCCAAGACCCAAGTCAGTCATAATTAAATCTGAACAATAAAAGAACACATTGAACAATGAAAGCAACACTTTAGAAAATATGTAAGTGATTTAGCTCTTATATGTGAACCTGAGAAACATTATTTTAGAATCTCGCAAGGATCAGGGAATGTTCCTTATCTTTCCCGTCCTCTTAGCTCAAATGTATTTTATTGAGAAAGCATTATTTCAGTACGTTCATACGCACAATCGACTATGCATCTAGTACGATAGCTAGGCTTAATGACAATTCGATCTGCACAATGTGGACAATCTGCCTTCTTTTAGTACAGAAAAGAGACCACTTCAGGCTAGCTCTCTGCTTCACCTTAAATACAGAACTAATTATTATCAAGCTTTTGATTTCATCTTGTAAGAAAATTCCCCTTTTAAATTTTAGGAAGGCATGATTTAATATGTCATACACAGAACACAGCCATTTTAGCCAAAGGTAGGTATGTACTAGATAAGACACATTCCCATCTCAATCATTCTTCAAAATTAGGCGAATTCATAAAGTTAGATGAAGGTAGGAAATAAACTCTTTCCTTGATTTATTATAATATTAAACCCGGTACGTCCACTGCATGACAAAAGACCTTTGGTGTCTCATTTTATCAATTAATACACTAGATTTCATGTGATCCAGATTTTGAAGCTATTTTTATACTAACAGAACAAAATTATAACGTTCATCTCCCGATAGGCTTTTCAGTCAGAGAAAAATAAGTTTATCCAAAATATAGGCAAACTTTAGCATAGAAATATCATTCTTTCGATAAGCAAGCAAGTTTTGCACTGACAGACTAGATCACAGAAATTAGATCTTTAAACACTTTGTACAGTCTACCCACATTACTATGAACCCTTCAGCTTTATTGCTGTGCCATAAGGCCTTGAACAACCCGTAAAATATACCAGAATATCAGATTTAAATTTAGTCACTGAATTTAGGACGATTTCTACAGTCTTTTATAAGCATTTTTGACACATCTCGCGGTTTGAATATCACAAAATAGATAAAACATGGTGTGAACGACAAGGTAGTTTTAAAATTACTCACGGTTTTTCTTCGATCAAACCTTGATATGACCTCTCCGGTGGACGCCCACTGCTGGTTATAAGCCTCTCATTAGGCCTTTGCAAAGACCGGACCTACGCTGCTCGCTTTCTGCGGCTTCTTCCATCCGCGTTAGGTGATTAGCTTCTCCTTCTAGGCGAGACGGAGAATGTCCACCGCTGGTCAGAAGCCTGTCCCTAGGCCTCCTCGGCGACCGGCTCCACGCTGCTCGCTTCCTGTGGCCTCTTTTGTCCTCGGTAGGTCGTTTCATTCCCTCAATATAACCCCAAAACTTAGGCAAAAGACACCCGGCGCACTGTCTTAATTTCGTTAAATTATTTTACAGACACTGAGTTGACATTAAGCAAACGATTGCTTCGAAGATCTACGCGACTCGAAGCAGTCTCAAAAGCATGCGGGCTTCTGGACTTGCTGATAACCGAATTGAAATATACTGAATCGAAAACCCTACCCACCTATCGATAGCGCGACCAAATATGATTTACAACACTGTTCAGAGTGATGGATCCTCGCATCTTTCTCTTGGGCGACTGAATCTCCAACACCGTCGTAGTGTCTACATTAATAAAGTTTATGATTTATCGAACCGAAAGCCTATTCCTGTATTCGTAGCGCGATCAAACATGATTTACAACACTGTTCAGAGTGATGGATCCTCGCATCTTTCTCTTGGGCGACTGAATCTCCAACACCGTCGCAGTGTCTACACTGACAAAGTTTATGATTTATCGAATCAAAAGCCTATTCCTGTATTCGTAGCGCGATCAAACATGATTTACAACACTATTCAGAGTGATGGATCCTCGCATCTTTCTCTTGGGCGACTGAATCTCCAACACCGTCGCAGTGTCTACACTGAGAAGGTTTATGATTTATCGAATCGAAAGCCTATTCCTGTATTCGTAGCACGATCAAACATGATTTACAACACTGTTCAGAGTGATGGATCCTCGCATCTTTCTCTTGGGTGACTGAATCTCCAACACCGTCGCAGTGTCTACACTGATAAAGTTTATTATTTATCGAATCGAAAGCCTATTCCTGTATTCGTAGCGTGATCAAACATGATTTACAACACTATTCAGAGTGATGGATCCTCGCATCTTTCTCTTGGGCGACTGAATCTCCAACACCGTCGTAGTGTCTACACTGATAAAGTTTATGATTTATCGAACCGAAAGCCTATTCCTGTATTCGTAGCGCGATCAAATATGTTTTACAGCACATTTCAGAGTGATGGATCCTCGCATCTTTCTCTTGGGCGACTGAATCTCTAACACCGTCTATGTGCTTACATTAGTAAAAATTATAGAAAATAGTTCGAAGAGCGATACCGTTCTGCCCAAGCGCGCGAAGAAGAATGACTGATTAAAATCAAATTAAGAAAATACCTTGAAGAGCCGTTCCGGTCTACTCGGGCGCACGAAGAAGAATCCCTGTCCGTCCTACCTACCTTCACCTTTTTATAGTATCTATTTTGTTTCAGCATGGCTCAAGCCGGATTTAACTAAGTCCGAATTGTGTTCAGGCGACTAACACGGTTCTTTACGGCCCAAACCGTGTTTGAATTGCAGATAAGCCGCTTGCGCCGCTCAACCCGCGCGCGGACCGCTCAAAAACGCACACGAGCTGTTCGTGGTCCAACCGGCGCTCACGCGGCACGTGAACCGTCCCGAATGCCGTCGCAAATTATGCTCAAGCCTGTACAAGAGCTGTTCGTGGCCCATCCGGAGCTCAAGCCGCTTGCGACCACGATGACACAATGTTTGTTTACTTCAATTCCACCGTCCCGAACCAATTGTTCAAACAAAACACCACTTCTACATTCCAATTACTTCAGGTGTTTTAAAGATTGTTTACTGCAACATTCATAAGACATTTCATGTTTTAAATCTAAGTAAACGCCCGCATGAAAAATGAATCAACGTTTCCATGTAGCCGATTTGCACATGGCGATGTTTAAGTACAAGATATTTGTAATATTTGTTGAAACAGACACGGGTCAACGTGTGAACCGTTTCAGCCACCCCCCAAAATTTGCGCAGAAGTTCATAGCCGTCCGGAGCAAATTTTCACACCCCCGTTTCACAAATATTACCCCCAATAACTAATCATTATCATTTACTAAATAACAAACTGAATTTATTAACTTTTAACCCATATTATGTAAACCGTTGATATGAGGTGTAAGTTTGAAACCAAACGACAAATGTCTACAACTGAATTCAAAAATTAAACCAGTGACATAATGCTCATCCTCCAGTTATAACGAGTACAAACGAACTTTACACATTCAAGGAACCGGTTTGTGGGACCAGTTAGTCCTACCGACAGCATAAAGTTCCATCTCCCAAAAGCAAATCGTGATTTTTCAAATTTTAACCCCGGAATAGACATATATGCCCCTGTTAGAGTAAAGTCAATTCTTGGGGCTGCCAGATATAACTGATCTTTGAGCAAAGCTCACAATCTAACCTTGATTCTACATTGCTTCCCTTCATCCTCTGGAGCATGTGGAGTGTTGAGTTTTGCATATGGGCTGTGCCCACTGGTAGAGTAAAAGCAATTTACAGGGAGTACTAACACTCTTTCTGGACACCAGAGTAAACTTCGTTTCTAATGCCCTTCAAGTAACCTAACACCTAAGATCCCATAAATTACCTTGTTTTAAGTGTAGTGTACAGACAGGGTCAACAGTTAATAAATTTCGCTCCACTGGTCAAGTATCCATTGGTCCATTGCAACCCTCCATACTAATAGTCTTCCCTATAGAACTCCGATAAAATATACACAGATATAAGATATACATAGATATAAGTCCAGACATCTGTCGATTTCATTCACAACCTTCAGTCTTCATACTACCTCTCTCACCTTCCTCTCTGTCCTCTTTTACGCTGTTACTACGAACCACTGGGAACCAATGAAGCGTATGTGAATAAAATTTAAATCTGATACTTAGCTAGATATTACTAAAGAAATTCTCCGTCAACTACACAACTTCCCCGCAAAATCATCAAAACAAAATCTTTAATTTTAAGCTTTTTGACTACCTAGATATTAAACTACACTACAAGTTTAAATTCATAGCGCATTTAATAATATGATTATTATTTTAAATTTTGTTTAGATAATAGTAGGTACCCTATCTATCAAGCTTTATCATAAATATAAACTTAATTTGCTAGACCCGCTTAAATCTACAATCCGGTTCTTAAAGCATCTTATTCTTACAATAACATAATTTTCCGCGAAAACACTAGAAATCGTAAGTCGTTCTACAACCCTGGTAAGTAAAAATTTACTAACGTATGTATTGGCTAGCATAACCTGTGACTAACCCCACGTTACCGACGAACGAAACTTTACCCACACGCATAGGTACCTCACACTGTACGAAGTCTTAATGAACGCCCCTATGCCCTACGTCTTATATGAAATATTTACTCTTATAGTGGTAGTACTCAGGGTATTTAAACGTAACCATTCTCTCAAACCATAGTAAACTCTTGTGCCTCAAAAGGAAAACGCATAATCAAAACCAAAAATTAACTAATATTAATTCGTATGTCGAAGGCAGGTACTTATCATTAAAAGAAATTTGAATGAACTATTCCCGTTAGTTTTTCTTAAATCTATTTAAAGTACTATTTGATAACTATAGATGCCTTCTATCAGTAAGCTGTTTCGAAAATGAGCAACCCTCTTGAAAACTTAAAAAAATTTTGAGAATTCGAAACCTATTTTAAAATCGCGGAATCCTTCAGAAAATGTGTAACCTTTTTGAAAAGGCGGAATCTTAAAAATTTAATGTATTTATTTATTTACGTATTATACCTACGTATTCATTGTACCCGAGAAAATATATGCAACATTTGATTTTGAAAATTGACAATAAGCATCGTTCATTACTACAAGGAAATATCTTCAGACCCAATTGAAAATATTTCTAAAGTTGTTCGTTGTACATAACCCTCAACCTGAAATAGGGTCATCATTAAAAGAAAACGCCTTATGCCCACAAAAGCAGACCGTATACGCCAAAGATAAATTAATTAAATTAACTAAATTTAGTTTGCTTGATTTGTTAAAGTGTAAAAAGGTAACTGTATAATTCCATAATTTGAACGACGTTATGTTACGATAATACTCGTACTATCCTAAAGTCAAAACCCGTTTTGAAAAAGTTGAACGTATGACAGCGATCACGTACGTATGATGTACGGTAATGATTTACGATCACCCTGTCAATTATCCGTTTAGCATGATACCTAAATTTCTTTATGTATCCTAAAAACAGCACAGCCCCTTTATTTCGTATAAATAAACTTTATACCCACAAGGCACCAAGACATACCAGTCTACATCAACACAATCGATTCTCGAATTCTTAATTAATTAAATAATTAATTCACTGTCCTAAAATATTATAAAAGTAATATTTCAACCCATTCACACACTCCTAACAGAAGGTTCACAGAAAGAACTACGCCTTCTCAACACCCGATAAAATCCGTCCAGTAGTTATTGACTAAGGTGTATTTAAACTGTTAGTTATGATATAAAGAAGTGAAAAAGGATCTAAATCAAAGTCCATATTAAATAAAATATACATCCAAATGAGTGCCAACAAAAATTATTTCAGGTGATATAACCGTATCTGGAACCCCGAAATAGCCAGTGCCTCACCACTGTGCCACACAAACCTTAAGAATTTAAACTATTAATGCTAAGTGAAGCTATTGAATTGTGTATTTATGCTAACTTAAAATTAACTGAAACAAACCTTTTATTCCCTTCCTTGGAAAATACCGCGAAATGTCTAAGATTACCTATTAACCTCAGTTCAAATATGCCCATCTACTAATGAATCGACAAAAAACCCATTCTCATTGTTAATATACGATGAAGTTGAATGTACTCGTATAACTACAACGTAATAAAATTATCATGTAAAGATAAGTGCAAATAAAATTGTCTTAATGTGGTTATATTTTAAAATTTAAGACACCCCTCAGACTGTAAATTTCTATGTCTTATTCTACAATCATATGGTGACGTCACGATTGCACACGCGGCAGCAAGTAAGAATAATCAAAAGCCGTATGTAAAAGTATAGTAAGACAATGTAAAAATGAAAAAAAAAACAACACTTAACAAGACACGCGGTCTATTGCACAACATTACCGAGAAATTATTTTAAAACTAACACCAAGCTAGTCAGGTCGGTCGATGACCTTACCTCTCATATGTAAAAAGAACAGTAATAATTAAAGTATAGTTTAATCTCCCAACCCTCGCTTAAGACTAGCCCCTTTTTGTTTACATTATTGTGTCATCGACTGTACAGTCAAAGTAAGTAACCCACTCTACACAAATATCTATTCATGCTAATAAATCAATGGGCACTTTTGTTCAGTAGGATAAGCCCAAATTTACCTAAGACAAAATATGATTCCCTACTGTATCCCGAAGGAAGGGAAATGTTTACTTACTTAACTAAAACTAAGTTCATGAAAGACCGTGGCGCATCGTAAATTAAACAAGAAATAACACTGACCCGGAACTGTAACATATCGATATTTTTTTTTTTCTTTGCATTTACTTAAGTATCGTATGTGATCCTATCGCGTACCTGTACGTCGCGTACCTATGTGAAACCTGTCTGTAAAACATAGCTATTAAACCTGATATTATTTCGTGAACTTGCAATAATGTTCCACAGCTCCTAGTATAATATAATATTATAAAGTATGTTACCAAATGAGAGGGAGTTGAGAAATATGTTAAATAAAACACTCGAAGTCTACTTACGTTTTGTATTAAGTTATTCACTTTACACAGTGTTAAAATGGGTACATTAACACAATACCATACATATGAAGAAGAGTCTTCATAATTTTACACAATACGTGATTACTCCTTTAAAGGTAGAATCTCCCAGTTTGAAGAACAAAATACGACTGCCTGAGCGAGGCTGGCTCGAACGTTCAAGAGTCCGAGTCCGAGTCCGAGTCCGATCCTGCATGGAGAATTGCTGCCACCTTTGGGATGGCTCAGCCAAATACCAACTAGCCGCACTTGACTCGATAGATCGCAGAGCCAAGAAGCTCGTTGGTGATGAGATGCTAGTGAAAACCAAGTTTCACAGCCTAGCCCACCGGCGCAAAATTGCATGTCTGTCGGTCTTTTACAGATTGTACTTCGGAGAGTGTGCCCAAGAGCTCCATGAGCTTATTCCGTCATCCCCCTTTTACCATCGGGAATCCAGACGCACCGCAGGATATCACCCATATCTGGTTGATATTCCACACATTCGCACAAAGCGCTTTGAAACATCCTTTATAATGCGCACAGCTAAAGAGTGGAATTCTCTGCCTGCGTCTGTGTTCCCGAGCTCTTATAACCCGAATCTATTTAAGTCGCGAGTGAATAGGCTTCTTCTGGGCAAGCTCGTTCCATCGTCGACCTCATCTCTGTCCTCAAGGCTAGATCGAGGTCAAGAGTAAGCCCATACATAGTAAAAAAAAAAAAAAAAAAAAGACCTCTCCCACCACAATATTACCCTTTCCATAAAATGCTGGGATTGGTCGAAAAGCCGCCGCGCTCTGACAGTTCGTACAAAGGAGTCAATACAACAACCATTTATGAACAATATCGTAAAGCTATGAAAAGTTAGTAAACACTGGTGACTTAAATATTATAATATTGGAGATCAGAATATCTGTCATGACAACAAGTATAACAATATAAACTCACGAAAGGGGGCACACTCTTAGTTATTACCTGAAGTATTTTAATTCTTACCCTCTATTGTTTTAAACTAGATGTTCATAAAATTAAAGGTCCTACTAGGGCAGATCACGTCTACTGTCCTATTATCATAAAGGGCTATACCTAACTTCCTTAAGCGTGACAACCCTCCATCTAATCACTTAGTAAGCTTATAATAATAGTGTACTCCCTAAACCCAATCACAGTCTTCCCCCTACCCCCCGTACTGAGTAGCGTCCTAATATTTAACAACTATAGAGCTATCTATGACCTACCAGGAACGAAACGTAAAACTCTTAGGAGGCAATAAGGGTTTCCACAAAACAATGAACGAACCGATTCCACGAAACCAAATGTAAATAGGAGTGGGTTTCCACCAAACCAAATGTAAATAGGTACCGTTAGTGAATGTAATGTTTTCTTAGTTCAGTTAACAAGAGTAACCCTCACCAAAATAGCACGTTAGGTTTCATCACATTCCCACAGCATGTATGTCCATATCACCTTAGAGATTTGAAATAATTTGTTAACCTACAATGATAAAGTTAGCAGAAGAAATAAATCACCACGAAAGGTAAAATAACACTAAACTACCTTAAAATTATTAACTATGATAATATTGTACAAAACCGAGGCATATACCACATGCTTTCCAAGTCTTGTAGGTAGGTACTAAAATAAAGGTGTGATACAAAACTTACAAGTTAAAATTTTTGTGGAATGGTTGATAAACTTAGTGTAAATACCATTTAACACCCTGTATATAATGTAGCTACAACATGCACTTATGTGTTTTTGTTCACAAAACTATGCATACAATCACCAAACAAAGTTAAAAGTTTGAAGTAAGTTTGGTATGGTTTTGTTAGCGGTTTAAGTCCAAAAAAACTCGTAAAACTCTCATAAAACTTACCATAAAATACAATATGTCTCTGGAAAAACTTATCCTATACTAAAATTAACCAAAACTTGGCTAATATTACGAGTAATTATCTAAAAACAAATTAAAAATGTAACCGCAAAATCTTTGTTCACTTTATAAAGTTGACGTTTATAGTGTTGTTCCGGGAAGAGCAACAATTTCCTAATATCCGAACGGAATGTCTTATATCAACACGATGACTTGAGTCAGTTCCGATATATCCAACGAAGGAACGGCACTATGTGGATTGTTTCTCATAGTACCGCTACTCGACGGAAGATGGCGTTCAGTGTACCTTGACGAGATGACCTAGAAAATTATCCTTGAAAAATATTTTACACAATACCACCCATTTCCAAAGTAAGTTTGGACCTCTAAAATACACGTAAAATCACAAAAGTATTAGACAATAGGCTGTATGGCGAGAGGCTTCGGCCTGGAAAAAAAGTGTCATATAAACGGTTCATTCATTTACTCATTCACTGCATTGTCTATACAACGAATGTGCTATTTTTTAGGGTTCCGCAACCACTCACGCGACCGAATCGAAACTCGGAACAATTTCGGAACATAACAACCGACCTTAAATTAAAAGATAACCTTACCATCATTTATTATTGTAATTGGGTCCCAAATAAGGGGTCAAAACCTTAAGTTGTCGTTACAAGATACCAAGTGCCCAACTAATCGCAAAATCCAAATAGCTGTACTATTTTACCACACTTTAGCTTTTAAGTAACTACCGCAAAATGTCCAAAAGAAAAAGATAACATCCGCTTATTTTCGCAGGTTGCAAAACGGAAAATCCAAACTAACACTGTCACTAGAGCTTAATATTTAATCTTAAAGTTATCAAGTGGCACAATTTCCTATTTTTCTCTTTTGAAATATACAAAACTTCCCCCCAGAAACCAACCAAGCTCCGCGGTCCCAAAAATTTACCCCACTGTCTCAAAAATAAATATCTCAGGTATACGGAACCCTCGGCGCACGAGGCCGACCCGAACCTGACCGCTTTTTGTTTTTTCACGCGCGGGAATGAATCACCGTTACTACACGCTGGCCGCGCGAGGACAACGTGAACACCCGGCTTATGACTCCCGGACCAACGAATGACTCGGAACGAATGAGCTGCTCGTGATTTTGCCGGGTCGCGTTCCGAATCGGGTGAAAATCACCCTGATAGCAGGATAGCGCTATATGACGTCCATCGGTGTGGTCGAGACAGACTGTTGTACAAGTGTAATAATTACCGTTTTGGAACTCACTCCAAGTAAGTGATGAAATGAATGAAGTATTATTATCGAAAAAACAATAAACTGGCTTACCTACGAAATTAAATGTGGAACCTTACGGTAAATCCTATTAAATACGTACTATCTATAACTTACACAAGTAATAACGCTATTCGTTAACAAATATACCTGTAATATGCGAATTTGATGGCGAATTGAAGAAAAAAACACCAGTTTTGTTTACAAGAAGATGTCATACCCGAAATGGATCCTTGATCATTGGTTTATTTAAATTGGACAAACTTTAAGCTATCTAGGTTATGTGGCCCTTGTAAAAACTCTCGAATTTTTGTTTGTTTTACAGAATTCCTGCCATGGTGGCACTGAAAATATCTACCACTATACATTTGCGAGCTGGCTTCCTATTGAAGTGTAAAAATACTAAAGGTGCTGGATTCTTTGCTGTGGGGTGTTTCTAGGCTCAGAGCAGCCAAAACCCGCACCCCCCCCGACTCTAAATATTCTGCTACAGTGTTAAATGAATGTATTTCAAGAAGGCAGTGATATAACCTAAAAACCTGAGTGAAAATTAAATTAGAATATACAGGGTGTTAATTTGATTGCGTGCCATAGCTCATGGGCGGGATGGGTATCAGTAACTGAACAACTTTTCCCAAGGAACATAGGTCGAAATACGAAAACCAAATTTGACCTTCCATACAAAATGCGGTATCAGCTGATGCAGTTTCTATGGGAGGTCCAAAATTGATTTTCGTTTTTTGACCTACTTTCCTTGGGAAAAGTTGTTCAGTTACTGATACTGATCTCGCCCCTGAGCTATGGCACGCAATCAAATTAACACCCTGTATATAGGTATAACTGACAATTATGACTGGAGAAAATAAAATACACAACATAGTTATGAAGTTTTGTGTGTGTCAGTACAGAAAAGTCTAGTGTCTCGCTTTGTTCAAGCTATAAACAGGGACTACATCCGATGTGGCCAACTTCTACGAGTATTACCCGAGATGGACTCGCCGTTAAGCGTTAAGGACTCGCTGTAATAATTTCTGATGGAAAGGCCCTTGAAACGACGTTCCAATTTGTTCGGAATAACTAGAGGATGTGAGTGTCCTGTGTGAGAAGTTAAGTATAATTGTATCTTAAATGTAAAAGGCAGTTACTGTGAAATTTCATATTGTATAGTATTTTGCTAGTGTACTGTAAGCGTGTTGCACATAAATAGAGAAATATTTTATAAATTGTGTGAGATACTTATTTCTTAGAATTTTACTTATACATAATAACAAAATCTTAAGTAACAGTACTAACATATCAATAAGTATCTAAAATAGTAAATATTAAGGCCCGCTGTTACAATTAATATCAGTAATAACCCAGAAATTCGCATCCGTCGGCACGGCAACAAGTTGTAACAGTTCACCCTAGCTGTAAGCCTGACTCAACATCATGGCTCACGGCACCAACTTGTAACTCTCCTACCCACCTAACTTGATCCTACCTAACTTCTTAACTCTTACTATGCTTCCCCTTTACAGAATATCTTAACTTATCTACTTAACTTACTCCGACTTACTTACTTACTTGCTATACAGCCTAGCCTGACTTGATTTTTTTTTGTTTTAACTTATTAATTTAAATCCAATGCATAGAATAGGAAAACAAAAATAGCATTACCCAAAATTGTTCCGTACTATTAAACCCTGTTATAATGAATAATTTGGCTTGTGATCGTTCTAGTGGCTTAAGACCTAACACTATGGCCAAAGTGAAGCTGGATCTGTAGGGATAGCATGACTTATACAAACCTAACTCCTAAAGCCTACCTATCCTAGTATGAGCTTACGCTGACAAAAGGAACATGGAGTAAGTATGTAGAATAGGTAAGAACATAGGATAAGATAGTTAGAATGTGAGGTTATATGGTTGAGGGTGGCTTCATGAACTAGTATCTATAACTATGACTGACTTCTTGGGAGATCCAAGGGAACCAATATAAGGGAAGAAAAGATGCTTTAGCTAGTTGATAGGTATCATGGTCCCCCATTTTTTTGGGGGAAATGACCGCCCCAATCCACCGCGGTCATTCATGAATCTCGACTCCTGACTGGATAATTCTCTGCCATACCTATCCAATTCCGCTTTATGAAGCTACTCTAGATATACTTGAGCAAACAAATAGCAAGGGATATTTCTTTACACCGTCAATCTTGTCTGGTAGTAAGTTTGTAGTTTCGTCATGTCACAATAGAAAGATTGAGAGGAGGATTCAAAAGAAACCTGGACTTGTCCCGCAATCCAGGTCTTATAGGAATATATACACATATAAAATACAGTTTCATCTTCTTAGCGAAACAATAGATACTCGGAATTTTTGGAACAATTATTAACATGAATTTACATTTACTTGTCAAGGTCCAATACCCAAGTCAGTCATAATTAAATCTGAACAATGAAAGAACACATTGAACAATGAAAGCAACACTTTAGAAAATATGTAAGTGATTAAGCTCTTATATGTGAACCTGAGAAACATTATTTTAGAATCTCGCAAGGATCAGGGAATGTTCCTTATCTTTCCCGTCCTCTTAGCTCAAATGTATTTTATTGAGAAAGCATTATTTCAGTACGTTCATACGCACAATCGACTATGCATCTAGTACGATAGCTAGGCTTAATGACAATTCGATCTGCACAATGTGGACAATCTGCCTTCTTTTAGTACAGAAAAGAGACCACTTCAGGCTAGCTCTCTGCTTCACCTTAAATACAGAACTAATTATTATCAAGCTTTTGATTTCATCTTGTAAGAAAATTCCCCTTTTAAATTTAAGGAAGGCATGATTTAATATGTCATACACAGAACACAGCCATTTTAGCCAAAGGTAGGTATGTACTAGATAAGACACATTCCCATCTCAATCATTCTTCAAAATTAGGCGAATTCATAAAGTTAGATGAAGGTAGGAAATAAACTATTTCCTTGATTTATTATAATATTAAACCCGGTACGTCCACTGCATGACAAAAGACCTTTGGTGTCTCATTTTATCAATTAATACACTAGATTTCATGTGATCCAGATTTTGAAGCTATTTTTATACTAACAGAACAAAATTATAACGTTCATCTCCCGACAGGCTTTTCAGTCAGAGAAAAATAAGTTTATCCAAAATATAGGCAAACTTTAGCATAGAAATATCATTCTTTCGATAAGCAAGCAAGTTTTGCACTGATAGACTAGATCACAGAAATTAGATCTTTAAACACTTTGTACAGTCTACCCATATTACTATGAACCCTTCAGCTCTATTGCTGTGCCATAAGGCCTTGAACAACCTGTAAAATATACCAGAATATCAGATTTGAATTTAGTCACTGAATTTAGGACGATTTCTACAGTCTTTTATAAGCATTTTTGACACATCTCGCGGTTTGAATAGCACAAAATAGATAAAACATGGTGTGAACGACAAGGTAGTTTTAAAATTACTCACGGTTTTTCTTCGATCAAACCTTGATATGACCTCTCCGGTGGACGCCCACTGCTGGTTATAAGCCTCTCCCTAGGCCTTTGCAAAGACCGGACCTACGCTGCTCGCTTTCTGCGGCTTCTTCCATCCTCGTTAGGTGATTAGCTTTTCCCTCTAGGCGAGACGGAGAACCGGCTCCACGCTGCTCGCTTCCTGTAGCCTCTTTTGTCCTCGATAGGTCGTTTCCTTCCCTCAATATAACCCCAAAACTTAGGCAAAAGACACCCGGCGCACTGTCTTAATTTCGTTAAATTATTTTACAGACACTGAGTTGACATTAAGCAAACGATTGCTTCGAAGATCTACGCGACGCAAAGCAGTCTCAAAAGCATGCGGGCTTCTGGTCTTGCTGATAACCGAATCGAAATATACTGAATCGAAAACCCTATCCACCTATTGATAGCGCGACCAAATATGATTTACAACACTGTTCAGAGTGATGGATCCTCGCATCTTTCTCTTGGGCGACTGAATCTCCAACACCGTCGTAGTGTCTACACTAATAAAGTTTATGATTTATCGAACCGAAAGCCTATTCATGTATTCGTAGCGCGATCAAACATGATTTACAACACTGTTCAGAGTGATGGATCCTCGCATCTTTCTCTTGGGCGACTGAATCTCCAACACCGTCGCAGTGTCTACACTGACAAAGTTTATGATTTATCGAATCGAAAGCCTATTCCTGTATTCGTAGCGCGATCAAACATGATTTACAACACTGTTCAGAGTGATGGATCCTCGCATCTTTCTCTTGGGCGACTGAATCTCCAACACCGTCGCAGTGTCTACACTGACAAAGTTTATGATTTATCGAATCGAAAGCATTTATGTAATTAGACACCATTTTCACACTAGTTCCACTATTTATTTAGTAAAATTTATACAGAATGCGACCGGTTTCGAGTTAACATCGTCAGGCACTGCTTACAAAATATTTTGCAATAATAAACTACCTACTGTGTGGGTAGAAAATATAAATATTTGTTTTGATGTAACAGTATAGAAAACATATCCTATTCCAGTATGCCAACATAAAATATGAACAATTAAAAAATACTTTGCAATATAATTGATGTCAACTTAAAATATAATATGCCATGTCAAAATAAATATCAAATATACCACAGTATATTTAACCTAAAGATATAATTAAAATGATTGAAAGTAATTTAATAATGGTGAGGTTGATAAGCAAGTTTGGTCATTTAAGATGTTATTATCTTTGTTGTGCCTATTTACTTCTATAGCTTCTAACGCATTGAGTTTTTGTCCTTTTCTTGCTATATGTAGGTATTTAACATTCTCTTTTTCGTTAAAAGTATGACCCGTATCGTTGAGGTGTTCAGCGAATGTTGACGTGTTTGTATTTTTCTTCCAACTGTTGATATGCTCCTTTATCCTGGTCTTAAATTTCCTTCCTGTTTGCCCTACATATATACTTTTGCATGTATCGCAAGTCAAGCTATAGATGCCGCTTTGGTCTTTTACCGGGATTTTTTCTTTGTTATTGCAGATAAAAGTTTTTAATGATTTCGTGTTGTAGAAAGCTGTTTTCCTTTTATCATTGTCAATAAGCCTACGTAGTTTTTGTGACAGTGATCCCACGTATGGAATTTTTACCCATCTTTTGGGCATGCGGCATTCCACCCATTCATCTACAGATTAATAAGTGTACCTATGAAACCCAAGGACTTCAAAGAAGAACTTAGAGAAATCCAGCAGATCGCTCGAAATAATGGATATCCGGATGACATAGTAATGAATATATTAAAGAAAAAACAGAAAAGAAGAACTGAAAAACTACTGTACACAACAACAGAACTTGACGATCCTCCCCCAAAAAGATGGGTAAAAATTCCATACGTGGGATCACTTTTACAAAAAATTACGTAGGCTTATTGACAATGATAAAAGGAAAACAGCTTTCTACAACACGAAATCATTAAAAACTTTGATCTGCAATAACAAAGAAAAAATCCCGGTAGAAGACCAAAGCGGCATCTATAGCTTGACTTGCGATACATGCAAAAGCATATATGTAGGGCAAACAGGAAGGAAATTTAAGACCAGGGTAAAGGAGCATATCAACAGTTGGAAGAAAAATACAAACACGTCATTATTCGCTGAACACCTCAACGATACCGGTCATACTTTTAACGAAAAAGAGAATGTTAAATACCTACATATAGCAAGAAAAGGACAAAAACTCAATGCGTTAGAAGCTATAGAAGTAAATAGGCACAACAAAGATAATAACATCTTAAATGACCAAACTTGCTTATCAACCTCACCATTATTAAATTACTTTCAATCATTTTAAATAATATGTTTTGGTTAAATATACTGTGGTATATTTGATATTTATTTTGACATGGCATATTATATTTTAAGTTGACATCAATTATATTGCAAAGTATTTTTTAATTGTTCATATTTTATGTTGGCATACTGGAATAGGATATGTTTTCTATACTGTTACATCAAAACAAACATTTATATTTTCTACCTACACAGTAGGTAGTTTATTATTGCAAAATATTTTGTAAGCAGTGCCTGACGATGTTAACTCGAAACCGGTCGCATTCTGTATAAATTTTACTAAATAAATAGTGGAACTAGTGTGAAAATGGTGTCTAATTACATAAATACATTGGAGTTCCATCAAGTAATAACAACACAAAGTATATCATACTCGAATCGAAAGCCTATTCCTGTATTCGTAGCGCGATCAAACATGATTTACAACACTGTTCAGAGTGATGGATCCTCGCATCTTTCTCTTGGGCGACTGAATCTCCAACACCGTCGCAGTGTCTACACTGACAAAAGTTTATGATTTATCGAATCGAAAGCCTATTTCTGTATTCGTAGCGCGATCAAACATGATTTACAACACTGTTCAGAGTGATGGATCCTCGCATCTTTCTCTTGGGCGACTGAATCTCCAACACCGTCACAGTGTCTACACTGACAAGGTTTATGATTTATCGAATCGAAAGCCTATTCCTGTATTCGTAGCACGATCAAACATGATTTACAACACTGTTCAGAGTGATGGATCCTCGCATCTTTCTCTTGGGCGACTGAATCTCCAACACCGTCGCAGTGTCTACACTGACAAAGTTTATGATTTATCGAACCGAAAGCCTATTCCTGTATTCGTAGCGCGATCAAATATGATTTACGGCACTGTTCAGAGTGATGGATCCTCGCATCTTTCTCTTGGGCGACTGAATCTTCAACACCGTCGCAGTGTCTACACTGATAAAGTTTATTATATATCGAATTGAAAGCCTATTCCTGTATTCGTAGCGCGATCAAACATGATTTACAACACTATTCAGAGTGATGGATCCTCGCATCTTTCTCTTGGGCGACTGAATCTCCAACACCGTCGTAGTGTCTACACTGATAAAGTTTATGATTTATCGAACCGAAAGCCTATTCCTGTATTCGTAGCGCGATCAAATATGTTTTACAGCACATTTCAGAGTGATGGATCCTCGCATCTTTCTCTTGGGCGACTGAATCTCCAACACCGTCTAAGTGCTTACATTAGCAAAAATTATAGAAAATAGTTCGAAGAGCGATACCGTTCTGCCCGAGTGCGCGAAGAAGAATGACTGATTAAAATAAAATTAAGAAAATACCTTGAAGAGCCGTTCCGGTCTGCTCGGGCGCACGAAGAAGAATCCCTTTCCGTCCTACCTACCTTCGCCTTTTTATACTTTCTATTTTGTTTCAGCATGGCTCAAGCCGGATTTAACTAAGTCCGAATTGTGTTCAGGCGACTAACACGGTTCTTTACGGCCCAAACCGTGTTTGAATTGCAGATAAGCCGCTTGCGCCGCTCAACCCGCGCGCGGACCGCTCAAAAACGCACACGAGCTGTTCGTGGTCCAACCGGCGCTCACGCGGCACGTAAACCGTCCCGAATGCCGTCGCAAATTATGCTCAAGCCTGTACAAGAGCTGTTCGTGGCCCATCCGGAGCTCAAGCCGCTTGCGACCGCGATGACGCAATGTTTGTTTACTTCAATTCCACCGTCCCGAACCAATTGTTCAACCAAAACACCACTTCTACATTCCAATTACTTCAGGTGTTTTAAAGATTGTTTACTGCAACATTCATAAGACATTTCATGTTTTAAATCTAAGAAAACGCCCGCATGAAAAATGGGTCAACGTTTCCATGTAGCCAATTTGCACATGGCGATGTTTAAGTACAAGATATTTGTATTATTTGTTGAAACAGACACGGGTCAACGTGTGAACCGTTTCATTCTTATCGCCCACACTAATTTTTTTATAAATTTATCAAAAGTACAGACACGCGGTTTCTACTCTTTTATTATATGTATAGATACATGTTTCTTTGCAAGTTTAAGAAAATGCAAGTATATAAAGAGTTGCTAATATATTGGTTATTATGTATTTTTGAGTTTAGAACTTCATATTGTTTACTTGCGTGAAATTGATAAAAAGTACTTACCTGTTGATTTCATACAAAGGCTAGCTCGAATTTCAAAAAATGACCATTTATTCGTATCTATATTTCGTAACTATGTAGTATATTATTATCACATTGGCCTTCTTTCATCTTTCACACCAGGCGATAACAGACAGGTCTCACATACATACATATAGGCTTCGAATTACGGCACAGTATCTTTAATAGAGGCGTTTTAACTAACAATAAAACGCATATTAAAATACTTGCTTACTTAGAAGCCTACAATTTTAATATCTGCCTGGTGTACTCGTATGTGAAACACAATGAGGCGCGCGCTCGCATCAACCGGTATTTATAGGCGCCCGTTTGACACGAGCTACTGACAGGTGTGAAAAGAGAAACATATAGCAAAGGGAGGTAGGAAGGAAAAGGACAGATATATGACACACCGGCACGAATGACAGATGAAGAACGCTACTCTCACATACATACATATAGGCTTCGAATTAGGCAAGTATTTTAATATGCGTTTTATTGTTAGTTAAAACGCCTCTATTATTTCTAATGGGGACGCCGCGGCTCGCGCAGACGGGTGATCAGATCACGTGTATGGAGCTATTTCACCCACTATCCCAGCTGGAGACGGACGGCGTGGGCTGTTTCGCTTCAAGCCCCATCCAGGATGACGGCCAGTTATATGTGGCGAGCCGCTCTTTTGGCTTCATCAGGGGTGTCCTCATATTCCATTGTGGTGAGCGGCGTTGGACCGGAGAACGAGTAATTAAACACGGGTTGATGTTGAAAATAGAACTGATTTATTGAGGAAATTATTAAGCTTATATACAAGGTTTTCATGGTCGTATTACGTAGGATGTTTAATGTTTACAATAGAAAAATGCTGACATCTAATATTAGGGCATTACCCTGAGAATATCTGAAGGTTAAATAAACAGTGACGATGCCTACGTCACTCAAGGTTTCTTACAAGATTTACACGTCACGCTGGTTAGTCTACGAAATACATTATGAAGGTATTCCTATACTTCAAATAATTAAGGTATCGCCATACACTACATCATCCCCCTAATGTTTGAGACAAAAATTCGTGATTTTACTTTATAATTTTTGGCTTAACTATTATACAACTTATTTTAATTTTACTGGTTATACAACTTATTTTAATTTGGTTACATGCTTTTTTTTTTGTTTTACTTTTACATTTTATTACATATTACCATTGGTTAAATAAAACAATAATTATTAACTATTTGATTAATATTGATATAGATCGTATTACATTGACCTTTTTGACTTACAAAAAAAAATTTTGCTTTATAAATTATTGTATGGTTGTGTTCTGTTTTTATGCAGAACGTATTCTTTTCCCTATATTTGGCCTTATATATAAGTCATAGTCTATTTGCATGCTTCATTGTTTTAAGTTAATAAATTCACTTGTCATATCTTGCTCGGTTTTTAGGGTTCCGATACCAAAATGGTAAAAAAAAGGAACCCTTATGGTGCCGCTCTGTCTGTCTGTCTGTCTGTCTGTCCGTCTGTCTGTCACACCTCTGTATCTCAGCAACCACTTATGCTATCGACCTGAAATTTGGAATAGTTTTAGAATATAGTTGCCCAACTTAAATGCACATGAAAAAAGTTTGAAAAAAGTATGAACATTAATGTAAAGGGGGTCAAAATAGGGGGGGCCAAAATTAAAATTGTCGCTACTAGGTCAAGGGGGTATCATATGAAAGGGCTTTACTTGTACATTTTCAAATATATTTTTGTATATTTTTAAGTTTCTTAGTTTTCAAGTTATGATGAAAAATGTCAAAAAAAATACCATTCCCCCCCCCCTTATCTCCGAAGTTTGAGTAAGGCAAAATCTGAATTAATTACAGTTGACAGAGGTTTATGTAAACTTTACAGCAAAAATAAAACGATCTTTCTAAGTTGCACAGTTTTTCAGAAATCTGCAAAAAACCTTTACAAACAAAGTTAGTTTTGCGGTCCTGAAAATGGACTTTATTGCTTCCAAAAATAGTATAAGTACATCGGAACCCTCGGCGCGCGAGTCCGACTCGCACTTGACCGGTTTTTTATTACTTACTGGGGTACACTAGCAGAAGTATTTATTTATTTAAAAATATGGTACACATACAAACAATTAAGTTTGTGGGGCCGGCCGGCTAAAACATTTATATTTATTATGGGTACGTAATAATATGAGGAGTCGACTCAAATAAAATAAAAGATGGCATATTTGCCACGGGTCGTGCGCACGCCCTAATTTAGAGGTCAGTTCTATCTATTTCCACAGAGCAAACTCGTTGTCACTATAATTTTTTTAGAATGATCTGACACTCAACGTATCATTAACATATAGGGTCTTTTTCCAAACTGTATTCATTGGTGGAGCTCGTCCTGACCTATGATTCTACTGAAGGGTTTTATCGAGTCCTATATGGTGTACCTGTGTACCTTTTACGAGCTTTATTGTAGTTTTTACTCGTAAGAGCATTATTCCTTTTCCATACATACTCTTCGTATGCCATTCCTTGCTTTTTTTTTCTCGCTATCTCAACCCATTATCTGAATACTTCGATTTGCAATGTTTTAATTCACTGACAACAACTAGGTAACCGTTTGGGTGATCAGTCCAACCGATTGCCAAGACCTTGTTTATCGAATTATTCCCATCTTTTTCTATTCTTCTCATACTCAATTCCATTCTTTATTCATTTTTTTAGAAAATAAAGCACCTACTTGCACGCTATGGTAACAAAAGATTTTTAATACTTTTTTTCTTTTGCGAGCTATCCCTTCAACGTTTATTTTACGTTGTATTTATTTGTATATCCTTGGATATATATATATATTTTTTTTATATACTTTTATAGTCTTCTTTTGATTCGTTATCTCTTATAGTCATTGTTCCTTTACTTGGACTCGTTATTTCTAATAACAATCCTCAACTTTACTAAGTTAATTGTCTCGTATGCCACGTAATGCATAATGTTTTGTCCATTTTTCCCTTTTTATTCATATCATTTTTTTTATTTACTCGTGGCTTTTGGCGAACAGAAGAATTTTTATTTTATTTATACGTAATTTTTAAGACTTTACATGGTCGTAATATCGCATCTCTATGTCGTAACCTTTTTGGACGCTTGTTTCAAAACACAGTCATAATCGAAACACATAAAATGTTTATTTATTTATTTTTTATTTGTTTAATTTATTTACTAATTTAGTTTATTTGTTAATTTGTTTATTAAAGTTATTTTCTTGGTTTAATTATTTAATTTAAATAATGTTTAAAATTGCAAAAAAAAAACTCTGATTAAGTTAATGTGTAACTGACTGTACATGAGAGTACTTGGGTAATATATTTACATGTTTGCTTGTAACGTATTTATGTTTCTGAATTCTTATTCTCATCGTTAACTGTTTTTCATAAATTTTAGTAATATTTTCACAAAATATTTTTCGTTTGCTTATTCCTAGTTTGAGACAATTTTTTTTTTTTTTGAGACCCGGTTTAGTCGTATTACTTTATACAAGCTCCTTTTCTATCTACTCGTAAGCTTTGTTGCTGATTCGTCCTAATCCGCTCTCTGGTTACGTAATGAATGTATGTTGACCTTGCTAGCGTCATCACTTTCGCTGATTGACCGAGTATGGTTTTATTTATATTTTCATAACTGGATTTTTTTAAATTTAGTAATTTATTATGATGCGATCTCCTTTTTCTTTCTTTATACGTTTGTTTTTACTTATTTGGCAGAATTAATTAAACTTATGCGTTTATTTATGTAAATTATTTCTTTATTTTATTATTATTTAATTAATTTATATTATTCATCCGTATTTTAATTGTTATTGCGACTTTATTTTAGCACCTATATCGGTTATTTTTGTAAGGAAACTCGATAATTTATTTTATTTATTATTTTTGTTACTAGGATGAAAGTTTCACTTTTAAATCTTCTCCTAATTCTGTTTTATTTTTTCAAAAACATTTTATTCATTACTTGTCTACTCCTAGTAGATTATTAATTATTTTATAGGTGAGAAGTAAATATTTTGTTATCTATCTACTCGACAATAATATTGAACCATACGTTTGTAATAAGTATTACATTTTTATATTGCCAACAGTAATTAAACTTAAACTAGCTCACGGATAAGGTAAATTAAATGATTTTTTTTTTACGCACTTTTTTTTTATAAAATTACTTTTCTTAAATCTGCCCATTTTATCGATACCTCCTTATTTATTTTACATGATCCGTGGCTGTTGTATACTTATACTAACCTTACTTAACTTATAGTAGTAATGGCGATAGCTGTGTCGTCATTTTTATAGTCACGTTACAAACAAAACATAAACAGTTATAAGTGTTGATAGCTATTTTTGGGTTTCAAGTGGGATACTTTTCACTTCACTTTCAATTCACTTTTCCTAATTTGTATCACTTTTACAAAGACGGTAATCGCTTTCGGCACTCTGCCTGCATATTCTCTTCTCTTTTTTCTGCATATATTAATGGGCTCATTTTTATTTTATTTCATATTTTATTTAATGCAGTCACAGGTATAAAAGATGTTAAAATTATAAAATAAGTACAGGTGACACCCTGCAAGGGCACAGCAAACATGAGAGGACTAGTTGCCACAATAAAAATAAAATTTATGTACGTTAGTATTTATTAGTATATGTTAAGTACCTATATTATATTAGTGAATGTTAGTACGCAATAATTTAACTTCATAAAAAAAATATTATAATAATTTAACAATACAATCATAAAATTATCTACGTCATTATTTCTATGTATTTATTTTATAATATTATTACCCATTCATAGATATTATCATAATTTATTCATTTGTTATTAAATTATTTATTTTAAAATATTAGAATATTTATTTATAAGATTGTGTATTTATTTACTTAATTTTATTATACTTTATTCTAATTTGTCAGTAAAAAATTCAGTTATGCTGTAGTAACTTTTTTTGACTAGAAATTCTTTTGGTTGGTTTTCAAACGTTGCGGTTTTAGTTATGTTTTTAATATAGTTCGGAATGTGATTCCATATTTTAATCATCATAGAGTGGGGAGCGGATGTTTCTAATTTGGAGAAGGGTCGTTGAAGTTTATTTAGGTGGCGATTGTTGCGCTTTATCGTTTTTTCAGGAGAATACAATTGTGGGTGTTTTTAATTATGGTCCCGCACTTCTTTCTTTTAATTCATTTGATAATTAAGACTTTTACTTTATTTTTCGCGGGGCCCAGTGCTGTCTTTGAAGGCAGCCCTGGCCTTTTTCACCTAGTTTTTAACTTACTTTTTACCACATTTTGAATTTATTTCACTCGCGAAAATTTTTGACCGTCACTGTACTTTCTACGGCTCGGAACGCATATTAGGACCTAGCGCTGCCTAGAAGCAGCGGTGTGGCAGGGTCGCCATGTGGTGAGCGGCGTTGGACCGGAGAACGAGTAATTAAACACGGGTTGATGTTGAAAATAGAACTGATTTATTGAGGAAATCATTAAGCTTATATACAAGGTTTTCATGGTCGTATTACGTAGGATGTTTAATGTTTACAATAGAAAAATGCTGACATCTAATATTAGGGCATTACCCTGAGAATATCTGAAGGTTAAATAAACAGTGACGATGCCTACGTCACTCAAGGTTTCTTACAAGATTTACACGTCACGCTGGTTAGTCTACGAAATACATTATGAAGGTATTCCTATACTTCAAATAATTAAGGTATCGCCATACACTACACCATCCCCCCTAACTACTGGTTGAGATGTACTAAATGAGGATCCTGAGAGGGCCTCCGAAGCATTTCGCACACAATTCTGTGTCCCCTGGTGTAAAGCTCACTGCTCCACAAGCCACCCCACCCGGGGCACTGGTTTACTGGTGTTCCTGCAGCGTTACCCCGTGGAACCTACCTGTTGCTTTGTAGTATTTTACCATGTCTGCTTCTGATACTTCCCTGATGTCCTCCTCTGATATTTTGTCCTTACCCGTTGCTAACCATCGGGGCATCGAGTACATGGGACAAAAAAGTAAAAAGATTACTTCAGCCAGTAATTTTTTTACTAATGTTGGCGCCTGAGTAGCTCCTGCAAGGCTGTAGTTTGCTGCGCAATAGCTTCAGTTAGAGGGCAGCAAGTTACCTCTCAGATACCGATGCAGGTGGTTCAACTCTAATATATAAAATAAAGATATTTTAAATAAAAGCATTTGTAGCAATTTTTGTGACATTTTATGGGAAGGCCCAGCAGAAGACTTATAGGATGTTATGACTTTAATGTTTTATATCAATTTAATTTAACGTAAAATACTCACTTCTAGAGCGGTTAGCAATCCTACAGCGGTTGGTTGGTGGTTGTGTTGTGGCCGTTTGCTCTGGAGACACGGCTCGCGGCGCTGGCATTCTGAAATGTTAGACAAAAATAACACATGCTACTGAAAATGTGAAAACTTAAACTGCTACAAAAAGAGAAGACTTGTAGTCAACTTGTCCACTTTGAATAATCGGTAGTTACTTACGTGTTTGCAGTGGAATAACAGAAAATAATTCCACTGAAATTAATTCCTATTACCCAGTAGCTTTACATTTTCTTATTCATTTCACTTTTTATATTTGAAAAACCGTATATGCTTAACAATAAATCAATAAATATATTTTGTCTGTTTACAATGACAATTTATGACAAGTTTGAGCGTTTTGTTGCATTTTTTTTCTTTGATACATTAATTACTTATTTCGTTTGCAAATAAAAAAAAAATTACTCGTATTGATCACTTAAAAGTACAAATAACGTTCACAAAAGTATTTTTTGTCTTTAAAATTAATTTCTGAAATATTTTCTTAATGACGAAACATAACGCACACGTTTTAGTTCACTTTAATCATTCACGAAACCAATCAGTTGGATTCAAGCAAGGTATACGCGGTACCGATGCGTTGAATACGATTACAACTCAATCGGAATCAGGGAAGCCGAGAGAGCTGAAAACGATTGTGTTCGGCGGTAGAGCCGCGGGTCCACTCTGACCCCCTAATTAGGGACCCTACTCCCTTACTCTTATTTCACCTCTCTTATTTAGGGTTAAGGGACCCTGATTCAGTGTAGTATAATCCCCCTTTTACATCGGCCCTGCAAGACAACACACAATACGATTGGCAGGGCGCACTGCAAGCAGGGCCCTGCAGGCAGGGCTTTGTATGGACCGTTTAACTGCTCGGCTATAATCTGCTAAAATATAACTTGTTTAAAATACTGCTAACGAATAGTATGTATGGAAATAGTGTTTTATTATTCTACGACTTGGACCAAGAATCGGAATGTACAAGACAATAGCGTATACCCGAAAGGGATAGACATAGGCCTTTCTCCCACGACGTTATTCCCAACCGTCGCGACTGCGATGCAACCTGTATGTCGGATACTAGTATGCAACTTTTTGAGACTCGGTTTCGCACGCGGCGCTACTTTTTTTATGTACTTATTAGTCTAATTGTTTTTTTTTTTTTTAAGTTTTATCCCCGCTATATCTGTTATATCCTTGCTCACATACTCCGGAAGTTTGTAATAATATAAACAGGGATATTTTTCTATTTCTAACACGAAATTTATGTTTTGATCTTGCTCGGCAGCCACTTTTGTATCCGATAGCGCATGCGCGTATACGACTCGGGTTGCATGCGACCAGGAAGGCAGTAGCGTGCGACTGGTACGGAGCTAAATTCAGAGCAGATCCGATCGTCTATTAGTACTTTTAGACTCAAGACGCTTGAGAGTAGCGTCGTGGGAGAATGGCCATAGAGTTTTTTTTTGTTTCATTCTTCCTTTCGGAAAGGCAAAGTGTACAAAGCCCATACAGCCATTTCTGATGTCTTTAATCTTTCTTTTAGCTCCCCTTAAGGCGTTAGGGAACTTTACGAAGGAAAATGTTCGTGACTTTTTGGGACAACACAAACGGGGCTTAAACACGAGATCACTTGAAATCTTCATCAGCTGCGCACTAATTTACTAAATTTACTGCATAACACACTATCTTTATTATCCACTAAGTCACGAAATGCACAAAAAACAAAAATTTCAATTAAGCAGGCTGTAGTGTGCTCGCCTCTCCTACCTTAGTATATAAGTATTAGTCAATAAACCTGCATCATACGGAACACACGTGTGTCTTATTAAACGCTCTCCCGGGTCCCCGCACCGCATGGCGATCCTGCCAGTGCTGCCTTATACGGGCAGCGCTGTGCAATCGCGCGAACTTTAGTGTGACTGTGTGTGATGTGATGAAAAATTTAATTAAAAATTTTACTTCAAAAATATAAAAAAAAAGCTTTATGAACTTTTGAATCTAATTACAAAATGGAAAAAAAATGTGTACTCCCAATATGATAAATAAGATAAAGTAAGAAATAAAATGTAAGAAAGTAAATAAAATGTGTGACTAAAAAAAAATTATGGTGAGTCAGTGGCGGTAGTGAAGAAGAGACGGCGTAAAAAATAGGTAGACAAGATCAGGAAGACAGTGTTTTAATAAGAACAAAAATATCAGAAGAACAAAATGTACACATTTGCGAATTTAAGAAGAAGACCGAAAAGAAATCAGAAATAAAGAAGAAGATATAAGGAAGATCAGGGATAATATGGAAAAAAAAAAACCGTGTCGAAATGATGGAGAAAAATTACCAACCGAAGAACAAAAATAGGAAAGAAGATCGGAAAAAATCCAGAAGATGGAAAAAAAGGTGAAGAGTAAAGTGAACAGAGCAGGCGGCCGGGTGATGAACGAGTCAGATGGATGATGATGATGAGTGTTGCTGGGCGCAGGGAGCTGTTGGTGTCAGATGGATGATAAGAGTGATATGCAGAAAAAAAAAAAAAAAAGAAGCGACAATAAATGATATGTTAATGAGAGTATTGATTTGTAATTATGTTGATTGGAATCGGGTATGAGAGTTTTTTCGAAAAGTTTAGTATGAGTAGTATGATATGAGATGGGAATATTTCGGTAGACAGAGTCTTGACGATCGGTTGGACTGATCACCCAAACGATTATTTGTTGTCTGTTATCTAGTCAAGACATGGATGTCGAAATATTCAAATAATGGATTGGTTTCGCAAATGAGTGAAGTTTGTGAGAATGGCAAAGAAAAGTGTATGCAAAGTTACAAATAACGCTCCTAGAGAGTAATAAGAGACAAAGAGCTAAGTAAATACTCGAATTAGTGGTACACTACACAAGTAGGTACGCAATAGGGCTCAAATCCTTCAGTCTAGTCATAGGTCGGACGAGTCTCCGGTATGAATGCTGTTGGAGGCAAAAATAATGTCTTAAATGAGAGACCCTATATGTATAAAAATGGTACGTTGAGTGTCAGATCTTTCATTCGATCATGGTGACTACGAGTTAGCTCCGTGAGAATAGTTAGAGTCTAAAAAGGCTTAAAACATGACCTCGTAAAATAATAGGGCGTGCGCACGACCCATAAAAGGCAATATTGCCAATATAATAAAATATAGTCGACTAATAATATTACGTACCAATAATAATATTAAATAAATAATAAAGGGACCGGCCGGCCCAAAAAATAAATAAATATGTTACAATGTATACCTAACTAAATAAATAAAATAAATAAATATGACTAAAATGTTAAATGCATGCAATGAGTGACAAAATAATGGGCCAATGTTTAAAATAAGTAAAAGACACAAAGGTTAGGTTAGCTACCTACCAACCAACTTATTAAAATTATAGATAGTCCATTAAAATACAGAAATGACTAGTAGGCTTAAGTTTTTGAAGGGAACAAATCTTTATTTGTTGATTACTGGAAGGAAAATTTGGAATTGTGAGAAATAGTCTAAATAAGACGCTGAAAAATGACACCAGACCTGACTTGAACTAGAGTAGTTAAGGTATATCTTTAGTTATTAAGAATATAATCAAAATGCGTTATAAAAAAAAATATGTGTGGTTAGTTACATTAGAATAAGTATAAAAATGAAAAGAAAATGAAATTATGTTTATGAGAATATTGCCAACAGTACATATTATTAGATAAAAGTATAAAATAATATAGTTAGTAATACAATATAATGATTTGATATAAGTCCTTTACCTGTCAAATAGCACGAATTACGTAAATCAGTATTAAAAAAAAAAACCTGAGCGTATTTTTGCATAAAAATTTATTGACAATCAACAATAATTAGGATTTCTTTGTTGAAGAAAATTCACTTTTGGTTTGGTTAAATATTAGATAATTAATGATACGAATCACTGGAAAGAAATTCAAAATTAAAGGGTACTTACGAGTAGATGTATTTTTAACATATTTTTTATAAAAAGTACACGAACAAATGATGGAAACTTAAAATTACGCATAACTAAATTTTTTTTGTTAAGTAATGCAAAAGAAAACATACTATTTCTACTTAAAATAAAATGTATTTGAAAGTATTATCATATCATATCAAAATTCAGACACATAAATACTTGGCAATCAGAAGTATGAAAAAAAAAGGGATCGAAAAATATTTTTGTTGGTAATAAAAATTTGAAAGGAATATTTAGTTATAAGTAGTAACATAAGAAATGTATAAGAAAAAAAAAAGCTTGTATTTTTTTTTCTTTTTTTTTCTACGGGGGAGGTGTAGTGTGCTCGCCTCTCCTACCTTAGTATATAAGTATTAGTCAATAAACCTGCATCATACGGAACACACGTGTGTCTTATTAAACGCTCTCCCGGGTCCCCGCACCGCAACTTCTTTACAAATGAATTTAAGTTCAAGACGGTTTCTTTGTAACTAAAATTATACCTAAAGAGACCACAGTAGAAGATATTATTTTTAAACAGTTGAATGCAATCATCTTTATAGACAATCATTCATGCAAGTTCCTAACCAAAATGGGGTAGGAAGACTCAGAAAGTTATTTATGTTATTAGAGTGTCCCCACCAGGACCGTTGCAACCTCCAGTGTACGCAACATTTGAAAACAAAACCTCCAGTAAGCACTCCTGCACACCGCTGTGTTTACCGACGACGTGATTGAGGAGAATACCGTATGAGAGGTCAATGGTTTTGAAAAAATGTAGATTTTATTCCAAATGTAGATTATTAGTGATAAATCCCTTGTCATTTTCATGACAACTTACAAGCGAATAATTTATCTCGGAAAGAGAATAATACTTTTGGAATGGTATCTTTTGTCAAAAATTGTCTCTTAACCGAGAATATTCAGGAAATCAAAACACATGTAAGATCTGTTTGTCTTTTTTCCACACTATGCAAGCTAAGTATATGACGGTCGCTCGAGCGGCATTTAAACTTGAAATATTCTGATGTTCCTTCTACTGACTTATTATTTATTCTTAGACCACGGTTACTGTTTTCAACTAAACAGCGGGAATGCACATAGTGAGCCGTGCCAATTCTGCGATGACAGGAGCGACCCTTTAACGACAGCTAAGTGTTTATAGTCTTGTCTGCTTCTAAACTGTGATATTTTAGGTTATGATACGCGAATACCTTTTGTGATAGTAAAACACGGTGCACTGTGAGTTTGCTGTAGTTGAACATGTGAATAGAACCTTAGAATAAGCTTCCAACGTTTGGGGTTGACAGGATTGTGCCACTTAGTTAATTTAACATTAAAACAACAGGTGGCACAAGCAGTCCTGCACACCGCTGACGACGACGTGATTGAGGAGAATACCGTATGAGAGGTCAATGGCAAGTCAGGATGAATGATCGTTATGCAAGTAAGTTACACTCGATTGAATTAGGCGATTGTCAAAGATGTAATCGATGTCTGCTACAAATAGTTCGGCCAATATCGTGTTCTCTGCTATTCCTGATGTCTATCCCTTGCCCACATAGTGCCATCCCTCTTCCGCCCCGAGTCGTGTCTTCGACATCAGAAGTGGGATGTAATCCAACACCCACGAATTCTGATGATACGAGTAGTGTAGTGAGTAGTGTAGTGACCTTAACGGTTTTGTTGGAATAGTAGTGAAGTGTAACAGGTTTTGTAGCATAGTGGTAAAGCGTTTATAATATTTTTTTGGATGGTGTAGGTAGGTAACCTACAGTCATGCACAGTAGTCTGAAAAAAAGTTCAAAGTTGACGGTAGGAAAATAATTAGTTCCTTTATAGTTGACTCGGTTCAGACTCGCGTTAGTGTACCTACAATAGTTTAAATGTTTTTCTCGACGACCGACAACGTCTACCTACATGAGACGTGACGTTTAGTTGCCCAAAATAGTTTTGATATTGCAATTAACTGTTACGATAAGTAAAATGTAGTGCTGAAACGAAAAAAGCATTGTAAATGTTGCTTTTGTAATAGTGCTACGATTTTCATAGTGTTTTTGATGTGGTTTCTTGTTTACTTAACACGATATTTGACATTACGCCCACGTATGTACAAACCATAGGAAGTTACTAGTAAATATTGATCATGCCATGACGTTCACAATATTTTTAGGTAATGGAATAATGATTTTAGTTGTTAGGCAGTGTAGAAAACGTTCGTTATAACCTAAAGATTGCGTTCACAACATAACCTTCGTAAGGTAGTTTCAAGTTAAAGTTCAAAATGTTTTACAATAACGTGATAAAAGAAAAACACAAGTGCTTTAGTGATTCTGGTCAAGTGATTACTAAATTACAATGATTGTTTTTAAAAGAGAAACAGTAATTTTCAAGTGCTTGTAGTAGTTTTGTGGTCTTAAGTAAGAAAGTAAGTAAATATTCGCGATTGTTTTGGAATACCATTGTGACATACCTAGTAGGATGACTGTAACCGACTGATTCAATAGCCCAGTGAAATTTTATAGCGTTGATCCTGTGACATGTTGAACAAACCCATTCTGATAATTTTAATAACTATTTGAGATCTAGAGAACTTGAGATTGTTTTAGTGTTTTACAAAGCTCAAAAGTAACCGGATGGAGGTTACTGGTTTTCATAATCGAATAAGTGGTTGAGTTATGTTTGTGGCCGGACGGACGTCGCCGTTGTGGTGATGTGCCCGGATGGTAGATATATGTGTGTGTGTGTGTGATTTAATCAGTTGCAACTCTGATTCGTAAGCCGTTTCTTATTGACTTGCTCTCGGGCAGTCCAAAGCTGCGCGGCGTTGAAAGTGTTCGCTCTGGTTTAGTTACGTGTGAAAGACCGGATAGAGGTCGATTGTGGTGACCAGACAGAGGTTGCCAGTTGTGTTCGTGACCGGATGGAGGTCACGTGTGAAAGACCGGATAGAGGTCGATTGTTGTGATGACCGGATAGAGGTCAGAGTTGAGCATTGTAAAATTTTATCTAGTTATTGTTGTTTGAATGAGTATGGTTTTGTTCAACATTACAGCTGCTGTTTTTAAATTGATAATATTTGCTACTGAAATTGATGTTACGTTTAAATAACCTTAAGTTATGATTGTTTTTGAAAGTAAACTTGAAAGTTTTAGATGAAAATTTTGACCAAGATGTGATAAACCCGAATAGCATAGCAACAGTGAGTTAATAGACAGAGTGGCTCTGGTGCGAGCAGACAGTGACGTGACCTACCTTTTAACAATACCTGGAAAGAAGATTTGGTACCATACTGAGATAGATAACTAGTATGTTGATATGTCTACTGATAATGAAGTCCGGACATCGACAGTCGATCCATGATTAAATTTTATGTTTTGTTTCATACAGTTGTAAACTGATTTATTTTGAAGTTCTGTGAGCAAATTATTTTAAAGGTACTAGCCTGATGGAAGCGATGTACCCGCAATTTAAGGTAGTAGCCTGATGGAAGCGACGTACCCGCCGGATAGAGGCGTTCGTTTTATTTGTGTACTAGCCGGAAGGAGGCGATGTACTTGCCGGATAGAGGCAATGATTTAACGAGTGTATGGTGAATTATTTTGATTACAGAACTTGATATCAATTGATTTATTCTGAAAATGGTTGTCACCTTATTGAGAAATTATTGATCGATGGTTTAATTAACTTTGACGATTGCATAACGACGTGATACTGACTTATTAGAGAGTAAGAGTGACTTTTTCATTTGGTATCAGAAAGATGCGATAATTTTACGTGATTTTAGTACCTACTAGTTAAAATTAGTTTTGATTTAGCTCTCTTAGATTTGACAGGTAGACTACAGTCATGGAGTTTGGAAGTTTTTTGAAGTTTTAAACATTCTTGGTCAGGAGCGGATGAGTGATTTTGATGAAAGATTCTTGCAGTTAGTATTGATTCGTTTTGGTCAGGTTTGGCCGAGCGGTTTAGAACATTGGTTCTTGCAGTTACTTGAACTCGCACGAGGACGTGCGACCGTCAGGACGGCCGTGTCCTAGAGCGACTCTCATTTCGAATTTCCCGCGGTATTTTCAAAGACAAACATTCGTGCCAGCAGCACCAATGCAGTGGCCCAAGCACGGCCTACGCCAATTAGTACTGAATTTCCGTACCATTGTTGATTGTCCATGTTTAACGATGATGTTAGCAATGATGGCTTTATTTAGATCGTGAGGTTGGTACTACTACAACGAATGGTGCGTAAAGGGGTGTGGTTTGTGTCAGTTTGGCCAACACGTAGCAAAGTGAAGACGAGGCCGCCATTTTCAACAGCTCATTTTTGTTTGAGATTTTACCACGTTAAGTTCTAAAGTGATAGTTGGCCACGAGATGAAGCCTGCAGCCGCTGGCGGGTGAACCGTGCCAATTCTGCGATGACAGGAGCGACCCTTTAACGACAGCTAAGTGTTTATAGTCTTGTCTGCTTCTAAACTGTGATATTTTAGGTTATGATACGCGAATACCTTTTGTGATAGTAAAACACGGTGCACCGTGAGTTTGCTGTAGTTGAACATGTGAATAGAACCTTAGAATAAGCTTCCAACGTTTGGGGTTGACAGGATTGTGCCACTTAGTTAATTTAACATTATAACAACAGGTGGCACAAGCAGTCCTGCACACCGCTGTGTTTACCGATGACGTGATTGAGGAGAATACAGTATAAGAGGTCAATGGCAAGTCAGGATGAATGATCGTTATGCAAGTAAGTTACACTCGATTGAATTAGGCGATTGTCAAAGATGTTATCGATGTCTGCTACAAATAGTTCGGCCTATATAGTGTTCTCTGCTATTCCTGATGTCTATCCCTTGCCCACATAGTGCTCTTGAGTAACCCAGAAGATAGATATAGAAACCAGGAGCCTAATGAGCGGTAGGTTAGAAAAGTACAAAAACACGTTACTAGAAAAACTGCCCTGTCACAATTATAATACTAACAACCCTAATAACTCATATGAAGATTTATTCAGTGACTGGGCTACCGCTGGTATTCGCAAAAGTAGAGAAAGACTTTTTGAATTATATGAGTTAAGAAATTATTCAAATGATGACAATTTCATTGAATATGTCAAAAATTATTAAAAATTGTTTAAATTAGTTTGTTCAAAAGCAAAATCATTTTTTTTTTTCGGAAAAAATACAGTCTGCTGATATTAAAATTAAGGCTGTATGGAATGTTATAAACAGTGAAACTGGAAAAGTGAAACCGCGTGACAATCAAATCACACTTCATACAAATCGAGGAAATATTAGTTCAAACGTAGAAGTGGCTCAAGAATTCGAAACCTTTTTTACTAATATTCCTTTGAAAACAACAGAGTCACTCAATTCTTCATCTTCACTTGCTAGCGATTTACTGCAAAAGAATGTGGACGCCTGCGAAACTGAATTTGGGTTCAATCATGTCACCCCTAACGAAATTGTTAAAGCCTTTAAAAGTATTAAAATGAAAACTACTGAGGACTTATGGGGAATGTCAGTAAAAGTCTGTAGTGTGATCATTGATACTATATCTCCATATTTAGCTGTTATATTCAATGATTGTGTCGATCATGGTACATTTCTTGACTTAATGAAAAAAAGTAAAGTAGTTCCATTATTCAAAGCTGGTGACAAAAAGGATCCCAGTAATTTTAGACCAATATCAGTCCTTCCTGTACTTAGTAAAATTTTTGAGAAGGTCATACTCAATCAAATGCTTTCACACTTCAATAGAAATAACTTACTTCATGACCATCAATTTGGTTTCACGAAAGGACGCAGTACAACGGATGCCGGGACTGCACTTTTAAAATACATCTTTTGCGCGTGGGAAAAATCTGAAGATGCTATTGGTATCTTCTGTGATCTATCCAAAGCATTTGATTGCGTAGATCATAGCACATTGTTGCCAAAACTTGAACATTACGGTGTTAAAAATAATTCACTTAAACTACTTAGGTCATATTTGGAAAACAGGATTCAAAAGGTACAAGTAAACAGGACGAAATCACTGGGATATGTTGTCAAAATTGGCGTACCTCAAGGGTCCATATTAGGGCCATTTTTATTCCTTATTTATATTAATGACCTTCCTTCTGTGGTGAAGAATCTGTCAAAGATTGTGTTATTTGCTGATGATACTTCATTAATATTCAATGTAAGTAGGAAATCACAAAATTATAACGAAGTCAATGATGCACTTGGACAGATTCATGCATGGTTTACTGTTAACAATCTAGTCCTAAACGCCAAAAAAACTAAATGTATTATATTTGCACTACCAAATGTAAGGTCTACTTCACATAACATAGTATTAAATAATGAACCATTAGATTTTGTAAATAGTACAGTTTTCTTAGGGTTAACACCAGACTCTTAACTTCAATGGGGCCCTCATATAACGGCTCTTTCTGGTCGATTGAGCTCGGCTGCATATGCTGTTAGAAAAATCAGACAACTTACTGATGTAGCTACTGCAAGGCTGGTTTACTTTAGCTACTTCCATAGCATTATGTCTTATGGCATACTGCTTTGGGGCCGAGCAGCTGATATACATTCAATATTCGTTTTACAAAAGAGGGCTATAAGAGCAATTTATTGCCTGAAGACTCGTGATTCCCTGAGAGAACTGTTCAAGGAAATCAACATTATGACAGTGCCATGCCAGTATATCTATGAAAATATAATGTATGCTAGAAAGAACATTCATCAATTACCTAAAATTTGTGACAGGCATAATTTTAATACTAGAAAGAAGCATAAAATTGATCAGATCAACCATATACTAGATTAACTAAAGTCAATACATCTTTCGTTGGTCTGTGTATACGATACTACAACAAAATACCTGACAATATAGTGCAATTACCTGAGAGAAAGTTTAAAGAATGTGTAAAGCAAACGTTATGTAAAAAAGCTTACTATAGATTGGATGACTATATGAATGACAAAGAGGTATGGTGCTCTGATATTCCAGCGAAACACAAGAAACACATTGTAAAAAGCCGACTCTTAAAGTAGGCCGTGCTGCAGTGGTTTCTTGCCGTTTTTTTTACGCTGCCATAGCACGATCCGAAACGGCGTAGACTCGCTCTATTTGCATTGTATTCTGCATGACATTTGACAAAATTTGTGTGAATCTAGCTCATGAAACAAAGGACTTTCATACAAACTTTCATCCCTTATTTCACCCCTTTAGGGGATGAATGTTGCAAAATTCTTTAACACGTACTTTTTCTTTTTTACCATGAACTCGGAACCAAATTTTTATAATTCTACCTTTAAAAATGAAAGACTTATTTATTACTTATTATTACTGAAAACCTTTTATTTAACATACAAACCATACCAATCCAATCCACATTGTTTATTTATCTTAAAATGAAATTATCTCTATTGTTTTTTTTACGAGCCCACAATCATGGGGTAATATTTTAAACAGGTAACCCTTGATTTCGAAGTACTCTATGGCCAGGTTTTTTTGCGCAAACTCGACATGGGCGTTTGCCTGCTTAATTGAAATTTTGGTTTTTTGTGCATTTCGTGATTTAGTGGATAATAAAGATAGTGTGTTATGCAGTAAATTTAGTAAATCAGTGCGCAGCTGATGAAGATTTCAAGTGATCTCGTGTTTAAGCCCCGTTTGTGTTGTCCCAAAAAGTCACGAACATTTTCCTTCGTAAAGTTCCCTATCGCTTTACGAGGGGAGCTAAAAGAAAGATTTAAGACATCAGAAATGGCTGTATGGGCTTTGTACTCTTTGCCTTTCCGAAAGGAAGAATGAAACAAAAAAAAAAACTCTATGGCCATTCTTCCACGACGCTACTCTCAAGCGTCTTGAGTCTAAAAGTACTAATAGACGATCGGATCTGCTCTGAATTTAGCTCCGTACCACGATTTTGCCCAATAGCAAAATTGTCGTTTGGGTCAATCCGCAACGCTATTGGACAAAATCGTGGGTCGGAGCTAAATTCGGAGCAGTCCAATCCGATCGTCTGTTAGGCCTTTCTCCCACGACGCTATTCCCAATCGTCGCGACTGCGATGCAACCTGTATGTCGGATACTAGTATGCAACTTTTTGAGACTCGGTTCCGCACACGGCGCTACTTTTTTTATGTACTTACCAGTCAAATTGTTTTACCCCCATGGTTTGTAGCAATGTAAATATAAACTTTAATTAATAAAGATTAGTTTTTTTTTCCTCGTAGGTGAAGTATAAAGCACTATGTATCACTCGAAAGAAAGTGCGATTCCCAACGCGGGTGTATTGAGCTCTTCGGCTTCGCCTCAGGGCTCAAACGACACCCTTGTTGGAAATCGGTCACTTTCTCCTCTCGATGAACAATGTACTATTATACTTCACCTTCTCGGAAAGTACCTTAGTCCTGTTTTAAAAACTAAGGAGAAGATACGTCATTTCTATGTTATAAATATGCGGGGGGAAAAGTTATATGGAAATCCATTGTTAACGTGTTTTAGCGGGATGGAATTTTGTATGAAAATCCATTGTTAACGTGTTTTTTTTTCTTAAATTTAGATCAAAATCTGTCGATAACCTATTTTAGTATCATAATGCCAAAAAAAGAAAAAAAAAATTATCTCTTAGTCCACGAAATGATGCTGGCCACCTACACTTTTCTGAAACAACCATTAATTTGAAAAAAGAACGAAACCAAAATGTGGAACGAAAGCGCGCGCGCGAATTAGGTACCTATTCTTGAAAATCACCGTGTGATAAAACCTTACTCAATAAAATCACTGTTTTTTTCTTATCAACAGGGAAATATTATAATGCATAAATATAAATTAGTGTTTAATTGTTAAATTTTATAAAGTATTACTAACGTTTTAACACTATCAGGGTAAAATTAAAAAGTTTAAACCTCCAAGCGATATTTTATCACCCAGTGATTTTCAAAATTTGGACCCCTGTTTTCTTTACAAAATTGTTGGAAGTTTTAATTGTAGTTTTGTTGGTGCGTTCTTTTTACAAAAAATGTCGTCAAATAGTGACAGTGATGAAGAGTTTTTGACGCCGCTAGAACTACAAGAAAGTGCGCAAGCGGTTATTGATTGCCTGAAAAATGTTTAATGAATCTTGAAGAATCTACTCGTATACCCACTCAAGTATATGCACCAGTTTTTAGTCAAGAATCACCTCTTAAAATGACTACTCCAGGATCTTCAGGCAAATGTACTTCAAACTAAGGCTACCATTAATAGAGAACCGCAGGTCACTCCTGAGACATCTAGACAGAACAATAGAGGACGACCCCAGAAGGCGGCTTCAAAAAAGGAAAACGAAAATGTTAAAAATTTGGAATGGAACACAATATACGACAAGAACTTAGAGTCGGAGCTAGACCAATCCTCGGAAGAAGAATCGGATGAAGATCGAGAAGTAAAAAGAGTCACTACCTTTGGCGAGCTATTATCAAGACTAAAAGAGGTGATCTTCCTTAAAAAGTTGAGCTTTCAGTCAAAAGTGCAGAGTTGTATTAAATTGTGTGTAGAGTGGTTAATTTTACTAGCTGGAAAATATTTCAGACTGTTCAATTATTTCTAAATTAATAGATTTATCATATGGCTTCCAAAAATAATGTTAAGATAAACATAGCGCAATGGAACGCTCAAAGTATTAAACCTAAACTGACTACATTTATTCAGGTACTAGCTGTTACCCGCGACTTCGTCCGCGTGGATCTTATAAAAAAAAACAGAACTCGAACTTAACTGAAATACTTTTCGCGAAATGCTTCTCATTCTTGATTCCTACGTAAAAGATGCTTTTGTACCATGGAGCACAATAGCCAACTTATCCAAGCTAAATGCTATCTTACTACAAATTTAATTAGCTTTTGAATTTATTTAACAGGTGGGTAGTGAGGATGTATTTGTAAAAGTCATATACATTTTCATCTTTATTTACTATGTTATGAATGTAAGACGTGTAATCAGTATTGTGTAAGATTCGGCAGTTTTTTTCCAAGGGGCGTTGTTTTGGGGTTAATCCAAGGAAACAATTTTCTGTGTCTATCTTTCGTGGCGTGGAAGTATTCATGAAAGTCATGTAAATTTACGTTGAGTATGTATGTTATGAGTGTGTATGGATAATGTTATGAGTGTCAGACATAATTTACCCGTTTTGTGTAAGACTTTTAAATTTTTTTACTAAGTGAAGTAGTTTTTGAGTTGCCTGTAATGACGACAGAGGAAGTTTTCATAAAAGTCATATAAACTTTTACCTTTATTTCCTATGTCATAAGTGCCAGACCTGTGTCTGTGTGTGTAAGAATTTGCAATTTTTTCCAAGTGACATAATATTGTTTTTGTGTTAATCCGAGTGTCAATCGTTACAGGCAAACCTAAAAAAAGCAATGAAAAGAGAGAATGAGTAAAGAGGAAGTATTCATAAAAGTCATATAAACTTTCACCTTTATTAACTATGTCATGAGTATCAGACAAACGACCTGTGTTGTATAAGAATTTGTAATTTTTTTGCAGGTGAGCGACTGGTTAGTGAGGAAAAAAATTCGTTTAAACTTTCACCTTTATTAAATATGTCATGAGTATCAGACAAACGACCTGTGTTGTATAAGAATTTGTAATTTTTTTGCAGGTGAGCGACTGGTTAGTGAGGAAAAAAATTCGTTTAAACTTTCACCTTTATTAACTATGTCATGAGTGTCAGACATACGACCTGTGTAGTATAAGAATTTGACAGTTTGTTGCAGATGAGCGACTGGTTAGTGAGAAAAGAAATTCGTATAAACTTTCACCTTTATTAACTATGTCATGAGTGTCAGACACATGAACTGTGTAGTGTAAGAATTTGACAGTTTGTTGCAGATGAGCGACTGGTTAGTGAGGAAAGAAATTCGTATAAACTTTTACCTTTATTAACTATGTCATGATTGTCAGACATACGATCTGTGTTGTGTAAGAATTTCGAATTTTTTGCATATGAGCGACTGGTTAGCAAGTAATTTTATTAATTAAGACTATCTCCATACAAACTTTCATCAAAATCGGTTCAGCGGTTTAGCCGTGAAAAAGTAACATTAATTATTTAATTGATTTCCCATACAAACTTTCATCCCCTATTTCACCCCCTTACAATCTCATTTTTGAAATCAAAAGTAGCTTATGTCCTTTGTCATGCTTTAGACTAGCTTCATACCAAATTTCATCGAAATCGGTTCAGCGGTTTAGCCGTGAAAGCGTAACAGACAGACAGAGTTACTTTCGCATTTATAATATTAGTTTGGATTGCGACAGGAAAAAAATTCATATAGCTGCTTTAAGCGAAACATGGCTGGACTCGGAAAGTAAATTAAAAAAAAGGAAATTACAATATATAACGACAGGATAGAGATGATTCTTATGGGGGGGTTTTAATATTGATTCATAAGTCCATAAAATCTCAGAGAGTACAAATGCGTTTTTCTAATCCAGGAATAGAAGTAGTTAGTGTACAGTTGATTAATTGTAATTCGATAGAGAATGTTGTCTCTGTTTACTGTCTCCCGAGAATCGCCACTTGCCAAACTGACTGGGACAATCTTTTATCGGCATTTAATAGTAAAGCACTTATTTTAGGGGATTTTAACGCCCATCATTCTAGCTGGTCGAATAAAACTGACGTGCGTGGTGCAATGATATTTAAGGCGTCATTTGAAAACAATCTAATCATTCTTAACAACAAATTTTCAACTGGAATAAGATAAAGGGATGGTGTCTTGCAGGAGTCTTCCCCAGACGTTTCACTAGCAACAGCTGACATAGCCCTACGAATGAACTGGACAGTTACAAATGAAACCCTTGGAAGCGATCATCTCATGATCAAAATGTCCACTGCTCTGTTAACTTTCAACCCTCCTTCAGTTAAAAAAAACTATAAAAAAGCTGATTGGAACAAATATAGAAATAGTTTAAAAGATAGTTTAAATGACTTTATAATTTATGAAGACTTACAGCGGACTTATGATGCATTTTTATATACAATAAACCAATCAGCAGACAAACATATACCCATAATTAAGATGTATCAAAATCCCGAAAAAATCTTTATACCCAGAAAATATTGGACTACACAATTATCAAAATCTGTAAAAGAACGCAGACTTGCTCTTGCCGAATTTAGAAAAAAATCCGATTCCAATCAATTATGACAAATTGCTTAGGAAAAAGTGAATCTCGAAAGCTTATACGCCAAGCCGTAGGTAAAGACTTCCAAGAATTTTGTTCCTCTATAGACGAGACTGTCTCACCAGGCGACGTTTGGAATAAAAAGAGGTGGATGAAGGGTTACAGAGCATCTGGACAGTATATTCCGCCACAAAATGCTACACAGCTGCTATACACACTGACCCCTGATTATGCAGGTTCTCCCCAGCCTAGCTTTAAGCTATGCTCATCAAAAATCGAAGCGGCTATCTCCATGCAGGAATTCGAATAGTGTATCAAAAATAAGGATACATCTCCTGGGTGTGATGATATTACCTATTCTATAATTAAAAATTTACCAAAGAATGGAAAAATTATATTGTTAGGTTTGTACAATCAGTTTTTAGTTCATAGTTTTGTACCGATTCAGTGGCGGAGTATATCTATAATACCCATCCCAAAACCTGGCCGAGACCCAGGGACTGTGTCGGCTCTATGTCCAATTTCTTTAATATCATGTCTATGCAAAATATTTCACAATATCATTAATAGAAGACTAGAGTGGTTCCTCGAACACAAAAATATGTTTTCCGAAAATATTATTATTATTATTTATTCGATAACAATAGTTAGATTGTGTTCGAAATTTGACTTAAAGCTAACAATCAATACATCATCGTTAAAATTATAAAAAGAAAGATTACAATGTCAAAGAACAGTACGTACATTAAATGGTAGGTTTTAGGAAAAATAGATCTTGTATGGACAATCTTAGTGTTTTAGTTTCAAGAATACAAATAGGTTTCTCGGAGGGTTTCTCTACAGCTGGTTGCTTTTTAGATGTTGACAGTGCTTACAACAATGTCGACAATGTCATATTGCTCTCTATTTTGGATAATTTAGAAGTGGGTTCAAAAATTTGCAAATACTTATGGAATTTTCTGCAAGAACGACATCTTCAAATTGAAACAGAGACCGGATTTATTTGTAGACGTACGAATCGTGGTTTAGAGCAGGGTGACCCACTATCTCCATTATTGTTTGATGTGGTAACGATGCACGTATGTAAAGATCTTGAAAAAGAAATTTTTATATCGCAATATGCTGACGACATTGTTTTTTATTGTAACTAAAAGCACTTAAATGAAGGTGAAAGTAAAATACAAAACGCCTTAGACGTAACATACAAACTTCTGTCAAATATAGGCCTGGAAACATCCTCTTCTAAGACAAAAATTTGTTTATTTAGGAAAGGATATCGAAGAGAAACTATAGACGTTAAAGTAAATGATAGGGTTGTAGAAGTTGTTGAAAATGTGAGATATTTAGGTGTATGGCTAGATCGAAACTTAAGGTGGGGTAAGCACATAAACGAAATCAGAGAGAAAGTTCTAAATTACGTTAATATTTTTAAAATATTAGTGGGACCAGGTTGGGGAGTTCACCCAGTACATTTAAGGTGTTTATACATTGCTCTTGTGCGAAGTAGACTTGATTATGCCTGTTTCCTTTATGACAATAGCTGCGTCACACATTTATCAAAATTAGATAAGGTACAAAATATTTTTATCTAAATATATAAAAGAGCATGTCCTGACTGACTGACTGATTCATCAACGCCGAGCCGTAACCGCTATAGATACCGATCTGAAATTTTGTACACAGGTTCTATGTGCGTCAAAACCACCCACTAAGAAAGGATTTTGGAAAATTCATCTCCCTAGGGGGTGAAATAAGGGATGAAAATTTGTATGAAAGTCCTTTGTTTCTTGAGCTAGATTCACACAAATTTAAATTTAAGCTTCTGGTTAAAAATAAAGAAACATGTATTTAAGGATTTCTTAAAAATCACCCTTCAAGGGGGTGAAAAAGGGGATGATTTTTTTTCCGTATGTTGGTCTATAAGTCTTTCAGTTTTAAAGGTAGAATTATAAAAATTTGTATTTAAGCTTTTGGTAAAAAATAAAAAAGGACGTGTTTTAGAATTTTTACAAAATTCATCCTCCAAGGGGGTGAAATAAGGGATGAAAGTTTGTATGAAAGTCCGTCAGTTTTAAAGTAAGGATCTTCAAAATTTTTATTTAGACTAACGACTAAAAATTAGGTTTTACGTGTCTCAGGGTTTTTAAAAATGTTACACCCTAAGGGGTGAAAAGGGGGATAAAGTTGAAAATCCTTTATTTTCAAAGTAAAATCCACTAAATTTATTATTTAGGCATTAGGGTTTTAATTCTGTGGAACGTACATCACTGTTATTGAAATTCCACCCCAAATTAAACCCATAAATAAGGGAAATGGGGTGAAAAAGTCTCAAAACCAATATGGGTATCATTTGTGTGGTTTATCGGGTCGTTGATTACGAAAACTAAAACAATTTTGAAATGCAACGTGGTGGACGTGAAATACCATCATCCCCTGGGGATAGGGTTGGGGTGCGATAGGGTTGATATGTCTAAAAATCAATATAGGTGTCGTTTGTATGGTTAATCGGGTCGCTGATTACGAAAACTACAACAATTTTGAAATCCGACGTGGTGGTCGTGAAATACCATCATCCTCTGAGGATGGGGTTGGGGTGCGATAGGGTTAAAATTTCTAAAAATCAATATGGGTGTCGTTTCTATGTTTATATAGGGATAGCGGTTGAGATGGCGTTAGGGATAGGGTTAGGGGCAGGGATAGGGAGAGGGAGGGGGATGGGAAGAGGGAAAGGGAGGGGGGGGAAGAGGGGGAGAGGGAGGGGGAGAGACTGCACATTCTCTGTATTTCACGCGGGAATTATTGATGGCTCCGGTGGCTCCTTGGCTCTGGTGGTGATTTTTGTGGTGGTCGCAGGGAGCATCTACATGCACTGGAGGAAGCGAAGAGGCAACGAAAGTGTTGCAAACAACGAAAGGCCACTACCACAACCCGCAACAGCGGCTAGAGGAAACGCTCAGAATGCACGACCAGCCACCACGCGAAGAACTATCTATGCTACTTGGTTTCATTTCCATTCCATTTACTGCTACCACAAAAATCACCACCAGCGCCAAGGTCGAATACGATACTGCATACTGATGTATATGATTCGTGTCTAATGCAGCAGACGTACTTTGAGCCTCTAAATCCTTCAGTTTGTTTTGAAGAATATTGTACTCTGTCGAGTTTATTTCAGTGTTAGAGGATAGGATATCAACAACGGTTAGATCGGTTGGGTTTGGTTTATAATGCCAGAATTGCTGCCAAAGGTCGATTTAAATTTTTATGTTTGGTAAATTATAAAATTAGCGATAGTTTCAGAAGTTTCTTTCAGATTTTCGACTGACATCGTTTGCATTTGCGCGGGGTGCAATTTAGTTAAACCAAATGATGGATTATTTTCTTCGGCAAAGCGTATTTCAAGAGATGTAGAAACGGAGTCAAATATGGTATTATTAATGATCTTTTCCAGAATTTTGAAGGGCTTTCTGCTGGGTGATTGCTTCGATGACGTTGTTTCCCAACTATGCGCGGCATTGATGTGATGTCCTCCTCCAGTCCGACTTTCTCCGCAACAACAGTAGCGTCCTTTATAATCTCATCTTCTCTTTCGGGATTGTCACGGTGACTTAAGCAATTGCAAAACGCGTTTAACGTGTTGCGAGGCCTTGACCACGTCCAAAGATATGGATTGGAGTACGTTGACAACAGGTTCCATCAATGCAGAGTATTTGGCTATCAAAGTAATATCAAGTATAAACGAAAGTTTTTTTCGAGTACGAGTTGAAAGGTGTTTTTTCGAGTCGCACTGTTTCCTTCACGCTATAAGGTTTCTAAGGCTTCCAATATAATAGGAAAATTCTCCTTAATGTATTCTTGAAAAGTTATCAAGATATTCTTATGCCATAAGAATATTCGTTTGAATGTAGTTACGCGCTACCACCAAAATTGAAATAAAAACTCTAAAATTGAAACGTGACGACCAAACTTGAAAAACGACCACCAAAATTGAAGTGACCACCAAATTTGAATAACGACTACCTAAATTGAAAATTCATGAAAAATTTAATCAGCTTAGTGAATAAACTTGAATTAATAAAAATCCTGAGTAATAACAATCAACTTATTTATTAAAATAATAATAAAATAAAAATAAAAAATAAAAATTGTTTTTTTCAGACTTCTTAGGTCCATAGAAATGTTAGTAATATCTTAAAACTATGTTAGACTATATAAGACTAAAAATCTAGCAAAAGCTTCCGGGGCTAGGGCGATCAAAGAAACGATCTTGTTTCTGTGGTTAGTTCAGCACAGTTGTCTGTCACTGAAGATGATCAATGTTTTGATTGATACGCTGCGTATGGCTTTAATGTCTTCAATTATAATCTTTAAAAAGGTCCATACAGCTTGTTTTGTGTGAGAGGTGTCATTACTGATAATGGAAACAGAGTTTATGTCATCGTCAAACCAGATGCAGCAAGTAAAAATTGTCACCTGTTTTTGTGGCTCCAATAAGCACTTTGTATTTCATCTTGATGAACTAGGGAATATTTTTCGGCGAAATCGATTTGGATTACTGCTTCATTCTTGGTTAGATTCTTTTTAGTTTTTTCAAAGAGATCAGATTGCACTATGTTAATGAAAAAATTAAATTTAAATTTGTCTTCTCTACTTTATTTGCATATTGATATGAAAAATTATAAAACATTTACTACAAGTAATGCGCCAAACTGTATGGAGCAGTTTGATGGCGCTGTTTAATGGCGGTGAATAGTACAGTTTTCAAGCGTAAACACGGAAGAAGAAGCACCCTGACGCATATCGCTGCGTTGAGACTGCTCAGCGACAAAATGTTGCGGCTGTGTCTGCAAGACCTGCTGCCACTACGGCGATACCTGCTGCAGTTAGCGGCAGTTTGACGGCTTCAGCGGCAGCTAGTTCAAGTTCATCATCTGCAACTTCAGCAGTGAATTCGAGTGCTGCCCCAGTGACTACAAGTGGTACTACTAACCCGGTAACTATTAACACGATTTCACTAGTGGCTAGTTGTAGCACTAACCAGACAGTTGGGAGAAGCCAGTTGCAACAGTCAATGGATAGATACTATAGTGAACCTGAAGGGCTCCTGGGGGCAGAATTGCTCACATGGAATATATTAATATTTGCTTCTTTTTTACCAAAACACAAAGGGATCTTCTCGCTTTAACACATTCAGTTGTATAATGGCCACTTCAGTGCGGTGTGAGCGTGTCTTCTGCTAAACGGGACTGATAATAAGCGACTGCCGCACACGGCTTCCAAGTTCAAAAGTTGAACAATTAGTTTTCCTAAATCTAAATATATAAAAGAGCATGTCCTGACTGACTGACTGATTCATCAACGCCGAGCCGTAACCGCTATAGATACCGATCTGAAATTTTGTACACAGGTTTTATGCACGTCAAAACCACCCAATAAGAAAGGATTTTGGAAAATTCATCTCCCAAGGGGGTGAAATAAGGAATGAAAGTTTGTATGAAAGTCCTTTGTTTCTTGAGCTAGATTGATACAAATTTGAATTTAAGCTTCTGGTAAAAAATAAAGAAACACGTGTTTAAGCATTTCTTAAAAATCACCCTTCAAGGGGGTGAAGAAGGGGATGATTTTTTTTACGTATGTTGGTCTATAAGTCTTTCAGTTTTAAAGGTAGGTAGAATTATAGAAATTTGGTTCAGAGTTAATGGTAAAAAATAAAAAAGTAAGTTTTTAAGAATTTTTCAACATTCATCCCCTAAGGGGGTGAAATAAGGGGTGGAAGGTTTGTATGAAAGTCCTTTGTTTCTTGAGTTAGATTCACACAAATTCAATTTTAAGCTTTTGGTAAAAAATAAAGAAACACGTGTTTAAGAATTTTTCAAAATTCATCCCCTAAGGGGGTGAAATAAGGGATTAAAGTTTGTATGAAAGTCCATCAGTTTTGAAGTTAGGATCTTCAAAATTTGTATTTAGACTGACGACAAAAAAATAAGTTTTATGTGTCTCAGGGTTTTTGAAAATTCTACACCCTAAGGGGTTAAAAGGGGGATGAAGTTGAAACTCCATAATTTTAAAGTAATATCCAGTAAATTTATTATGAAGGCATTAGGGTTGTAATTCTGTGGAACATACATCCCTGTTATTGAAATTCCACCCCAAATTCAACCCTTTAAAGAGGGAAATGAGGTGAAAAAGTCTAAAAACCAATATGGATGTCGTTTGTATGGTTTATCGGGTCGCTGATTACGAAAACCAAAAACAATTTTGAAATATAATGTGGTAGACGTGAATTACCATCATCCCTTAGGGATGGGGTTCGGGTGCGATAGGGTTGATATGTCTAAAAATCAATATGGGTGTCGTTTGTATGGTTTATCGGATCGCTGATTACGAAAACTAAAACAATTTTGAAATATAATATAATAATATAATGGTGGACATGAAATACCATTATCCCCTGGGGATGGGGTTGGGGTGCGATAGGGTTATTATGTCTAAAAATAAATATGGGTGTCGTTTCTATGTTTATATAAGGATAGGGATAGCGGTTAAGACGGCGTTAAGAATAGGGATAGGAGTAGGGGTAGGGTTAGGGGCAGGGATAGGGAGAGGGAGACGGAGAAGGAGAGGGAGTGGGATGGGTGTAGAGAGAGAGGGAGTGGGAGAGGGTGAGAGAGGGGGAGGGGGAGAGGGAGGGGGAGAGACTGCACATTGTCTGAATAACACGCGGGCAAAGCCGCGGGCACAGCTAGTGTAAATATAAACGAATAAATCTGTGTACAAAGTTTAAATAAAAATGTACATACAAAAATTATGTAAAAAGTGTATATAACTGTACATAAAAGTGAAAATAATTGCATTAAAGCGTAAATATTGTGTAAAAGTATGTTAAATAGGTACCTAAAATGAAATGAACTTTTTAATACGCCTACATTATTAGGTTCTAGAATACTAAATTTTACCTATCGATTAATAGGAAACTAAATGTAGCCAGTACTAAGCCTGGAAAAGTATGAAGGAAAGTTCATGGCATTATACACGAAATTTCGTTCTAAGTTTAATTCAGATGCGTAAACTATAATCCTTGTTAAATTGTTAATTTAACTTATACAAGCCAAGTTCTGTTCCATCGATGCGTGATAACTTAACGCAACGCACCCTATAGCAAAATAATACCGATAACGCATAAATACCAAAAATGCTTCTTGAATCACCAATACATAGTTATTAAAAAAAATAGTTTTAAAACCCGTTATTAGGTACTGATAACTAGTTACGTTTCGGTATTGATTAAAGATTGGTAAAAAAAAATATGTTAAGTCAGGCTGAAATAGTAGTCCAACCGGCTGGAGATTTCGTTTAAGTCGCAAGAGAAATAATAAAGACCACAGAGATCATTTATATTTCTCAGTCCGAAATATCTGCTGAAATCAATCTAGAAAATCCATGGACCTCGGTGAAGCCTATTCCTGGCATTTCTAACCCAGAACCATGGCATCAGCGAAAAAATAAAAGTTTTTAACTTGTAATCAGTGGAACCCAGGTGGCACACTTGCCTTAAGATTCTTAATGGTCTTATTTAAGTAGTCCATAGTGGACCAGTTCGATTTTGGTGTTAACGAACGGACGAACTAATCCAGTCGGCAGGTACTACATTTTAATAACTTTTCGAACTTCAAAATTTTATGTATTTTAATTAGGCAAGATACATTAGTCATCATTAGACATCCAACCCTCAATTGGTAGTAATAGAACAATATAATTGCTAATGGTTATATATTTATGAAAACATGAAATTAAACAATTAACTCTATGTACATTGAACGTGACTTAAAAAATATTTGAACTTCTGTATCGCGGCAAGTACTAGGTCAAAAAATTATTTTTACCAAGCAATATTAAAGGAAATTTAATGCCCTACAACTTCGTTGTGGACTTTTTAACTTGTAACGTCTATATGTACGCAGATGACACATGTTTGCTATACGCGGATAAGAATTTAAACTTAATAGAAAACAAAGTTCAAGAAGATTTTACCAACATTATAAAATGGGCGCATGATAACGGTATTGTAATTAATATAAGTAAAACTAAGTGCATGCGAATATGTTCTCCAAACCTTAAAAATATAGACAGCCGGACACCACGAATAGTGGGGCATAGCTATATGTGCCTACATAGTGGCGAAGTGGCGTGTGTCTGCAAGGAGCTTGAGGTGGTGGAAGAGTACAAGTACTTAGGTATGGTTATAGATAGCAGCTTCTCATGGAAAACACATATAATCAACCTGTGTGGTAAACTAAGATCAGTACTTGTAAAATTCCACCATCTTAGCTTCATATTAGATCGGGCAACTATGTACACATTATATTACGCACTTGTAGATTCTCTTATCTTTTATGGACTGGGAAGTTACGGAAGGAGCTTTAAAACTTACCTTAATAAAATAAAGTCTTTACAAAAAAGACTTCTGAAACTTTTAGTAGACAAGAACGTAAAATATCGTTGTAAGACTAGTGACTATGAGCAGCTCTTTACGGAATGTAGTATTCTACCAGTCCATGAGAAATTTATGTTATATACTGTAGTTGAACAATTTTCCAGAGAGGAATTTAAGAGCTATGTAACAAATCCTAGACTTGCTAGGAAAAAAGAAAATAAGGTGCTGGAAGTCCCTAGATGTAACAATTACTATGGCCAAAGACATATAAATTAAATTATTTACTCTTGCCTTGTAGATCTCTTTCGTCAATCTTCCTTCATTCATCCTCTCTACATGACCAAACCATCTCAGCATCCCTTTCTCAATTTTAGTCACTACGTCTTCTTTTACGCCACAACGTTCTCTTATCACACTATTTCTAATCCTGTCACTCAATTTCACACCAATCATACTCCTCAACGCTCTCATTTCTACTGCATTAATTCTACTTTCATGCTTTTTCTGCCATACCCAGCTTTCACTGCCGTACATCAGTGTTGGTACCAAAACGCCTCTATGAACAGCCAGATGAGCCTTGTGAGACACCTTCTGACTCTTCATAAAAGCATGCAGAGCACCATTCACCATGTTTCCAGCATTCACTCTTCTTTCGATGTCACTTTCACACTTTCCATCTCTCGTAAACTTAGAACCCAGATACACAAACTCCTTCACTTGTTCGACTTGTTCACTCCCTATTAATATAGTACACTCTGTCATACACTCTTCTCTTTCAAGTACCATTACTTTCGTCTTGCTTACATTAACTTTCATTCTTTTCCTATCAAAAGCCACATTCATCATTGTGGGTTGGGTTTAGAACACTGGTGCAAGATTTATATGAATGAGGTTATGTTTGTTTTGATAGTGTTTGTTTATGTTTTGATAGTAAATTTTACTACCGAATACTATATACGTCACTAGAGAGTACAATATTATAGTTTACTACAATGCGTACTACAACGTAAAAATCAAAATAAACAATAAGGATTCAATGAAAGTGTTTGTAAACAAGTTCAAAGTTTTTTTTTTTTTAATTTGGTTTGGCTACCAAGGTTATTTCAAATTTTTTTTATGTTTCTAACTTGGTTAGGCTAAGGAATTAATACCCATACAGCCACTAAAACACACGATAAATATTTTAATTCAGGACAACCGAAGCTTTAAAATCTGTTAATCGCTACGTAACCTATCTAAATTCAGGGCAGAAATCGGAAGCCACCAAACCCATAAATTGGTAACAGAACTGAATTGGTCAACCCCGATTCCAAGCTGCCGACTTTAATGGATGGAGTTTGTTTTTATAAAGCCGGAGGAGCGGAGGGAGAGCAGCCCCCGCCCGCCGTAACAAGAGCCAGGCACCACGCGAGCCGCAGCGGCTGAGGCTGGTCGCCGTAGGCGACCAAAAAGCCGAAGCTGCGGAGGCGAACGTGGATGCCTGGCTCTTGTTACGCAAGGGCGAAGGGGCTGCACTTCCCGCAGCTCCGGAGCTGTGAAAATTCGAAATTCCTGCTTAAGAAATAGGGGTTACAATTTATTTTCAGTTTTTCTAACCAAACAACTTGGCTGTACGGCTTTATTCTTAGCTAACAACCTGAAAAAAAAACTCTAAATTCCTTTGTATCCAGGCCAAATTATTCTATAAAAAAAAAGAAAATAAATAAACAGTAGTATAGTAAACATAACCTCATTTCATACAAATTATATTTCAATATTTTTGAAAGAAAAAACAGTTTCCTCGTTTTAAATTTTATATATAATGATGCAAATAGTCAATATCTACTGTTTTATCAACAATATTATAAGAAAAGTAATCCCCTTTATTCTAAACTTTTACCCATTTGATGAGAAACTCATTCATTCTCAGTCCACACATACTCTCTTTCATATCAGTCAAACAATTATCCATGAATAGGTTAAACAGCCAAGGTGACGCTACACATCCTTGCCTAACACCTTTTTCGATGCTAAACCATTCAGTGTACGCCCCGTTTATTCTGACGCAAGCACTGGAATCCTCATAGAGAGATTTCAGTGCTTGAATCAGATGACCGTTCACCCTATACATAGACAATGCCGACCACAATTCATTCCTCACCACTCGGTCATAGGTCTTTTCCAAATCCACGAACGCGCAGTAGACTTTTTGGTTTTTGGCCAAAAACTTTTCAGCTATGCACCGCAAGGAAAAGACCTGATCTGTACATCCCATTCCCTTTCTAAATCCCGCTTGTACATCCCATATTTTTTCGTCAGTATCTTTTATCACTCTTTCAATCAAAACATTTGCATACAGTTTGCCGACGACACTGAGAAGACTTATCCCGCGGTAATTTTTGCAGTCCTGTTGTGACTGTATTGTTCCTTAAAGATGGTATTGTTTAATTAAAAGACTTGATGAAGCACTTGGAGTGGTTTTATTACTTCTTCTTTACAAGCACACGATGACACGTTACAGATCGAACAAAATACCAATCCCCTTGCCGCTGTACCAAGAATGCACAAAGCATTCCACACCGTCTGTACTGCCACACCACACGCAATTTGAGGTTAGCTGTCATGGATAATAATGTTACTCATGTGATTTAAAAGAATCTGTACTTTGCGTTTAGATATTGTAACTCCAATTGCGTTTGGTTCCCTATACTACATCATACCCTTTTTATAAAAAAAAATAATAAAAAAAAGTTACTAACATTAATTATTGATAGTACATTTCAAAAAGAAAACACATTCTAATCTTACACTTTTCTTTCCCCTTACAACAAACAAAATTTTACCCATATATCTAGAAAGGTATTACTTAATTAAAACTTATGCATATATAACTATGTTATACAACAATCCTTGAACTGCACACTCTAACAGTTAAATAACACCAGATTATTGAGGTCGAATATGATAAGAGGTTCTTGTATAAATACATCCATTACAATCTATTACATCATATGATCGATAGTTGTTGTTATTAATAACTGTCCCCTGTGACCATTTATTTTTTAAGGGATCTTTTTTAAACCATATATCTTGATTGAGCTTAAAATTTTGCTTTTCTATTGTATTTTTATTGTAGTTACTTTTATTTCTATTTTTCACTTTATCAAATTCCGTTTGTACATTAACATTTTGTTTGGGGAGTAAATAATTATAAGAAGATGGTAATTTCGTCTTTAAATTCCTACCCATCATTAATTGTGATGGGCTGAAATGGGTGCCTGAAACTGGATATGATCTATATTGTAGTAAAGCTATTCTGTAATCAGTTTTATCTTCATTACATTTAGTTAACATTTTCTTTGCTATTTGCACTCCCCGTTCTGCCATACCATTCGATTGTGGGTATCTCGGACTTGAATAATTAAATTTAAAGCCCCATTCGTCTGCAAATTGTCTGCATTGAATGGAATCAAATGGAACATGATCTGCCACTACCTCTGATGGTATGCCAAAACATGTAAAAACCTCTATTAATACATTTATTATACTTTGAGCTGACTTAGTCGTGATACTTTTAATTTCTAACCATTTTGACATGTAATCGTACAAAACTAAATAACTTTTTTATTTATAATCCATTATATCAATTCCTATTTTTGAAAATGGTATAGTCGGTACAGAATGTGACACTAGTGGTTCTTTGACATTGTTACAGTGGTATGTCTGACAAACAAAACATTTTTGTACAAGAGTTTCAATATGTGTATCTATTTGTGGCCAATAATATAAATTACGAGCAGTTTGTTTCATTTTTGTTATACCTATATGTCCCTCATGCAAAAGATTTAAAATTTTTATTCTTAATGACTTGGGTACTATGAGTCTGTCATTCATAAATATGAGTTGTTGATCAATTGTGATATTTTCTCTACATTTATAAAAGGCCTTTAAATTATCTGGTACATTTTTTAGTTGATCAGGCTACCCATTTTGTGTAAAAGTCAATAGTTTCTGTAAGTCCTCATCTTTATTAGTTTCTAATATTAATTCTTTTTTCTGTTTGTCTGTACATTGCATATATGTTGCCAAGCCAATACAATGTATAACTTCATACATATAAGATTGATCTTCATCTACTTCATTCAGATATGAGCGTGACAACAAATCTGCGATGTGCATCAACCATCCTTTTAAATATTTAAAATCTATATTATATTTTAATAATTTTAATTTTATTTTTTGTAATCTCGCAGAAGGTATTTCATGTACTCCCTTTTTTAGTAAACTTTCTAGTGGTTTGTCATCATTTAGTATAGTGCATTTTTTACCATAAATATAGTAATGAAATTTTTTAGTTGCCCAAACTACACTCAGTAACTCTTTTTCTATTTGTGAAAAATTTCTTTCTGCGCTGGTAAGACTTCTAGATGCATAGCACACCGGTTGCCCATTTTGCATTAAACAGCATCCAAGACCGTCCTTACTTGCATCGCACTGTATTGTTACTGGTAATTTTGCATTGAAATTTTTTAGAACCGGTGCTGAGCTAATACATTTTTTTATATTACAAAAAGCATTTTCATGCATTTCTGTCCAAAGCCAAGAAACGTCTTTCTTTAATAACTTTGTTAGGGGCGCTGTCCAATCAGCTAATTTGAAAATAAAATTTCTTAAATAGTTTATCATTCCCAGGAATATTTGTAACTCTTTTTTATTTATCGGACTTTTAATATTTAATATTGCTTTTACTCTATCTGGATCTATTTTCATTCCTCCTTTTGAGAAAATATGTCCAAAGTATTTGACTTCTTTCAGTTTATACTGAAACTTTTTTTATTAAATCTTACATTATTTTCCTTTGCTCTTTCAAGAACACACTTTAATATTCTGTCATGTTCTTCTTCATTATCAGCACAAATCATCAGATCGTCACAGTAAATTACAACGCCCGGTATATCACCAAATGTTTTTTCATTATATTTTTGAAAGATCTCTGGTGCTACTGAGAGACCAAACGGCAATCGACGAAACTTGTAACACCCAAATGGTGTACTAAATGTGCATAGATCTGTTGATTTGTCTGTCAATTTTATGTTATAGAAACCATCTGATAGATCTAGTACTGAGAAAACTGATCTATTGCTCATTTTTGTTACGATTTCCTCTAATGTTGGAATTAGATGATATTCTCTTATTAAAACCTTATTTAGATCTTGTGGATCTAGACATATCCTGAGGTTTCCATCACTTTTTTCTATTATTACAAGATTACTTACAAACGACCTTGGATGTTCGACTTTCTCAATAATCTGTTGTTCCTCCAGACTTCTTAGTTTGTTTGCAAGACGATCCATCAGTGCATGAGAAACTCGTCGAGGTGGCTTTACAACTGGTAACGTGTCTGGCTGAGTGTGCAGCTCCAAAGGTGTGTTAAATTGTCCGATACCCTGAAATAATTCGGAATATTTATTAATTATTAAGTCTTTGTTGTCTATGTTTATGCTGTTAATATTAATATTATTCTTGTCTTGGCTGTTAATATTACAATTTAATAGTTTTAGTTCTATTAAAGACATAAGTCCTAAAATTGGACGTACTTTTTCTTTAATAATTATAAATTCTGTTTTAATATTTTTTGTTTCATTCACATGTATTTTCAAACAAATTTTTCCAACTGGTTTTATTTTATAACCTCCAAATGCTTCTAGTAAAATTTTTGTCTCAGACCATTCAGGACTCTCATCACCGACAATTTCCTTCAAATCTTGTAATGAAATAACATTAACCTGTGCCCCTGTATCACACTTGTAAGTTATCGGTTTGTTTTCAGTTTTTAATGTTATTAACCATTCATTGTGACTGCTGTGTTTTCTATAACCAATTGAGTGGCATACTTTTACTAGTCACAAATCTTGATTTTCACAATTATCATTAACATTTGATTCTTCAACAGAATGCACAGATTTATTTTTGCAACCTACTGCAAAATGATTCATTTTGTTACACAATGTACAGTTTTGCCCATAAGCAGGGCACTGTGCTGGGCCATGTTCCCTATTACATTTTCTGCAACGATAAAATCTACTATGATAGCTGTTTTTATTTACCCTATTGTACTTATTTTTATACTTAGCTTCATTCTGTGACCACCTCGTAGTCTGCTGTTTTTTTATTTCATCCATTTGCAGCGCTTCAACATTTTTCTGAAGAACCCTTACATGCTCTTTCGACAACTCCGCTGCTCTGCACACTGCCACTGCTTTCTCTAGTGTTAGTTCACTGCTTTCTAGAAGTTTGCGTTGTACATTGGCATCACGAACACCCATCACTATTCTGTCTCTCAGCATCCTATCTTCTAAGTCTTTAAAGTTACAATACTTTACCAGTTTTCTTATCTCTGAATAAAAACTGTCAAAAGTCTCCCCGTCTTCCTGATTTCTATTGTTGAAAGTGAAGGTGTTAACAAGCTCATTCTGTTTTGGTTCAAAGTATTCATCAAACTTCTTGATTAATTCTTCATATTTTATGTTGTCTTCATCCTTCTTTAGAATATTAAAGTAGATATCCTGACCTTCCTGACCAATGCAATTCAGTACAATGGCTGATTTTCTTGCTTCTGATACTTTTTCTAAGCCTGACGCTGCTATGAAAATTCTTAATTGCTGTTTGAATTGCTTCCACTTTTGCAGCAAATCACCAGGAGAATCAAGGTGTAGAGGTGATGGCATCTTGTATTCAACTGCTGATCCCATTTCTTGAAGTTTCTCTTCGTCTTGTTCGTTCATTAATTTCTCGTTACTTTTTCAATATTTCTGGTTCGATAAGCGGCTGCGCCATGTATTGTTCCTTAAAGATGGTATTGTTTAATTAAAAGACTTGATGAAGCACTTGGAGTGGTTTTATTACTTCTTCTTTACAAGCACACGATGACACGTTACAGATCGAACAAAAGACCAATCCCCTTGCCCCTGTACCAAGAATGCACAAAGCATTCCACACCGTCTGTACTGCCACACCACACGCAAATTGAGGTTAGCTGTCATGGATAATAATGTTACTCATGTGATTTAAAAGAATCTGTACTTTGCGTTTAGATATTGTAACTCCAATTGCGTTCGGTTCCCTATACTACAGTGACCCTTTTCCCTTGTACAGCGGCACAATCACAGCCTTGCACCAGTCACCTGGTATTGGCCGTTCGTCCAACACAGGTTGAAAAGGCGGTACAGCTGACTAGCCACAATGCCTCGCCCAGCCTTCAACATTTCGACCGACACTCTATCATACCCACCTGCTTTACCTGATTTCATACTTTTCATTGCTTTCATGATCTCATCCATACTTATCTACATGTACCTGCTTACCTAAAATTATTATTCTTATTAAATCTTTGTCCTGTTATATATTTTCTTGATAGAAAAAGATATTGTACTTATTCTTAAAAATACCTACAATAGAACTGGTCTCATTTCCTCGATTGGTACCTAAACGATTAAGTAAAATAAAACGATTGAAACAATATTTATATTCCAAGTAAATAAAACTACATATCTATTCCAAATCAAACAAAATGTCCAACTTTAAATATTAAAACCAAAGAAAAAAAAACTGCTAAAGCAAATAAAATAAGTTTAATAATAAATATCTGAACTAAGCTGCACTTCTCTTCAGAGTAAGGTAGAATAATTTATTAATCAGTAGCTTTACAATTTAATATTTACAGGTTTATATAACAGTGACAAATACCGTTAAATTAGTTCAAGACACATATGAGACTAGTCACAATTTAAAACTGAAAACCTACTCAAAACATACCAATTTCCATAAAAAAAATCGTAGCTTATGTTAGGGATAGTGTTGTATTTTTTTTTAAATATGAACAGTTAAATCTGTTCTGTAGTAATTGATTAACCCAGTGACATTTTATCTGTAATATTATTGTAGCGTAGATTAGTGAACAATTTTATTTCCAGCGAGGGACACTCTAACCACTCAAATATTTTTAGTTAATACGCTGAATTTTACATAGTTTCAATTCGTTTGAAAGTTTTAACAGCTTGTAACCCGGTCGAATAGTTCCTTGCTTTGGTTTTAAATATTTTGACGAGTGGATTTCCGGTCGTTTCTCTATTCAGATTGTTGAGACTAGACCCCATTCGCCCAACCGTTTTGCCGAATCAATCAAATAAGCAGCTTTGCCTGACGTCTGTCACTGCGTTTTTTAGGTGTCGATGGGTGGTACGCTTATCACTGTTGGTAATTTATCTTTATAATCATAGTAAAATATATAAAATCTATATAATTTCATACCGATTACACGGTGGCATTATTTTTTAGCGCCGTCCAGTGAACATTTCAAAATGTGGTCGAAAACACCCTATTCAAGTGTGCTTTCTTGTATCTCTGGGTGGGTGCTCGCAATAAATTTACATTCGATTCTATATACATAAAAATAATACGAACTAAGTGTTATTTCTATGCCGCATAGATCTGTGTTTTATTCAGTTTTATTGGTATCTTTTGTTAGGTAGTTTTATGGCAAAGTCCCCTTTTTATGGTGTGACAAAATGACATTATAAGTAATTGGGTAATATATATATATATATATATATATACATATATATTTTGGAAGTTCACTTTAACCTTTCTTCAACATGGTTATTGAATTACTAAAAAAAAAAAAAAACATATACTTAGATCAATTATATCAATAAGAATAAGATCATATATATATTATATTATATTATTATCATATATATATATTATATCAATAAGATCAATTATATCAATTTTATCTTCAATAAAACAATATTCGTCAGAATGTGATTTTGGCCAACTTAAAGTACCTATGTGAGATGATCGGCGGCATAAGCATAATCGACGAAGTAGTGTTGCACTTACAAAAGAGACTGCTGATATATACAGTGGTAAACTGACGATTGAAGTATATTTATATTGGCTAGTCGGTGAACACTGCACTTCACTATTTTTGTTGCTGTTGGTCACAATTCACACTAATTTTATTCCTTACTTAAGTAACTCTTTTAGTAAGCAAGGTTTAAATTACTTTTAAATAACAAATATGATGATTTTGACAAATACCTTCTTTTTTTATTAGTTTTTCTTCGCTTGCAACTAAGGGCGGATTGACTTGTCTTGGTTATCTATCACCAGTTATCACACAAAACAATGATAGTATTTGAGAAACTAAAACTATCCTACTAGCACATGATACTTTGAAGCAATAATTGTTAAAAATCGCTAATTACCATAAAGTTTGTTGATTAACCAATCACGTTATACAATCGCTCGTCTCTTGAAATCTTATCAAAACAACGAAGACGGTCACTTTTATCGATTAATTATTATTATAATATCACTTTTATCGACAGAAGTGATGTACACAGAAGAGAGAAAATGAAAATTGTTCGGTTGATAGCACACTAATTAATAGTTAAGACTTGATAAAGCCCAACTCAATACATTAGATCAACTTTCTGATACTTTTATACTCGTATATTACCATACCTATAATTTATTTAAACTTTCCCAAATTACACGTAACTTGACTAATAGATAAACATGTATCACGATTTCACGTCACCAATTTTGATTTGACAATGTGTGCGTTAATTTGAGTCAAACCAAAAAAATATAAATATTTTGGTTTAGAAAAATACTGTATTTACAATACATATGATTATTCCATACATTGAACGGTAAATATCAGTCATATGAAGCAGAAATAAAAGCGAGAATATTTTTAACCACCTATTACCCGCGACTTTGCCTGCGATGATCTAGCGAAAGAGTAAAGAAAACACATTTTCCAAAGGAAATACTAAAGTTTTTCCCTATGTTTATCTGAATCTTTTCAAAGCTAGAGTGAACAAGCATTAGCGAGGCTTACCTCCTTTCATGCTTATAGCTACATCAAAATAATAATAAAACAAAAAGATGGTGTAGTTATTGTAATTAATTAATGTATAAGAAAGAAAGGAAAGAATCATAAGAAATATGACACTTCAAACGAGTGTGAACATCCTCTAGAGTTCTTAATACTCGATTGGACACGGGAAAATATTGATTATAATCCCTAATTACTAATTATAATCCCTTTGTAAATTTTTCATAGAGTTCCCTGAGAATTTATGGAAAATGTATTGCACTCTATGCAGAATTGCCTTAAGGCGTAAAGAGCTACATTTTCTTCATCTATTGCCTTATCTTCAGAGGTTTTGTGATTTTGTAGGGTGGCTCTTTATTTCACTACAATTTATTGAGACGTATAACTTAAGATCCGTTACAAAACATGAAAATGCGGACTTACCTCGAAATGGAACTTCTTCCAGTCAATTATTGAGGCTAAAGGTGATATACATTGCAAAATAGATGTGCAAGTTACCTAGCACTGTGCAAATCCCTAACTAACAATACAGTTAAAGAAGCTTAATAAGAGTTCATGAACATTTAAATGCAAATTTGGCTAACTAAATATTACTTTAGTTTAAGTGTCAACATTTTAATACCTCTACTGTTCCCAAATTTTACTTTTGAAACTCTATTACCACGCCATAAAGTCCAGAGTGTTCCTACTGACGTGCAGTTGGGTGTACCTATGAACGTAACACCTTTCATTAAGGAAAAGGTTTTTATTCACATATTATGAGTATGCATTTTTTGTATAAACAATGATACCACATTTCAATAAATTTTTCGCATCTATCTTCGGCCACTGAGATTAAAATTTGAATGAATAAATCTTAAATATGCGACCATAATTAATAATTTACTAATTATTTATAATCACACCTAAACTCTTTACTTTGTAGTATTTTTACTACATTGGGCATAACCTTAAAGCCTTTGCGACGATAAATAAAGCTTTCATGAAAATAGGAACCTTTAACCTTGCACTTAGGAACTTACCTATTGCCTTGTTGCGTAACTTATGCGGCCTTGTAGCCCAACTCATTGACATACGGCCGTGTAGCCCAATTCATTGACATATTATGGTCTTATAGCCAAACTCATTTACACATAAATAACAATCTTTTATTTCATATTTCAACTCAGTGTCATATAAATAATAATCTTTTATTTCAGATTAGAAATAATGGCCTTGGTGCCAAACCATGGCCTTGATGCCAAACTCTGGTCTTGATGCCAAACCATGGCCTTGATGCCGAACCATGGCCGTGATGCCAAACCATGGCCTTGATGCCAAACTCCGGTCTTGATGCCAAACCATGGCCTTGATGCCGAACCATGGCCTTGATGCCAAACCATGGTCTTGATGCGAAACGATGGCCTTAAGGCCAAACCGTGGCCTTGATGCCAAACCAAACCATGGCCTTGATGCCAAACCATGGGTTCGATGCCATACCGTGGCCTTGTTGCCAAATCCTGTCTTTGTTACCAAATCCTGGCCTTGTTGCCAAACCGTGTCTTAGTGCCAAATTTTGGTTTTGTTATTTATAGTTCTACATAATTTTTATTACTATCATTGTTTGTTTGTTGCCATGTTGCCTTGTATTAGACTTAATATTATCATAATTTTATTGTAAGTAGTAATCTTATGTAGGCATTGTTGCCCTATGTAAAAACCAAAATCTTTTTGAATCTATTGTACTTAATTCGTACTTTACGTGATAAAAACGGATGTAAACAAATTATATTTCAAAGAACTACGAGTTCCCAACCTTTTTGTTATTTAGATTTTGTATGAGACGTCTTGTAATATTAAACGTCAATACGAGTATTTCTTGACAATTTTTATTAATTGTGTCTGATTACTTCATAATCATAATTAAATCTTGTGTTTTATCAATTTCACATAATGTAAAAGCACTGTTAAATAATATTGTGTCATATTATAGCAAACATTCGGATCTCTATAACTTATTAAGAATAGTTTTGTACATGTATTCGTTTTTGAGAGACGGTACGAGGACGTACCTATCACAATCGGATGGCCGACTGTTGTCATGACAGATATTCTGATCTCCAATATTATAATATTTAAGTCACCAGTATTTACTAACTTTTCATAGTTTTACGATATTGTTCATAAATGGTTGTTGTATGGACTCCTTTGTGCGAGCTGCCAGAGCGCGGCGGCTTTTCGACCAATCCCAGCGTTTTATGGAAAGGGTAATATTGTAGTGGGAGAGGTCTCTTGAACGTTCGAGCCAGCCTCGCTCAGGCAGTCGTATTTTGTTCTTCAAACTGGGAAATTCTACCTTTAAAAGAGTAATCACGTATTGTGTAAAATTATGAAGACTATTCTTCATATGTATGGTATTGTGTTAATGTATCAATTTTGACACTGTGTAAAGTGAATAACTTATTACAAAACGTAAGTAGACTTCGAGTGTTTTATTTAACATATTTCTCAACTCCCTCTCATTTGTTAACACTGTACAGAACGAAAATCACCGTGTGATAAAATCTTACTCAATAAAATCAAAATTTCTGTTCTTTTTTTCTTATCAACAGGGAAAAATCATAATGCATAAATATAAATTAGTGTTTAATTGTTAAATTTTATAAAGTATTACTAACATTTTAACACTATCAGGGTAAAATAAAAAAGTTTAAACCTCCAAGCGATATTTTATCACCCAGTGATTTTCAAAAAATTGGACCCCTGTTTTCTTTACAAAGTTGTTGGAATTTTTAATTGTAGTTTTGTTGGTGCGTGCTTTTTACAAAAAATGTCGTCAAATAGTGACAGTGCTGAAGAGTTTTTGACTTCGCTAGAACTACAAGAAAGTGCGCAAACGGTTATTGATTGCCTGAAAAATCTCGAAAAAATACAACAATGAGGTATGTGATAGATTTATACGTTGAAAAAGCGAGGAAAAAGCGCATTGATTTTCGGAAACTGTTTTGCTTGCTTATTATAGTGAAAAAGGGTATAAATATAAGCCAAGTCTTTGTATTCCATGTTGAAAAGTACCATATTGGCAAGACATGATATCAGTATAACGGAATACAAAAAACTTACATCATATCTGAAAAGGAAATCTGAAATATTTTCCTCGTAGGTGAAGTATAAAGCACTATGTATCACTCGAAAGAAAGTGCGATTCCCAACTCGGGTGTATTGAGCCCTTCGGCTTCGCCTCAGGGCTCAAACGACACCCTTGTTGGGAATCGGTCACTTTCTCCTCTCGATGAACAATGTACTATAAGTCATCTGAAACATCGTGACGTTTGTGTTTCAGGATTAACTTAAACACTTTTAAATATCAAAATATACTCAAATAAATAACTGAAAAAAGAAAGAAAAATACTAAAGTAACCTAAGAGGATAAGACACGGGGGGTTGTGGATTTTTAAAATAATCATGAGAAAGGTTTATTTATGAAAACTTTGGCTCTAAGAAACAAGTAGTTAAAATAAAAACATTATTTAATTAGAATCTGACTGTTTTAAATTTAAGAACAAATTGCTTGATTGTTGAATAATTTTGAATCTTTTATAAAAAAAACGGAAATATGAAATAATAATAAAAGTTATTCGGCTATGAAAATTAATAAGAAAGACAATTCGTGTAATTTGTAGAAAAGAAGTATTCGGAACGCACCTCAAATTTGACAACTAATTTTTGAACGAAAGCGACAACAAAACAAAACAATTTCAAGGGAATATTGAAGTTTATTTTTGAGTTTTGTAAAAAACATGTTGAAAACATTAAGTTTTAGTAGATTGTTATTAACTGACTGTCTTAAGTTATTTTTTTGTGAATTAAGTGAATTGTCAAGAAGAAGTAAGTAAAAGTTACTTCAAGAAAATGAAACAAAAAGAACATTCAGTGAATTAAAATTGGATAGAGGATTTTCAGTTTCATAAAAACAGGGTAGTTTCATGAAAATATTATAAAGTAAATCAAAATATAGGATAGAAGTCTGCTTAATTATTAAGTTAGTAACGTTCTTACTGACGAAGTTTCAAATTGAATTTGGGGTTTGAGTTAATTGAAATTCTTATACAGAACATTAGAATGGAAAGAAAAAAAGAGCCTATGAGTTTCAAGTATGGAAAATAGTAATTATGCAATCTAAGAAATACAAATTTAGTGAGTTAAACTAGGAAATAAATTGATTTGATACAAAGTACCTATATTAAATTGTCTTTATTCATAAAATTAAAATCCGGTAATTTCTTCATAGTTCGTAAAATTGAATTGAGGAATTTATGATAAGAGTAAAACAAACTTATTTATAACAATTTTTTGCATAAAATAATTTAAACAAACCGAATGCTATTGTAGAAAATTGACCCTATGGTAACAATGAAATTATGATATAGAAGTAGCGAATAGCTCAGTTTCATCGGAATTCGGTATTGGCATATGAGGAGTTAGGTCAATAACTTATTTAATAGACCTTAAGTTGGAATTTTTGAATATTAACCTTTTGCGAACAATTGTACAGTTTTGGCTAGATGACTAAGTTAGAACAGTTAACGGGGGGTTGGAATAATGCTTATGTGCTACACATTTGTTGTCGAATGTAAATGTTATGATAAAATTGGGGAAAGTAATTAATTAAATTTGGGGATTCATAAAGAAGTTTGATTAGAGACAATTTATGTATACTAAAGTATATTATATGACATACACAAATTATAATATAACGTGTTGAATGTATGTTTCAATTTTATTTTGAATTCATAAATATGTTTTGTTGCTTTAAAGGTGAGAATATACAGTAGGGCTCTATGTAAACTTTAGATAATAGTTAGAAAAAAGTATACAAAGAGAAAAAAAAAAATATATATATATATTATAACTAGCTGTTGCCCGCAGCTTCGCTCGCGTGGATTTCGTATTTATGTTTTTACCGGTTTTCCGAAGTAATGAGATATTTTCCCGTCATTTCGGGGTAATTTTAAACTAAGGAAAAACGGGACTAACCCTGCGCAAATCAATGAGTACAATTCAAGATCCAGCTAAATTTTATATAATATACAGACGTTACTCATAAATTCCTCAGAACAGAGGAACTTAGCAGCAGTATTATGCCTTATTTATATTAATATGCCTTATGCCTTATTTATATTAATTACTTAATTTGAGATCCTTTACATGCCAGATCCCAGCATCTCTCCCATTGCAGTCGACCAGTTTGTAGACCAAGGGTGATTTTTTTTCTACCACCCGACACTTTATGTACTTAGGGGCCAATTTGGCGGAAAAGTATTTGTCCTTCACACTGAGTGGAAAACACTTTTTCCATACAGTCTGTCCTATCTGCAGCTCAACATGTCTCCTTCTGAGATTATAATACGCAGCGTTTTTGCCATGTGCCTTTATTAACTCGGTTCTCACTTTTCGGTAAATGGTCGATAGCACGCCCATGTTTTGTGCGTAATCTTGCCTAGAAGGGAAACATATATCTGTAAGATCTATTGGCGTTGAGTCGTATAATCGTCCCGAAATGACCGCCTCACGACCATGAACTAATAGGAATGGTGAGTAACCAGTCGCTTCACTGACAGTGGTGTTTATAGCAAACTGTATTTGTGCCAAAAATACGTCCCAACTCCGGTGGTCCTCCTTAATTAGTGACGAAATTGCAGTGACAATGGTACGGTTTTGTCTCTCTACTGGGTTAACCTGCGGGCAGTATCTTGGTCCTAAATGTATCTGTGGAATGTCATATTTATGAAACAGGGAAGTGACCTCATTTCCAGTGAACTGGGTACCATTATCAGATATCACTGTTTGAGGAACACCATGCACCATAAATACGTCATTCTCCAGATGTTTGGCAACGTTAGCACCCGTTGCTCGACGGAGTGGGAACAGCATGACATATTTTGTGAAGCAGCACATCACTACTAGCAAGTGTGTATATCGATTCCTGGATACTGGGAAAGGACCTACGAGGTCCATACTTAAGCATTGGAAAGGCCTGCAACATACCTTTGGGCTCCCCATTAAACCTGGCACTGCCTTGGACGGAATCTTATACGACAGACAGATCTCACAGTTCCGAACATAGTTAGCAATGTCTTGATACATTTTAGGCCAGTAGTAGTTTTGTGAAATTCTTTTATGAGTTTTCGCGATACCCAGGTGCGGAGATGTGGGAAGGTCGTGATTCTCCTCCAAAATATTTTTCCTGCGTGATTCACAAATCACCTCTTTCCATTGAAATTCTTTGTCCAGGCCATGGGTTGTCTTTGTAAAACGGAACAACTTTCCGTTTTCTATCACTAAGTTCCTACATGACAGTGGCTTCTTCAAACATTTTTCAAACAAGCGATCGTACCACGTGTCGCCCGTCGGTTCAAATGGCTCGTCCACGGAAATAGCAGCCACACGAGGCACAAACCTCGATAGAGTATCTGGAACGACATTATTCTTTCCCGCGCGATGCTCGACGGTGAAGTTGTAAGGAGAAAGACGACAACCCCAACGTGCCAGCCTGCCAGTTGGATTCGATAAGTTCAGGAACCATTTCAGGCTCGCGTGGTCAGTAACGATCTTAAACTGCTTGCTGCCCTCCAAGTAAGGTCTGAAATGCTCAACCGCGAATACAACCGCCAAGGCCTCCCGCTCTGTTGCCGAGTAGTTTTGTTCACATTTTGATAGTGATTTGCTCGCATAGGCAATCGGGTGGTCCTTTCCATCGATTTCCTGTGCAAGCATACCCGCTATGCCGTATGCTGACGCATCACAGTGTACTGTGAAAGGTTTTGCAAAGTCTGGACAAGCTAAAATGGGGGCCGAGACAAGAGCCTGTTTAAGAGCATTAAAGGCTTCTTCTGCTTCTGGATTCCATTTGAATGGAGGTGCAGATTTACTTGTGCTGGTCAGTTTGTTTAGAGGCGCTGCTATTATGCTAAAATTTTTAATAAAACGCCTGTAATACGACGCTGTACTTAAAAATGTCTTTACTTCTTTACGCGATGAGGGTGTGTTGAAGTCTAAGATAGCTTTTACCTTTCCCGGGTCAGTCTGCAAGCCCTTCTCATTAACCACATAGCCCAAGTATTTCAGCTCCGGCCTAAAAAACTGACACTTCGTATACTTCACAGTCAGACCAGCAGACCTAAGTTTCTCTAACACCTTCGACAGCAAATCCAGGTGGCCCTCAAAAGTATTATGAACGATAACAATATCGTCTAAGTATACAAAGACACGATTCTCCAGCTCTGGACCAAAAAGCATGTCCATCAACCGTTGCTGAGTCGCAGGCGCACCCGTCAGACCAAAGCACATTCGCTTGAATTGGAAAAGACCACGACCAGGGACCGTGAAAGCTGTTTTTTCTTTTGATTCTTCTGTCAGTGAAATTTGCCAGAATGCAGAACTCAGATCAATAGATGACAGGTATTTAGCGTCTCTTAGTTTGTCTAAAATTTGAGAGATATAGGGTAGAGGATATGCATCATGTTTTGAAACTGAATTTAATTTCCTACTGTCAAGACAAAAACGCATTTCACTAGAAGACTTAGGTGTCATTAATGTCGGGTTGTTCCATGGGCTTTGACTAGGTTCCACCACGTCCATCTCTAGCATTTTGTCCAATTCACGATGAAGCTCCTTCAGTTTATCTGGAGACATCGGATAATACCGCTGTTTGATGGGCTTGGTGTCTCCCGTATGAATGGAATGTGTAATTAAATCTGTCTTGCCCAGCCCTACCTTTTCATAAGAAATGTCCTCAAATTTCCGGATGATGCTCTCTGCCTGACGACGCTGCTCTGCCGATAAAGAATCTAATGGGTGTAAAAAATTCACTTCTGCCGCTGTATACCTACTGCTCTTCACCTCGAACGGCAGCGAACTGAGAATATTTGGGGCCAACCCAAACGCTCTCCAGAAATCCCAACCAAAAATAACGCTGGTCTTTACTTCTGGTATGACGTAAAATTTTATGAGCTTAACTGTGTCCAAGAATACCACCGTTAATAACACGTAAACACCCGATTCAGCCATCATGATAACTCGCGCGACCTCGTGCGACTAGTGTGCACGATTCCAACCCGTACAATTACAGATACAATTTTTGGTTTACAGAACTGCTCTGCTACGTACTTTCAAATTAAAAACGAAACTGTTCACTACTCGGTTGTGTATAAGGAGTGATATGACACATACCGTTATCTGAAAATATCAACCTTCCTGTACAAAATGGTTTGCCCACAACAATGTTCAACTACGTAAAGATTTTTCTCGGCCTAGGTATCTCGTTCGTAAAACATTCGTGGAATCACGTTCCAGACTGCCAAGTAAAGTTGGTGGTAACAACTCTGTATGCACGACAACACAACCTGTATAAACCGAACTAGCGCCACGCTACAAAGGTACAAACAACCAAAACTAGAATCACTAGAGGTTCACTACCGACGTCCGGCCGACTGTCTTGCATTCTATTTTGCGGGTTGACGCAAAAAGAACATGTGAAATTATCTCAACTTGCTTAAGAAAACTTTGAAGAAAAATTATTTGTCTACCTTCATTCCTAAATATACTCATCATACAAAATATTGGGTTCTAAAATAACCGCCGTTGCGACGACAACTGTATGAAAAATCACGATGTCTTTGAATGTCTAGTGGATCGTCTACGTGACAAAAAGAAATGAAAAATACTGATGCTGAGCGGAAGCGGTCGCTGCGTATAGCCATAAATGTTGAAAAGCACAATAACCACGTGGCCTTTTAGACGAAGATATGATCGCAGGAATGCCTTTGATGCGGGAAATTGGCACGATTTCTCGATCTAGATCCACAGACAGACTTGTGGAACTATGAACACCACTTACCTTCTAACCAACACACAGAAAAACACGTAAAACTGAACAAAATGGATGGAACATGAGCGAAGACGCGTGAAGATTTTTTACACACTTCTGATGTAAGAAAACAGAAGGGAGCTGCGTTCTTAGGAAATGAGGCACAGATAAACCTTACCAACATTTTATTGATGTAACACCACATTTGCTTACAAAACCTAACTTCCATCAAATTAACACAACAAGGACAATATCCAGGAAACCTAAAAGGGCAAGATACAATCTAGGTACAACGGGTAACTATAACGCTCCTAAGAAGTCCGATCGTAACAATGTTCGAGCAGCGAGTGAGTCGCCAAGCTTGCTTGCGGGGTTCTTCTCGCTGCAGCGCAGCTGCAGCGGGGAGAGCCTTTCTGGCCTGGGGCCACTTAGGCTGGTGTCCATCGACGCCTGCAACTACAGGCTTGTCACGGGGGCGGCCTCCCGAGGGGCCTGTCGAGTCCGGTCTTCACGCCGCGGCGAGGCAGCCTACCAGGTGATTCCCCGTTGGGGGAGGCCTAGTGAGCGCCTACGAGCCAGCGGCGGCTTCTCTTCATCGGAGGTGGGCGGGCGCGGTGCGGCGTCGGCACGCTTGCGCGGCGCGCGCGCACTGCGCACGACGTGGTTGGGGGCTGGTGGTAGGGGCCCACAGTCCTGACTACTCGACGGGGAGTAGTGGACGTGGGCTGCCTGGTGTGGAGGGGAGGGGCCTCAGCATCCTGTCCTCATGCGAGCCAGGATGGAGACACCCTCCGTGACTATCGCCGCCGGGTCGGTGCCTGCCCTCACGGCCTTGAGGACGGAGAGCAGGAGCTCGATGGCGAGGTCGATTGCGTCGGCTGCATTGCTTGTGGTCGCCCCCGGGTGCTTCACCGTCTTGCCCACGTTTTGTGGGGCGGCGACCGCTTCCTGGGGCGTCTGATTCGGCGTGGGTGTTGCAGCTGTGCTGGGAGGCGCCTTCGACTGCTTCGCCTTCTTCCCGGCAGTGTGCGGGGCGGCGACCGCTTTCGAAGCCGCTGGCTGTGACTGGGTGGGGCCGGCTGCAGTGGCGGCGGCGGCGGCTGGAGTGGCGGAGGCGGTTCCCTTCCTCCTCCTCCTTCCCCTCCTCTTCCTGACCGGCCCAACGGGCTCGTTCGCGGAGGCCATGAGTGACCCCGGCGCGTTCGACTCTCCCGTGGGCTCGGCGACGACCCTGGCCGATGTTGTGGGCTGGGTGGATGTTCGTGGTGCGGTGCCGGCTTTCTTGTTGCGAACCTCGCGGCGCAGGATTGCGCACGCGAGGCTGTTCGCCGGGTGGGCCTGCCCGCAGTTCGCGCAGGTGGCGGGCTCGGTGCGTGGGCGTGGGCACTCCTTCGCCGGGTGCTCCTCGCCGCAGCAGACGCAGGCTTGCCGCCGGTGGCAATTGTGCGAGCTGTGTCGGAACAGCTGGCACCGGTGGCACTGCGGGACTCGTTGCTTGCCACGCCATCCCTCGATCTTCACGCCGGGTATGCACAGGAGCTCGCTCACTGCGTAGATACCCGGGGTGAGGTTTGGCGTGTAGGTGAGCTGGGCGAAGTGAATACACCCAGGGCGTCCTCGGCGGGCTCGGATGGGGCGCACGAACTGCGGTTCGTAGCCCAGGCGGCGTAGCTCGGCGGCGATGTCGTCCGGGCTCGTATCGGCTGGCAGGCCGCGAATCGCGACCTTCAGCGGCTTCTCCTCCTTCGGCGCGTAGGCGAACCACGAGAGTCCGGTCTGCCCCTCCAGCGCGGTGAGGTAGCGCTGGTAGGCCCGGAACTCGTCAGCGGTTTGCGCCAGGAAGCGCAGCCCCTTGCCGTAGGGGCGCACATTCGGCGCGTGGCCCAACTGCTCCTTCAGAGCACGGAGGTGGCGGGCCCAGTCGGGGAAGTTATCCACCACTATAGGGGGTGGCTTCCGCGCCGACCGGGACTGTCCTACGGCTGGCTGCGTGGTTGGGGCCGTCTGCTGCGTCACCGGGGAAGGGAACGGTGAGCGAGGCTTGGCGGCGGCGGTTACACCCGCATATGAGGCGGGGGGCGGGGGAGGTGGCTGCGACGGTGCGGGGGCAGTCGACGTAGACGGCGGGCGTCGTCGTTTGGTCCATCGCCTGAGAGGGCGCAGACTGCGGCGACGGGGTGAGCCGGCGGGGCGCCGGTGTCGGAGCGGGGGGGGAGGCCGGGGGCCTGTCCCTCCTTTCAAGGCGCGGGTCACGCCATGGGACCTGCGTCGGCGGCTTGTAGGTGACTAGGCTCTGTGGCGTAGGCTGGATGGCCCAGGGAGGCGGCTGTCGGGGGCCCGCGGTTGCGGGGGGCTTCGACGGGGTGCGGTGAAGCGGCGGCGAGGCGGGCGACTGTGAGGCGCGCTCGTTGGCGTACTCTTCCCGAAGGTAGAAGGCCTGGGCAACATTGCGGGGTGTCCTTGGTCGCTTCTTAACCTTCGCGATGGAGGCGGGGGGAGTCATGTCTCCCTAGAAGGCAGCGTGCTGAGTGTCGAGTGTCGCGTCCACACGCAGACGAAAGCCTACCCCCGGAGGGACCGGGGGGAGGTGGGCGAATCGAACGCGGGCTGTGGGTATCTGGGCTCCTCACGTCATGTGAACAACCCGAGATACCACCGCGAGATAATGTCTACCGAATGTGGGTAGTCAGAAAAAGTACGCGGACTGGATCTGACCTCCTCGACGCGACAGGCGAGATCCTCTGATGCGGGAAATTGGCACGATTTCTCGATCTAGATCCACAGACAGACTTGTGGAACTATGAACACCACTTACCTTCTAACCAACACACAGAAAAACACGTAAAACTGAACAAAATGGATGGAACATGAGCGAAGACGCGTGAAGATTTTTTACACACTTCTGATGTAAGAAAACAGAAGGGAGCTGCGTTCTTAGGAAATGAGGCACAGATAAACCTTACCAACATTTTATTGATGTAACACCACATTTGCTTACAAAACCTAACTTCCATCAAATTAACACAACAAGGACAATATCCAGGAAACCTAAAAGGGCAAGATACAATCTAGGTACAACGGGTAACTATAACGCTCCTAAGAAGTCCGATCGTAACAATGTTCGAGCAGCGAGTGAGTCGCCAAGCAGGTGTGCAGCCTGCTTATATAGGCGACGTCGGTCGGTGTGGCCAGCGCTGCTTGGTGGTTGCAGCTTACAATATATTAGGATCCATGAATCACACAAGATCTGAAAATTTTAATTTTTTACAAAGACGCAATCAAACGATATGGCATTTTATGTCCTCATCTCCATACATTTATTCAAAAATGCAAAACCAACAGGTTACTTCCCGTTGACCTAAAATTATGAAATTTGGCAAGAAGCTAGGTCTCACAGTACAAATAATGGGAAAAGTCTGAAATCATTAAATATTACAACTTTTCTCACAACTAATGATAACCAATTGTGGTGAGCTCCCGTTTCAAGAATATTCATATAAGAGAGGGGTCAAGTTGGATGGTCGCTGAGGCGATTTTTGTTTTAGTTCTATTTAAAAACGGGAACACTAACAAACATTATTTCATCGTGGGTCAATTTGAACGCAAAGTGACTCCAGACCCTCTTACCAAAACCGTGCGTTAGGTGTATGACCCCTGCCTGCACACAATCTGTATAAGCAGATTTTTTTAGCAGTCAGGAATTGTAATAAAATATTTGTCAATTTATGAAATAAATAGATTTAAATTTTAAATTTTAATTTTTTTTTACTTGAAAATTGGTATGTTTATAGTGCATAAGCTATAAAATAATAACAAATAATAAAATTTGGTCAAGCGCGTGTCGGACTCAAAAAATCTAGCACATTAACTTACTGAAATTTTAACTAATACAATTATGTTTATGTGGTGGTACGGAACCCTCAGTGCGCAAGTCCGACTCGCACTTGGCCGGTTTTTTTTTTACGAACCCACAATCGTGGGGTAATATTTTAAACAGTCTGGTTGTAATGTTTAGATGGTTTCAATGTAACTTGTCTAGTATTTTCCCAGCACACCCGTGTTATCGCAACGCCTGTCAAGCCAAGACTGACTCTGCAGTGTTGCCACCTCCCGGATAGTGTGGCATTTATTATTAGTATGCTACATCTACCTTTTGTTTGTTGTCCTTTTGTTTTGTGTGTGTCTTGTTTAACCAATCTTAGTTCACTGTCTACTTGACTTGCAAGCTTTAATTCGTTTAAACTGATTGCCATGGGAAAACAATGACTAATTTCTACATTTACGTAATTACCTTCTTCGAAGGGCTGCGGTGGTAAATTTTGGAAACACAAACGTCTGCAATATTTTACCAGAACTGTAAACAATTGTTAATTTAAATCATTGCAGCCGCAAAACGAAGCGTTCAATTCGCACACATAGTTCAGACATCGGCCCAAAATTCACCTCCAGGGGTTTGTGATTCGTGACCAATTCGAACCCGTCTATTCCAAATAGTGGCATCTAAATTTACACATATTACTCATACTTATACACATATTTATATACTTTTTATTTTTTATGCCACAGCCAAAGGCACAGGCGTCACTTTGGATAGAAAAGCACAGCCACAGGCATAACCACCGGCATCGTTAAGCCACAGGTATAGCCACGGGCACAGCCTCAAATACGGAGACAGGCACAGCCACAGGTACAGCCACTGGCTTAGTTGCAGTTACTTACTATACAAAGTTTGCTTGTGAACAATAGTACATTGGTCGTTAAATGTTTATTAAACGTCTTTGTCTTAACTCCTCCGCAGTAAACTGTACCATCCATTTTTTGGTATCTAAAACAGAACTACCAACCACCACATCTCAACTTGAGGGAAATTTCTAATGTAAAAGATATTTTTTTGTTTATTAAACCCTGTTTATTGTAAGTTTAATAAAGATATAGAGTAGATATTTATTTTTATTTTGTATAAATTATCCTTATAGTCGCAACTATTGTATGTTTTAGCTTGTTGAATTACTCAAATTCGCTCGGCTGTACTTTAATGTACTCGACTGTCCTTGACTGTACCCGAATATAGTGGACTCTTTACTCGACTTTACTCTTCTGTACTAGACTTTACTCGACTGTACTCAACTGTACTCGACTGTACTTAACTCTTTACTTGACTGTACTCTACTGTACTAGATTTTACTCAGCTGTACTTGACTGTACTAGACTGCACTCAACTGAACTAAACTGTTCTTGACTGTACTAGGCTGTACTCGACTGTACTAAAGTGTTGCCTACGGTATTCGAACGTGCTTGATTGATACCCGATATTATCGAACTGTACCCGATTGTTCCTGTTCGTACCTGATCGTACAAGACCGTACGTACTTTTAATTGTAACACTCAATTTTGAGTAGGCGGTTACTTCTTTAATTACGCTGCGGTTAATTTGGTTAACCACAAGTCATGTCAAAGTGTCAAAATGAAGTGTATGTAATAAAAAGTACTACGTCATGACAATACATCGCCTTAAGTCCGAACGAGTGTATGGATTTCAAGCTTTATGTAGGTACACACGGCCGCACATCGGTAGAAACACTTTTGGACCTTATGGCGTGGTAATAAAGTTGAAAAAGTTTTTACCGACAAGCGGTTGACGTTACAAGTCTATTTCTCACAATTGTACACGAAATAACTATACTTCATACTTGAACATTTGTCTCGTTTTCCAATTTCACAACCGCATATTATCTTAGTAAAACCGACTGGTTATGGATTTAAATTATTTCCACCATTTGTTATTCAAGTCTGTTTGACCAATAACCACAATCACTAATACAGCAGGTACTAAATTCTATATATATGTAAGTAATTGTATAGGTATTATAGGCAAACGGTGCCTTTCTAGCGGCTATTCTACTACCTGGCCAAAGGCCGTTCCATTCCGGGTGACGACCTCCCCAGAGAGCAGTCAGTCATGTCCTGACCACACTCATGGATGGTATATCAAGTCAACGTGCTAACAGGGTAATTTCTCACCGTTTTGGAACGCGGCTCTGATATGAAATCAATCACTCTCGTTTTCACGTGTCACATAAAAAGGATTTTATAATTTCCAAAAAAAACTCAACCCGGATATCATATAGCTTCAGTTCATTGTTAACTTTACTATGTATTTCAAAACGGTTTACTATGTAATCATCTGTTTCCAATAAAGAGTTTATCTAAACTATTTTTTATTTTAATTTTTAGTAAACACAACAGCTCATCAGTGGAAACACTTTTGGACTTTAAAGCATGGTAATAGAGTTGAAAAAGTTTCTACTGACGTGCGGTTTACCGTACCTAGGTATAACCTGTCAACTAAATATCCATGTCCAGCACATTGTGCACTTTTTGGGGCTACCTTATAAAGGTATAAGGTTTTATGTATCCCTAAGGTCAAAGGTTGCCTGTAAGAGATCGCTTGCAGCGATAAGGCCGCCTTTGCCCACATTAGGTTAAGTTCTCCATGTACATTTGTTTTTTTGTTGTTATGTGAGCAATAAAGTGTTCTATCTATCTATCTACCTGTAATCAACAGTTGTCATTGTAGGTACCATTCAGCTTTCGCCGGATTACCTCTTACACACTTATAGGTACCATTCAGCTTTCGCCAAATTACCTCTTACACACTCTTATAGGTACCGTTCAGTTTTCGCCAAACTACCTCTTACACACTCTTATAGGTACCGTTTAGCTTTCGCCAAACTACCTCTTACACACTCCTATAGGTACTGTTCAGATTTCGCCAAACTACCTCTCACACACTCATGTAGGTACCGGTCAGCTTTCGCCAAACTACCTGTTCTACCATTCAAGGCAGGTACTTTCTTTTTCCACCATAATCTTAGTAATACCTCAATTATACCAATTTGACAAAGTAAGTAAGTAGATATGTTGTCATGTTTTAGATACCTCTTACATCATAGATAGGCACCATATGAATTAATAATTGTGCATAAAAAAACAGCAAGCGACATGTGTAGAAGTACCGTTAATAAGTAGTCATGTGTAAACATACCCTTAACAAGTACCATGGAAATGGGACGGGTATGACAGAAAAATCAATTTAATTTTTTCCAATCACTAACCTTCATTTTATTTGAATAAATTTAGGAATATAGGCATTGACTAAATAGTTACTTAAACGATGAAGCAACATCCTTTGTAAAGCTGTGACTAGTATTATCACCGCCTATGTCTAGGTTAGTATTCTATTTTTCTTCTAATTTGTTGCTTGGTATTTATGTTTAGTGATAGTTATAAGGTTTGCACAAGCATGAAAGAACAGTTACTTATCTGTTATAATAGAGGGTCACTATGACTATTTAGTCTTAACTATCGCCACTTTAGAACGTTTTTATTTATTGCCACTTTAGGCTTTTCTTGTCTCAATAGACGTACGGGCCAGACTCGCTTTGCGAGTGACAAGCTTGACCCGTAATAGGGTGTGTGTACAAACGATTTTACATAGTAGGTAAGAATCGAAAAAATTAGACTAGATTCCATTTGTTTATTGTTTTCGCATGTTTACGCACTACTGAGACTAATGTTGACGATGAGTAGGATTTTAAGGATACCTTACACGGTCCCTAGGCAACTAGCTTTTGGAGTTTATGAGAATGAGTTCGAGGAAAGAAAGAAAAACACTGGTACTTACATGAAATAAGAATATACTCTTATTTGACTTTACGATGAGACAGCAAGACGACAACTGGCGGAGCGGGGCCGGCGCTGGGTTTTTATAGGCCGCCCGGTTGCCGCTCCGACAGTTGCGAGTCAATACAATGTCTTATAAAAATAACTTTTTTAAAATACGACGAGTCTTTGAAATCAGTACAATGTCTTATTAAAATAACAGTTTAAAAATATAACTGATTGTTATACAAAAATGACATAAATACGGTACATTAAGTAAGACGAGGCTACAGTCGGCCATCCGAAAATACAATTGGTACGTCCTCGTACACACAGCAGCACATCGGTGGAAACATTCTTGTATTTTTAGTTGTAAATTATTCCTAGGTGGTTGACCGTACGTCTTATAACATAATTAATTATACATAGCGACTTAAAGAGTTATTATATTATGTATTTTAGGATTCAAGACACGAGTGTTATGTATGTAACCACACATAATTCTAAGATCCTTCTCTATTATGTGTCGTTACATAAGCAATATCAACATAAAATTTCAAATTACATTATGTAAATCAAATAAAATCTAGTTAATTCATTATTGGAGAAAAAATAACTATAAGCACAAACAAAATAATACTGTACAGTTGCATAGAACACTATAATAAGATTCTCAAGCCACATAATATTTTTACTCTTCATTATGTAGGTGCGGTAGTATAGAATTTTAATATTTGTTTATTTATTTATTTGTATATTCTTTTTTTTTTTTTTTTTTTTTTTAATCCCCAAGTAGCTGGGTAAGATTATAAATTACAATATGTAATTAAATATGGCAGCAAGGCCATGTGGTAGCAAGGCCATGTGGCAGCAAGGCCATGGGGCAGCAGAGCCCATGTAAATTGATAGGGCAACAAGGCCATGAACCTGAAATATTAATAAGTAAATAATTTTAGCTCAGCATGCACAATTTCAGTATTAGTAATTTGTGTAGATATTTAGGAAAACAAATAATTATTCTACGAAATCCTTACTCTTCGTCGCTAGAGGAATCATCATTATGCGGTCTATTAAATTTAAGCCAAGGTTTAATTTTGTCAACTGCAACAACAGTTGAGTAGGGTCGATTGCCTTTGCGCGTAAGTGGAGTGTCTTCAATCTGATACCTATCCCAATCGAATATTTTTACGATCCTATATGGGCCTTGGAATTTGGGGATAAGTTTTTTACTATTGCCCGTAGCAGGTATCTGACGCTCTACACGCACAAGATCTCCTACTTCATATCTTGGAGCTTTGGTACGTTTTTCGTCATATGCCCTCTTCTGAGCCTCCTGATAAGATTTGACATGGTCATTGATTTGATTCCTGATTTCCGACAGGTTCTGAACACCAGGAGAACTGTTCACGTCATCAGCTAACTCAGACCTTATTCGACTGTCACTTGTTCCTGAAGGTCTTATTCCAAATAATGCCTCAGACGGCGTGCAATTTATACCTTTGTTGAACGTGTTATTCAGCCCCCACTGCACTTCAGGCACATGATCATCCCATCTATTTTCGGCGGAGCCTATATACTTTGCGGTCAATGCGTCTACCAACGTCCGGTTGTATCTTTCAACCTGCCCGTTCGCTCGTGGAGTTGAAACACCATTCAAGACGTGCTTGATATTGCGATCAGCGACAAACCTTCTGAATGCATCGCTTGTAAATGAGGTTCCCCTATCTGTAATGATCCTACGAGGCACGCCAAATATTCCGAAGTACTCGCGAAATACCCTGATTGAAGTCATAGTTTTAGTACTCCTAACCGCCTTTAAATAAATGTACCGAGTGAAAGCGTCTATAAGCACTAAGATGTATGTGTTACCCCTTGTACTACGCACAAATGGGCCTACATGGTCAGCGTGGATCGTGTTGAACGGGATATCCACCTTCTCTATAGGATGTAAGAGACCTGGCTTTTTCCCACCTGTAGATTTTGCATACGCACATTCTAAACAGGAATTCACATATTTTTTTACAAAATTGCGCATTTTAGCAAACCAATACGTTGCTTTGATCCTTTCTAACGTCTTGTCAAAAGCAAAGTGTCCTATATCATCGTGGTTCTGTTTGACGATCTGCCAACGGACCCCCTTTGGCACGACCCACCTATCACCGTCAGCTGTAATTCTAAACAGTTTGTTGTTTTTCAGTTTAAAATTTGTCTTCACATCCACTACATTATCTGCTTCAGGGTCTTTCAAAATTCCTATAATCCTTTGAACCTCAGAGTCTGCGTTCTGTACCGTAGCCAACCAATCAGAGTCAGTAAGAGCCAATACCTTAAAGGATTCCGGCGCAGGGTTGCGGCTGAGTGCATCGACGTGAGCCATTTGTTGACCCGCCCTATACTCGATACTGAAGTTAAACTCCTGCATCTGCTCCCACCAGCGGGCAACGCGTGGGATCATGTCTCGTTTTTGAAAAGTAGCACGCAATGAATTACAATCTGTGACAACTTTAAACGGGACACCAATCAAATAAACACAAAATTTCTGTAATGACGATACCACGGCAAGAGTTTCCAAGTCATATGAAGAGTAATTTTGTTCTTCCGGGGTAGTTTGCCTGCTGAAGTAAGCTATAGGCCTAAGCTTATCTTCGTCATCTTTCTGCAGCAGAATACCAGCTACCCCAATTTTGCATGCGTCTGTATGCAGTTCTGTATAAGCTTGAGGATTGTACAGAGCAAGTGTAGGACGTTGAGACAGTATGTCTCGAAGCTTCTGAAAAGAGACCTCTTGATCTGCGCCCCATACCCACTTAGCATCCTTTTTTAAAAGTTGAGTGAGTGGTTTGGCTACGACGGAAAATCGAGGGACAAATCTCCGAAAAAAACTGCAGAGACCCAAAAACTGCCGTACATTATGCTGATTTTGCGGCACCGGGAATGCTTTTACGGCATCTATTTTACTTGAACCAGGGCGGATGCCCTCTGAAGACACTTCGAAACCTAGATAATCAACGGAGCTACCAAAGAAGACACACTTGGATAGCTTCAAAGTTAGACCAGCTTCAGAAAGCACTTTAAAGACAGTTTCTAATCTAGCCATACCTTCTTCTACATTTTTAGATGGGATAATGACATCGTCGAGGTAAACCAGTGCTTCTTTATGTCGCAGGGGACCCAGGACCTGGTTCATGATCCTCTGAAAGGTAGCTGGTGCGTTTGCAAGGCCGAACGGCATCCGATTGAACTCGTAGTGGCCGGGCGTTACAAACCCCGTCTTGTATTTATCAGAGTCCTTAATAGGTACTTGGTAGTACCCGGAAGCTAGGTCCAGGGTCGTATAAAACTTATTGCCTGACAAAACATCTAACTGTTCGTCGATCAAGGGCATAGGGTAATTCTCTCTAACGGTATTCTTATTTAACGCACGGAAATCGATGCAGAGTCTAAGTTCTCCGGTCTTCTTTCTCACTACTACTATTGGGCTAGCATATGGAGAAGTAGATGGGCGAATTATATCATTTTCTAGTAACTCCGAGATAATTTCTCTTACCTTCTCCTTTTCACTGAGAGCTAGCCGATATGGTCTGTATACGACAGGGTCATTGTCATGCAAGTCGATAGTCATCTCACCTACTGTGCTACATCCTAGCTCTGAAAACTGCTTTGCGTTTAACTTGTCAAAGTTAAACGCAAAGCAGTTTTGATATCTGTTCAGCAATTTTAAAAGTTCACTTCTCTGCTCTATGGAGAGGTTTTCGCCCAAATTTACGTCGGCTTCTTTAATCCTGGTTGGATTTTCAGGATTTACCTTCAAAACGTTCGAAGCCACTATTGTTGGTTCTTCGTTGGCTATAAAACCACGTGCAATACGGAAACCTTCAGGTAGTACCAATGTTGAAGAAGAGATGTTGTTAACAACGATGTATCCTACCCCATTATCCAATTTAAATATGCCTGCTGGAATAGAATATCTGATTCCGTTGAGAACCCTAACCCCACCTTCAATATAGAGTTCGCCCTCATAACATACTTCCGAGCAAACCTTTACAACAGAAATGCCATTCACTTCTACACTCTCCGAACAAGCGAGGTCAATCTTTTTATTGGTTGCTGTTCCCAGGTCTGCAAGTTGCGATATCTCCAAATCCTCGCTAGTTTTTCGAATAACTACGTGTGGTTGCTCTGTGAAGGTCTGCCCTATCAACAAAGGGAAGGGCATTGCGTGGTCAGGGACTATCAACAGGTCTAAATTTGCAGTCACTTCACCTATAACAATTTGCACACCCTTTCTCCCAATGCAACTTACAGTTGAATTGCCAAAACCATGTAGTGTGGGGAGATTGTCGACGCTGTATGTAGTCCCGACATTCTGAAACTCTGATTCTCTTATCATGGAGCATTCACTGCCGAAATCGATGAATGCCTCCATAGGCACACCATCAACTTTAGCAGATTTGTAATATTTTCGATTTGAATCAGGCCTGGGCTTCAACGCGATGTGACTATCTTGATGTGGCTTCACGGGTATTAAATTTGAAAGCACGGACCTATTTTCAACCCGCATTACAGTCTTGTCACCCTGATTTAATACCTTGGCATAACATTGTTCAACGTCATGGCCAATTCTACTGCAACGTGTGCATTTCTTGATTGGATGTGGACACTGAGAGGTGAAATGACCGTCCTTCTTACAATTGCCGCAACGACTAATCTTAGAATTTTGTGGCCTTGATGTTGGTCCCTTAATAGGTTTCCGCTCGATGTTTGTCTTGATATTCCTGGCATTTCTTAGATAAGTTAACAGCCTATTGGGATCGTCAAATTGTACTGCTTCTGCTCCAAGCCTAACTGATCGGTCGTCAATACCATGTAGGATACATTCTACTGCACGCCTACCCGTTATATTACATCGGTTGATAAGAGCCAACTTCTCATAGAAGTATTCCTCCAGAGAGTCATTAAATCGGGCTCTTTTGGCTAACATATCACTAAGCATTTGACCATAATTCTCTTCTGCAGGAAAAGCAGCTAATAGTTTCGCTTGCCATTCGACCCAAGTAAACAGCACAGACGGGAGACCCTCGTACCAACGTTGAGCAATACCCTTTAATTTTGTTAATGCAAAATGAACAGTTTGTTTTTCAGACCATCCATACATGGTGGCACACTCGTTCACCTTGTGAATCCACATTGTCATCGTTTGTTCCCGTTTAGATGGGTCAAATTCAGGTATAGCGTTGTTCATGGAACCTAACCTTTCTAGACTATTACCAGAGATTGACTTAAGAGCAGCTACTAACTCAAGAAGACCCTGATCACTACTTTTAGGTTTACTAGACTCACGGTTCTCCAAACTTTGATCATGTCCGGAGGTGTCGGACCGGCGCACTGGAGTACGGGAGCGACTGCGTGAAGCTCCTTGCTCGATACGGCTGCCCGCACGACCCTCGGCAGCGCGACTGACTGCACGGTGTCTAGTGGTGCGGCTCCCCGCACGATCCTCGGCAGAGTGGCTGGTCGCACGGCGCTCGGTGGAACGGCTGGTGGCACGTCCCTCGGTAGTGCGGCTGGCCGCACGGCGCTCGGTGGAACAGCCGGCTGCACGACCCCCGGTAGTGCGGCTGGCCGCACGGCGCTCGGTGGAACGGCCGGCTGCACGACCCTCGGCGGTGTGGCTGCCTGCATGATTGCAAGCGGTGTGGCTGCCTGCACGACCTTCGGCAGTGCGGCTGCCTGCACGGCCCTCGGCGGTGTGGCTACCAGCACGTTCCTTGGTAGTGCGGCTGGCCGCACGATGCCCAGCGGCGCAGCTGCCCGCACGGTCCTCGGCAGCGCGGCTGGCCGCACGATGTCCGGCAGCGCGGCTGGCCACACGATGTCTGGCAGCGCGGCTGGCCGCACGATGTCCGGGAATGCGGCTGCCCGCACGATACTTGGTGTGGCTGCGCGAAGCCCGATGACTGCGGTCACGGGACTGTTCATGTGTTCTACTGCCTGGATGATGGCCGTCTTCACCACTGGAGCGGCGGCATCTTGAGCGGCTACGTGACTGGCCCGACCTGCCGCGGTACCACTCTGGATCCGGTGGGGAGTTCAGAACACGGCCGCGGTTGTTGTTCATAATGAATACTTACACTGAAATACACTACTTGTTATTACAACACTTACACTTGTTACTTGTTGTTACAATACTTGTTATTTGACTTGTTTAATTAATTTGTGACATAATTTTAAATGCCGAACTATTGTAATTTTCGTTAGCACTTCTATTGCTACACCCTTACAGGGTGTCACACGTACTTATAACCATTTCTGTATTGTAACAACTAAATGACTGTGACATGCAATAAACGAATATGAATATGAATATAAATTATTCGACCGCAAGTACAAGTTAACATCAGCCTACTTTATTTAAATTTTGAAATGAAATTCAGATTAATTTTCAAGGTTTCTAATGAATTTAAATAAAAGGAAGCAAAGTGAATACAAAGTTACGACATCGTAAGTGCACTCTTGCGGTGATGATCTGAGTTAACCTTAACTGTATTCCATTACATGAATTACTAATCCAATATACTGAATGAATGAATGAATGAATGAATAAATTCTTTATTGCACACATAAACATAAGAACGCACAAAGAATAACACTTAAGGTTATAGTGGGCAAAGGCAGTCTTATCGCTTACTGTTTATAGAATTGTTTGCTATTTATTAGCAAATAGCATTGGATGTATTTATTTACTTAAGAGGTAAAGCAAATGTGCTCTAGGTATTTATGCTAGACTGATAAGCGTACACGAGTCGATATAACCACAGAATATATGGGCAGCATCAAATGTTTATTACATATTAGAAAAAACGTCATTGGCGGGAATCGCGGGAGTCGAACTCACGATCTAAACCGCAGAAAGCCTGGCCAGAAAGTTTGTTCAATAAAGGATTTGTATTTGGGTTAGGATTGCCACGCGATTCATTCCAGACTTTCCCAGTGTGTTATTGTGCCAAGTTACGGGGCCTAACCCATTTATAAACTTGTGTAAACAGTCAATAGTTTATAACTTTCTTCCCCTTTCTGCGGATTTAGTACCCATAAAATAGAAAAGCATAGTAGTGATTATAGTCTGCTACAATTCAAAACCATTTACCTACCCATTATTTAAATCGTGGCATTAAAACCAGGAAGAAAAAGAAAAAAAAAATACCACGAGTCCGTTCAAAGAAAATAAAAATAGATTTTTTTTTTGTCTATCTACTCATGTCAGACTTATCAGATTTGGGACACGTAAAGATGATATGTTAAATAGTTTTAGTCCACAATTGTGGGAATGTGAGCACTTATCACACTTCTGAAATGTTGACGATGAGTAGGATTTTAAGGATATCTTACACGGTCCCTAGGCAACTAGCTTTTGGAGTTTATGAGAATGAGTTCGAGGAAAGAAAGAAAAACACTGGTACTTACATGAAATAAGAATATTTAGGTGTTCGTGCCTTCGCTTGAACCATATTTGAGATTACACTCCCGTATCTCAGCCCGTTTCACTCAGGTTTCATATCTTGCAGCGCCCTCTGGCGACTATTTTGGTTACTAAGGTCCCCCCCCACGCCCGTCACAAGCGCCCGTCTGTTCTTTGATCAGTACGCTTTTGTATCTCAGCCGAGTAACACGTGCCTAGTGAAATATATATATTTTTTTTAAGTTTTCTCGTTCTGTTGTGAATTCCGCTCGGACTTTTAGCCCAGTGACGAGACGCAGCTGCCTCTATTAGGCACCGTCATTACCGAAGTCATTGTAAAATGATTTTTCGTGCAAAACTGTAAATTCCGCTCGGACTTTTGGGTCCAGTGACGAGACGCAGCTGCCTCTCTAGGCACCGTCATAACCGTCGTCTCATTGACCGACGTATGTTGCCACATACGGCTGCCTCCCTTAAGCACCGTTATTGTAAATGCCATGCTTTCGTGATACGATGGGTGTCGCTTCACGAGACAACGTGTCGCTTCACGAGACGACGTATCGCCTCACTAGACGTCATGTCGCCTCACGAGACGTCATATGTCACCTCACTCATCGACGTCGTCTCACGAGACGACGCGTGTCGCTTCATTGGCCTGCGTCGTTTCACGAGACGACGCGGGTCCGGCGTCATCTCACGAGACGACGCGTGTCGGCTCATGAAACGACAAGGAACAGTGACCAGTTTTGAAACTAATCTTACAAGCCGATCATCATCATTGCCCTAGCTTTGTTCTAGGCGACCCATCCCAGGGGATTTGACAAAAGCACTGGTATTCTCAAAGAGCGACTGCTATCAGACCTCTGCAACCCAGAGGGAAGGTAAACCAAATCAAAACCTAGACAAGGTTTTATAAGGCTAGTGGCCAGCCTGGATGTCAGAGCCCCAAGCCGTCAAATGGCCTCTGACTTGGCTTAATTACTATCATTGACAAGCCGGGATCAACAGCTTAACTCGCCACCCAAAGCACGGAAACGCTCTAGTTGTTGTGCCACTATAGTCTAGCTATAGCGATCTCCCATCCGGGTTCTGACCACGGCCCACATTGCTTAACTTTCTTGATCAGAAAGATAGAGTAACTACCACTCGACCACGAGCGCTTCTCTTACACGTTAATTACAGAACATGGCAAGTACTTCCACAGTAATTATGGACGGTCTGCAGTCTAAGTGGCCTATGCATGTTGCCTCAACCAATGATCTTTGTCGCCTAACACAAAAACTTGTTGTCAGCTAATGGTCATCCTTTCATTTTGAGATTTATAATCAAAACAGACCAGGGCAAGTTAGCTTATCTCCGCTAAGCTATTCTCTCTTCAAACAAAATCATTTGTTTTGATGACTTGGACTTGTGAGAGGTCAGATTACCCGGTGTTCTTAAAATTGAGAGAACTTTATGTAGTTAACAGCATCAGACGTTACCTTGCGAAATTCCATTATTACAATTTATGGAAAATATGTAGCAACCTCCAAAATAGATGCCATGCACTCACTTTTTACCGCTTGCTTGTCCGCAAATAAATGTGTAGGCAACAAACAAATAACAACACGACAAGGGAGGTAATCAAAATTATTTAAAAGTCACTTCTTAACCTCAAAATTAAGAAGATATTTTGTTGCCTCAAAGGACGTTGTATCCAGAGTAGCACAGTGTGGCGCTTCAAAGCCGACACGGTTCATACTTAAACCACACACTGTTTATCCTTATGAGAGACGAAAAACAAAATTTTCTTAGCCACTTGCGCCGAAGTAATTGTAACGTATCCTCCCTTCATTCTTTTGTTCTTACAGACAAGCGAAAATTTAAAGTCTTATACGTGGCTTACAGAACGATGCCTCGACAAGTTGGGACATAAGTACTAATAAGAAAATATGAATTTCCTTATCCCCCCACAAAATTATATCTTTGCTTGCATGGTCATAACGATTGTTGTTAATAGTTTGTGAATAATAATAACACAGCACACCTACCTTGGGAAGTACGTTCCCACTTTCTTCTGGTAGATAGAATGAGAGGGGGGGGGGGGCAATAAAAACTACCAGTCCAACAAGGACAGCCTCACTTTCAGCGAAGGGAAGAAACGGTTTCACCTATCTGCACCCCGTCTAAGTTAATTTCTGTAAAGTGAAACTTACAATTTTATTCACAGCTGCATCCTGATGACAATAGCTACACAAAAAACTTATTCATTATTCACGTCAAATTTATTTTAAAACTACTTCTAAACGTTTCTTTCTTTATTGTCCACACACGCTTACATACAAACACAGAGTAAGAGGTTATTACAGCGCGTTCAGGAAAAGTCTGTCTATGACGGTTATTTTCTGCGCATGGATGACAGGCGGAGAGCCAATGAACGATCCGCTCGCCCCTGGGGGGAGCCGCGCTCACCCCCGCGATTCTTGACTTCTGCGCATTAACGGTCACAGACGGAGTTATTTTGAACGCAGTATACAAAGACGAGTTTAGCTAATAAATCTGAGTTCCTGCCAGCTTTCCTAAGCTTGCTTGTTGCGAGATAGCCAGTAAGCGTATCAACACTTTCTAGTCAAAGCAGGAAAACCCTGACATCAAAATATTTTCGCCTCTGAGATGATTAAGTCTCCACTAACCAAGAAGACAACTGCGACCTTCCGAAGCACAAAAAACGCTATAGCCGCCGCAGTTAACCATACCCAGAACTTATGTTGCGTAACTTTATTTATTTGTTAGGAAAATTCATCTAAGCTATAACCGTTTCTGTGAATATGATGCTATTATTCACGAGTCGCAAGATTAAATAATATCGCACTTAAAGACTACGACAAGTACATGCAACTTTGGCTTCTCATGTCAAAAAGCTTCTTAACCATCGTTTTATGCTTACAAAATCAGTATTAAAATATCCGATGCCAGGATCTAGTGGGTACTTTCTTCACCAAATTCTGGGCATTTGACGAAGGCTTTTTCCAGCAAGTAAATAATGAACATACAACTAAAATGTGTTGTTATTTCGAGCCGATTCTGGCGTGATACGTTTAGGTATACTTTATTGAGCAAACAAAATACTCCACCACACATCACAGGCAGCCAGCACATCGGTGGTATTGTAAAGGTCATCGTGTAAGAAAAAGTAGGTAACTTTCGCCAATATAGACCTTTTGGACCCTATTAACTAAGCTACAGGCTTTAGATAGGTAACCAACATGTTTACAGCTGGATTTGTGATACCCTTAATTGCATATTACTTATAGTAAGCTAAGCGTCAAATCATTGCTATTGAGTAAGCACATGCAATCAAGTAGGCAGCGGTAACTTATTTACTTCTTGCTTGTTTGAGTTTTCAGATCAAAAAGATGATGTTTTAGATCGAGGATCTCTTGCAGATGCCTCAGTCAACCTTACCCAGACTTATGTATTTGCTAACATTAATCAATAGCTATATTTCCCAGTAATGCTCACATTGTAACGACCTGCCCTAAGCCCTGACTTCACATCATGACTCACGGCACCAGACTGTAACTATCCTACCTACCTAACTTGATCCTACCTAACTTACTATAACTAACTTGACTTACTTGCTAAACGAACACGGCCTAACCTGTTTTTTTTTTTTTGTTTTAACTTATTAATTTAAATCAAACGTATAGAATAAGAAAATAGCATTACCTAAAAATTGATCCCTACTATTCAACCCTGTTATAATAAATAATTTGGCTTGTGATCGAACTAGTGGCTTAAGACCTAACGCTATGTCTGAAGATATTGCAACAATGACCAAAAGTAAAAATAACACGGGAAAAGTACACACAACAGGTTAAAGATTATAAGGTTAAGTTAAATAGGTATATGAGACGATAAGTGGAAAAGGGTAAATTAAACAATTACGTAATAAAAGGGAAAGTAAGTCAAGAGGCTAGTATTATATTGTTAGTCTATGTGGCCCTGTTCAGGGGGAGGGCCCCCCTCCTCCGGACCCTCCAGTAGGTCTCATACCACTTGCGGACGACCTCCCTCCGAGACTGCCCCCAGGTATGCCTGAGTTTTTACTCTATTCACATACATACCTTTATAACATTAATATTTTATAATGATAGTAAGGGAACTTTTATTTCCAAGTCAAATTCAGTTTGTAAGTAGGTTAGTAAATTGTACAGTCATAACTAAAGGGAAGGAGGAGACAAATTCCGGACTCATCCTGCAATCCAGAATATAAGGATATATACATAGATACAGGATATCGTTTTTCTTACAGCAAAACAAACTCGATGGACGGGGCCTTAGGATGATCGACTACCTACTTAGACAATTTACATTTAATTTTAAGTCGGGATAGTAAGTCAGGAGTCGCCTTAACTGCTAATCAACGGTCAGCATTATTAATCTTAGCCCAATCTGAACAATGAAGGAATCAGTAAAATATAAGTGATTTAGTTCTTGTTTCGAACCCGAGAAACATTATTTTAGGATCTCGCTAGGATCAAGGAATGTTACTTATCTTTCCCGTCCTCTCAGCTCAATTGCATTTTATTGAGATATCATTATTTTAGTACGTCCATACGCACATCTGACTATACATTTAGTTCGATAGCTTAATGATAATTCGATCTGCTCAATGTGGACATTTTGCCTTTACTAGTACAAAAGTGGACCACAGGCTTGCTTTTGCTTCACCTTGCAGAATCAAATATTATCAAGCATTAATTTCACTTGTAGGAAATCCTTTTTAAATTTAAGAAAAGTATGATTTAATATGTCATACTCCATCACACAGCAATTTTAGCCAAGGTAGGTAGGTACTAAAACAAGACACATTCCTATCTCATTCATTTATCAAAATTAGATGAATTTATAAAGGTAGATGAAGGTAGGTAAGAATATTTTTTCCCGATATATTATAATATTAGATCAGAGACGTCCACTATACAACAAAGGGACCCTTCGAAATCTCATTTGAACAAGTAAAGTACTAGATTTCATTTAATCTAGATTATGAAGCTACCTTTATACTAAAATATAGCGTTCAACACCCGACTATGCATATCAGCCAAGAAAAATAGTTTATTTAGGCAAACTACATCATAAAATTATTATCTTTTAGATAAGCAAGCTAGATTTTGTGCTGATAGTCTTTAAACATGGTCACAGAATTTATGAACAATTTCTTGGAATCTTTAAGCATTTTGTACGGTCTATTTCGCATCAAAAGGAACCTTCTCAGCTTTATTACCGAGACATTAGTTCCAAAGTGCTCCCACACAACGTACTTGGGAGTACAGGTTTCCGTAAAATATACCGGAATATCACATTTTAAGTAGGTAATCTAGCGTGATGTTTGTATTATAAATCTTTTAATAAAGTCACTGGATTTAGGACGATTTCTACAGCTTTTATAAGCATTTTAAACACATCGCATAAATTTTATGAATAGCACAAAATATTATCGCATTATCAAAACACGACAAGGAAGATTTTGAATTACTCACGGTTTTTCTTCGATCAAACCTTGACGTGACCTGGCCGGTGAACGTCCACTGCTGGACCAGGACCCTTCCAGACAGCCAGAGCAGAACGAACGGTCTCGAACCGTCCGCTTAGGCACAGGCCTGCGCCCGGCTGGAGGAGTGCCCACTGCTGGGCAAAGTCTTCGCTCAGAATGTTGGTACAGAACGACAGGCCATGAGTCGTCCCTCCAGCATCCCGCGCCTTGTTGATGATTGCCCACAACTGGACATGGTGGCCTTCCCTACAGTCGCGCTGACCGAAACGTTCCTCGAGGAATCGTGGGACGCCCGAAACCGTAAAATTCTGTGCTCGCGGGCAACCTGGACGCACACGTGTTTAGCCGCCGAAATCACGAAAACCGAACGTGCCGAAAGATCGAACGAATTTAAATTTACGCACCGCGCAATATATTTAAAAAAAGCTTAAGAGGAAGATCGCTCCGCATTCGGGCAGAGTAACGTTGTCGCGATGAAATTCAAATAAAAGGTCCGGCCTCAGGGCAGCGTTCTTGCTTTTATACACTCGACGTCCCCCCGCCGATGACGCAATATCGCATTCAACCTAGCTGATAACGCAATAACGAATTCGGTTCGGCATACATTGATGGTTTACTAGCAAAGTAAATGTCGCCACCCGCGCGCTGGCACGCAATAGTACGCTACCTCCTCAGTCGGCCGGCGCCAGCCAGTCTGGGTTTTTGAAACGAAGTATCTTTTCACCTGAAAACGAATCCTATGCATTCTTCTGAATATGAAAACGTGTTAATTAAGCTCAAATTCATAGAACTAAATGTCTAAATTAAGTTTGAAATGGGTTTTAGTATGTCTTTTTCGATCCGAAACTACGATTCTAATCCATCCAGCTGATTTTAAGTTCTAAAAGAATCTTTCCTTTTTATTAGAATGCCTAATTATAGTTTGACTTTACAAAGAGTTATTTGGGTATTTTTAACTTCAATTTAATCGGAAATGTGTTTGATCAAAAGTTTATTTAGACACGCGGTAGCGTGTCAAAGCCAAGTTTAACGAGAATATTAGTTACATTAACCTAAACTTGAATATTTCGGAATCGCTGACGGCCAAACCGTCACAGCCAACCCCCAAAATTTGTGCAGAAGCTATGTGCCGCCCGGAGCAAATTTTCACCCCCTCATTCCGCAAATATTCACTCTTAAAAAGTCTAAACTAAACTCAAACTAAATTTATTAACTTTTAACCCATACCTGTAACGTTGATATGAAGTGTAAGTTTTAAACCAAAGGACAAATGTCTTCAACCTGAATTCAAGAGTCAGACCACTGACATATTGCTCATCTTCCAGTCCATACCGAGTACAAACGAACTCCACTCAATACAAGGAGCTTGGGTTGTGAATCCAGCCTGCCCTAATGACAACATAAAGTCATTTCACCTGCTGAGCAAATCGTTATTTTTGTATTTCAACTCCAGGATAGACATATATGTCCCTGCTAGAGTAAAGTCAATTCTAGTGGCTGCAAGGTAGAACCGTTCTTTGACCAATATTCCCAATCTAAAACTTGATTCTATATTGCTTTCCTTCATCCTTTGGAGCATGTGCAGTGTAGGGTTTTGCATTTGAGCTGTGCCCACTGGTAGAGTAAAAGTAATTTACAGGCTGTATAAACACTCCTTCTGGACACCAGAATAAACATCGCTTCCAATGTCCTCCAAGAAACCTAACACCTAAGATCCCATAAATTACTTTTTGTAAGTGTATTGTGTACAGGTCAACCGTCAATAAATTTTGCTCCACTGGTTGAGTATCCATTGGTTCATTGCAACCCTCCATACTATTAGTCTTTTTATACATCAATCTCATATTCATCCGTCATAGTCATAGTCATCCAACCCAAAACAAATTTTCTTTCATCATCTTCATACTACCTTTCTCACCTTTCTCTCCGTCCTCCTTTACGCTGTTACTACGAACCACTGGGGACCAATGAAGCGCAAGAGAATAAATTATATTTCGTCGCTTCATTCGAAGATATAGTTTGTTTACAAGTAGGAATATAATAACGATCGAACTTCACTCCTGGAGTTCGTTTGATCATCTAATATTTGATTATGCTACTGAGTAAAAACCGCCAAGGCAAACGCACAGGCGCTGCGCAAAATTAGTTTAAATTTCCCAAAACTAGTTGATTATATTAGTCTATTTTAATGTCTACTGATGCAATAATTCACAAGAGAGAAACACAACACCAATTGTAAATTTACCCCATCAACCCTCGATTTACACCGTACAAAATTTATTTAAAATGGAAGAAGTATTTTGCCAGGAAAGTTGGGAATACGGCTATAAGTCCATCCACAAAGCAAAATGATTCCTAAGAAAACATATTTCTTTCCAAGGACCTACGAGTCGGTCCCTCAAAGATCCCTTCAAATAAAACTCCTCGTCAACTTGTCGCAACGGATTACTCACGTGTAAACAAGTCGTCTTGCACAATACTTTAAAGGTGAATCATCGAACTCTCTCTCAAAACCTTCATATTGAGCTCTATTTACGCAATCAAAATTGTTTAATGACACTTCAAACGTGATGGATTTTCTCATTTTTCACATTGGGCAACTGAATCTCCAACACAATCTAGGTGTCTACATTGGTAAATTATATAACTGACCGAGAATTTGACTATGATTTACGAAATTTTTACTATTTAATTGAAATTCACTGTTTACCTGAGCCATCATTACCTGCCCACAGCGGAGCTTACTCGTACCTAAACAGCACAATCCAAAAAAAATTTCAAAAGCCTCTACACAAAGCTAAAATTTATCACAAAATATAATAAGAGAAGAAAAAAAATTAAAAATATTTACCTAATAAAATTCAGAAATGTGTATGCTCTAAATGAGCTGTCCTCCGAGTAAAATAAAAACAAGACCCTAAAATGAAGAATTTGAATAATACAGCTAATGTTTCCCGAATCACGAAAGGTATACAAAATCCCTCGCCCCGTCTAAGAAAAGGTACGCTTAAGATTACCTAAGAACTTCCGGTGACATTATAACTCCAGCTCCTGTACTAATAAAATTTATAATTACGCATACGTGCCAATGTGTCTTGCGCATCGTAACTAACGCATAGTCTTACACACACCAATACCTTACTCCTTACACCCTACGCTTTACCTACTCATAATAATGTGAGAATTATGGCTATACGCATACGTGGCTTACATACAGATGCATGTCCTATACCTTATATGATTATTTTTTTTTTATCCCAGCAGTAATCAAGGTATCTGAACGCAACCATTCCTCCAACCTATAGTAAACCCTTACTCCCCAAAAGTTAACCAAGTCAACTTCACTACGTATGCCGAAGGGAGATACTTATCATTTAGAGAAATTTGAACGAATTATTCCCGTTAGTTTTCCTTAAATCTATTTAAAGTACTATTTGATAGCTACAATTGCCTGCTATCAGTACGCTGCTTCGAAAATGAGCAAACTTCTTGAAACCTCTGAATTTTTTTTTTTAGGAACTTTTTGAAATTTAGGAACTTTTTAAAAATTAGAAACTTTTTAAAAATTAAGAACTTTTTTTAAAAATTAGGAACTTTTTGAAAATTAGGAACTTTTTGAAAATTAGGAACTTTTTGAAAATTAGGAACTTTTTGAAAATTAGGAACTTTTTGAAAATTAGGAACTTTTTGAAATTTAGGAACTGAAAATTAGGAACTTTGAAAATTAGGAACTTTGAAAATTAGGAACTGAAAATTAGGAATTTTCAAAATCAGGAACTTTTTGAAAATCAGGAACTTTTTGAAAATCAGGAACTTTTTGAAAATCAGGAACTTTTTTAAAATTAGAAACTTTCTGAAAATGTATTTTGGAAATTTAATTTTTGGAAATTCGGATCTTTTTGTAAAATCGGATCTTTTTGGAAATTCGGATCTTTTTGGAAATTCGGATCTTTTTGGAAATTCGGATCTTTTTGGAAATTCGGAACTTTTTTGAAAAACTGAACTTTTTTTTTTTTTAAACAACTTTTTTTTTTTGAAAACTGAATTTTTTTTTTTTTTTGGAAAACAAACCACTTTTTTTTTTTTAAAGGGCGGGATCTTTAAAATTATGTGCACTTATTTATTCATTTAAGTAATCTTACCCGCGAAAATATATGCAACGTTTGATCTTGAAAGGTGGCAATAATGATCACTTATTAATAAAAGGAAATTCCTTCCTACAGACCTAAGGTTATGCACATTGAAAATTAGAAATTAGTGCATTATGCGTAGAGACCATTCTAAGGTCCTTAACCTATTTCATCATTAAAACAAAATGCCTTATGCCCGCAAAATAGCAGACCGTATAAGTCAAAGAAGGTTTTAATCTAACCAATAAGTAAATATGAGAAAGAACTAACTGTATAATTCCATATTCCTACAACCGAACGACGTTATGTTACGAAATTACTAACCTAAAAATTTAAAAATTGAAAACACTAAAGTAACGAATGTATGACAGTGGTTATACGTATGATGTATGATAATGATCTACGTTTACTCCGTTAATTATCCGTTTAGCATGATACCTAAAATGTTTTATGTAAGCTATTAAATTGTGTATCGTGTATGTATTTATGCTAACTTACAATTAGCAAAAACAAAACTTTCACTCCCTTTCTTGGAAAATGCAGCGAAATGCCTAAGATTATCTATTTACCCAGCTCAAATATGCCCATCTATTAACGAACCGAAAAACAAAACACATTCTCATTGTTAATATACGATGTAGGTGAATGGATTATGACAACGTGATAAAAATATTATATGAAGATATGTAAAAATAAAGTTGTTTTGTTTTGTTATGTTTTACAACCTAAGTCAACCCCCAGACCTCACTACGTCTCTTATTCTACAATAATATGGTGATGTCACAATTGTACACTCGGCAGCAAGTAAGGATAACCAAAGCAGTATAAGTAAGTTAAAGTAAAAATGAAAAATATCTACATTGTAAGCGCTAACAAGATACGTGGTCGAACGCACAACAATACCAAGAAAAAGAAATCTAACACCAGGCTAGTCAGGTCGGTCGATGACCTTACCTTTCATACGTAAGAAGAACAGGTATAATTAAAGTATAGTTAATCTTCGAACCCCAGCATTAGACTAGCCCCTTTTATTTACATTATTGCGTCATCGACTGTACAGTCAAAGCAGTAAATCACTCAACGCAAAATATTTTTTATGCTAATAAATCAACGGATACTTTAGTTAAAGAGGATAAGACTTAAAATATAGAATTTCCTACTGTATCTCGAAGGAAAGGAAACGTTCAGTCACCCAACCACAACTGAGTTCACGAAAGACCGTGGCGATTCGTAAATTTAAAAAAAATTGATTAACTTTTGGATGTGCTACGATTTTTTTCTTCTTAAACTAACCTATAACCTAAGCATTCACTTCAGTATTGTATGTGGTTTCCACCGCGCACCTCACGTTATTGAAAACCAACTGTAACCGCAAACATGACTACAAAACCTGGTATTGTTTCGTGAACTCACAATATCGTTCCACCGCTCCTAGTATAGTAACCTCACGAAAAAGTACACAAAGTGTTTTAATTCTTACCCACTATAGTTTTAAACTGGATGTTCATAAAATTATAGGCCCTATTAAAGCAGATTACGTCTACTGCCCTATTATCGTAGAGAGCTAACCCCACTACCTTAAGCGCGACAACCCTTCATCTTATTAGAAGATACCATATTATCAAGGTTACAATACCCACATACTAATCTCCTAGTAAGCTTATAATAATAGTGTATTCCCTAAACCCAATCACAGTCTTCCCCCCAACCCCCCGTAACGAGTAGTGTCCTAACATCTAACAACTATTGGTAGAGGTACTCTTATCTATGACCTACTAGGAATGGAACGTAAACAAACGAACCTATTCAAACCACGAAAGCAAATGTAAATAGCTACTGTTAGTGAATATAATGTTTTCACAATTCAGTTAACAAGAGTATTTTTCACCTAAATAGCATGTTTGGATTCATCGCATCCCCACAGTGTGTATGACCACATCACCTTAGCGAATTGAAATAATTTGTTAACCTACAATATGGTATTTAGATAAAGTTTGCATAAAGAGGAAATAAATCACTACAGCTTATACCTACCTCAAACCTACCTCAGACGACACAAATGAAAAAGTTACAACGAATAAATAATATAAATAATTAAAATAAATAAATAAATATGAGAGAGAAAATTATGTCACGAAATATTCAAGAAATATTACAGTTCGATTTAATTGTTTGTTGTTTCGCGAAATAGCCCAATGACCTAACATTGATATGGGTTTTCCTTTCTTGCTCGGACCCGTATGGAGGAAGTTATGTTAAGTATGGGGTGTCAGGTATGACCACGAAAGGTAAAATAACACTAAACCTACCTTAAAATTATTAACCATGATAATATTGTACGAAACCAAGGCATATATCACATGAAAGTTGGTTTCAAAATCCTAACCAGGTACTAAAATAAAAGTGTGATATGGAAACTTACATTCGTAAAAATTTTGTGGAATGGTTGATAAAATTAGTGAAAATTTCACTTAACACACTTTATTGCAGCCGCAACATGCAGTGATGTGTTTTTGTTCACAAAATTATGCATACAATCACCAAATAAATTTAAAAGTTTGAAGTAAATTGGAATGGTTCTGTTAGTCTAGAAAATTCGTAAAACTTTCATAAAACTTAACAAAAAATGCAATATGTCTTTGGAAAAACTCATCCTTTACTAAAATTAACCAAAACTTAGCTAATATTACGAGTAATTATCTAAAAATAAACTAAAAACGTAACCGCAAACTCTTTGTTTACTTTTTAATGTTGACGTTTATAGTGTTGTTCCGGGAAGACCGAACTTCATCCGAATATCCGAACGGAATATCTTATGTCAACACGATGACTTGAGTCAGTTCCGTATAACCAACGAAGGAACGGCACTACGTGGATTGTTCCTAATAGTACCACTATTCGACGGAAGATGGCGTTCGGTGTACCTTGACGAGACGACCTTCTTGAAATTTAAAACCACCACCGAATCTTCTGTATGTATGATGATGAAAATATTTTACACAATACCACCCATTTTCAAAGTAAGTTTGGACCTCTAAAATATACGTCAAATCGATTCTTGGCATACCTTACTAGATTCCTAGGTGCGCGTACACTCACTTCAACTGCAATCCTAATTACAAAAGTGCTAGGCAACAGGCTGTATGGCGAAAGACTTCAGCCTGCCCAAAAGAACGGAACGCATATAAAATAACCCAAGGAGGTTTAAGTAGTAGCTCTTTCAGCTAAGGAGGGAGCTATAAGCGTATCACTTTCTTGCGAGGGACCTCTATACTAAAATGTATGGATTTTTATCAAATCCTAACTTTTATCCTTCTCTCTGAGAAACATGTGACTTGGGACTAACCAATGTTACTACCACAGTTCCTCTGGCGAAAACACCCACCATTCAGAAAAAAAAGGTGCTAAAAATCACGCAGAAAATGGCCATTACTTACGGATCATTTACGCCTCCGTTCCTAGTACCAATGATCAATTCACAAGCAAAAAAGATATATTTTCACTTTCGCAACCAAAGTTTAAAATATAGATTTTTAAAGATCTCTTCATTTTTGTAAAACTTCACTGAGTTTTTTTTGACCGACTAGTATGGGCGACAGTGAGACGCTCCACACCCCACCAGTTCACACAGAATATGTATATGACGGACTCTATAGTTTTTTTACTCTGAGAAATAACCGGTTCATTCATTCATTCACCCGTCATCCGCGCCCCGACCGTTCAGTATTTTTAGGGTTCCGACACAGTTGCCAAATAATGAAAAACCCTCACGGTGCGACCTCGTCCGCCCGACCCGCTCGTCACAATCGATTATCTCAGCAACCACTCACGCGATCGACTTGAAACTTGGAACAATTTCGGAACATAATTACCCGACTTAAAAATAGAAGGTAACCTTACCACTCTTATCATAATTGGTAGCCAAACAAGGGGTCAAAACTTGAAGTCTTTGCTAAAAGATACGAAGGTGCCCCACTAATTGTACAATCCAAATAGCTGTACTATTTTACCACTCTTTAGACTTAAGTTACTACCGGAAAAACGTCAAAAAACAAGATAACATCCCCTTACTTCCGAAGATTGGAAAACGGAAAATCCAAACTAATCACTGTCCCTAGAGTTTCATGTTTAATCTTACGGGCAAAATAAAGTTACCAAGTAGCACAGTTTCCCTTTTTTTTCTCCTTGGAAATATGCAAATCTCCTGCCAGAAACCAACCCAGCTCCGCGGTCCCAAAAATGTACCCAACTGTCTCAAAAATAAATATCCCAGGTATACGGAACCCTCGGCGCACTAGTCACTCGCAGCTTAACCGCTTTAATTTTCCTTCACGCGTGAGCGAGTGAATGACTCTCGGACCAACGAATGACCCGGGACGAACGAACGAACGAGCCGCTCGCGATTTTTCCCTGTCAGACGACCAGTGGTGGATGAATGAAGTCATATCGAAAAAAATAACCTCTGAAACTATATCTATCGATCTATTTGGAAGCTTGTAATGGTAAGTCCTATTTAAATACGTAGCAATATCCATAACTTACATAATAATAACGCAAGTATACTTAACTGATATTCGGACTTGATACGTAAATTGAAAATGATCAGTTTTGTTTACAAGAAGTCATGGGTACCCGAAATGGATTCTAGATCATAGGTTTATTTAAATTGGAAATTTTTAGGCTATGTGGTCCTTGTAATAACCCTAAAATTTTGTTTGTTTTACAGAATGACTACACCGGAGGATCAGTCTACCTACTGGTACAAAGAGCAATGTTCCTGTTGTCAACTAAGCATACCTGTTGAAGAACAAGGACCCTGAAGTGCCCTGATTCTCAACGCATACCTAGTTTTAGGCCTAAAGAAGCTTAAACCTGCGACCCCCCGTTTCTAATTAACTTGCTACAGTGTTAAGTGAAAATATGCCAATAAAACAGTGATATAACCTTTGCGCAAAACTAAGTGAGAATGAAATTAGAATATGTATAACTGTCTATTATGAAGAGTGAATAAGATACACAACATAATTATAAAGTTTAGCGTGTGTCAGTACAGAAAAAGTCAGAGTGTCTCCCGAACGGATAGTCGGCTCGCCTAGGGCGTGCGCCCGTTCAAGCTACAAGCAAGGACTTAGTCTGATGTGGCCAGCTCCTCAGGTATTCCCCGAAGGAGGTATCGCCGTAAAGTCTGTAACTATCACTAAATTGATCGGCCCTTGAAATAAATTCCAAGTTTAACCCGAACAACTAGTAACGGCTATGAGTGTCCGTGTCCAGACACATGTCAAGTGTAACTGTAACCTAAATGTAAAGGCAGCTATTGTGTTATGTCATGTATAGTATTTTGTAAGTATACTGTAAGTGTGTTGTGTTTGGTTATACATAAAAGGTTTAAATATTTTATAAATTGTGTGAGACCCTTATTTCTAGAAATTTTACCTATGCATAGCAACAGAAACTTAAGTAACAGTACTAATATATCAATAAATAGAAAAAATAGAAAAAATAAGAGGCCGCTGTTAACAATAATGTCCGTAGTAACCCAGGTTCGAATCCTGGTCACGGCACCAGATTGTAACGACCTGCCCTAAGCCCTGACTTCACATCATGACTCACGGCACCAGACTGTAACTATCCTACCTACCTAACTTGATCCTACCTAACTTACTATAACTAACTTGACTTACTTGCTAAACGAACACGGCCTAACCTGTTTTTTTTTTTTTGTTTTAACTTATTAATTTAAATCAAACGTATAGAATAAGAAAATAGCATTACCTAAAAATTGATCCCTACTATTCAACCCTGTTATAATAAATAATTTGGCTTGTGATCGAACTAGTGGCTTAAGACCTAACGCTATGTCTGAAGATATTGCAACAATGACCAAAAGTAAAAATAACACGGGAAAAGTACACACAACAGGTTAAAGATTATAAGGTTAAGTTAAATAGGTATATGAGACGATAAGTGGAAAAGGGTAAATTAAACAATTACGTAATAAAAGGGAAAGTAAGTCAAGAGGCTAGTATTATATTGTTAGTCTATGTGGCCCTGTTCAGGGGGAGGGCCCCCCTCCTCCGGACCCTCCAGTAGGTCTCATACCACTTGCGGACGACCTCCCTCCGAGACTGCCCCCAGGTATGCCTGAGTTTTTACTCTATTCACATACATACCTTTATAACATTAATATTTTATAATGATAGTAAGGGAACTTTTATTTCCAAGTCAAATTCAGTTTGTAAGTAGGTTAGTAAATTGTACAGTCATAACTAAAGGGAAGGAGGAGACAAATTCCGGACTCATCCTGCAATCCAGAATATAAGGATATATACATAGATACAGGATATCGTTTTTCTTACAGCAAAACAAACTCGATGGACGGGGCCTTAGGATGATCGACTACCTACTTAGACAATTTACATTTAATTTTAAGTCGGGATAGTAAGTCAGGAGTCGCCTTAACTGCTAATCAACGGTCAGCATTATTAATCTTAGCCCAATCTGAACAATGAAGGAATCAGTAAAATATAAGTGATTTAGTTCTTGTTTCGAACCCGAGAAACATTATTTTAGGATCTCGCTAGGATCAAGGAATGTTACTTATCTTTCCCGTCCTCTCAGCTCAATTGCATTTTATTGAGATATCATTATTTTAGTACGTCCATACGCACATCTGACTATACATTTAGTTCGATAGCTTAATGATAATTCGATCTGCTCAATGTGGACATTTTGCCTTTACTAGTACAAAAGTGGACCACAGGCTTGCTTTTGCTTCACCTTGCAGAATCAAATATTATCAAGCATTAATTTCACTTGTAGGAAATCCTTTTTAAATTTAAGAAAAGTATGATTTAATATGTCATACTCCATCACACAGCAATTTTAGCCAAGGTAGGTAGGTACTAAAACAAGACACATTCCTATCTCATTCATTTATCAAAATTAGATGAATTTATAAAGGTAGATGAAGGTAGGTAAGAATATTTTTTCCCGATATATTATAATATTAGATCAGAGACGTCCACTATACAACAAAGGGACCCTTCGAAATCTCATTTGAACAAGTAAAGTACTAGATTTCATTTAATCTAGATTATGAAGCTACCTTTATACTAAAATATAGCGTTCAACACCCGACTATGCATATCAGCCAAGAAAAATAGTTTATTTAGGCAAACTACATCATAAAATTATTATCTTTTAGATAAGCAAGCTAGATTTTGTGCTGATAGTCTTTAAACATGGTCACAGAATTTATGAACAATTTCTTGGAATCTTTAAGCATTTTGTACGGTCTATTTCGCATCAAAAGGAACCTTCTCAGCTTTATTACCGAGACATTAGTTCCAAAGTGCTCCCACACAACGTACTTGGGAGTACAGGTTTCCGTAAAATATACCGGAATATCACATTTTAAGTAGGTAATCTAGCGTGATGTTTGTATTATAAATCTTTTAATAAAGTCACTGGATTTAGGACGATTTCTACAGCTTTTATAAGCATTTTAAACACATCGCATAAATTTTATGAATAGCACAAAATATTATCGCATTATCAAAACACGACAAGGAAGATTTTGAATTACTCACGGTTTTTCTTCGATCAAACCTTGACGTGACCTGGCCGGTGAACGTCCACTGCTGGACCAGGACCCTTCCAGACAGCCAGAGCAGAACGAACGGTCTCGAACCGTCCGCTTAGGCACAGGCCTGCGCCCGGCTGGAGGAGTGCCCACTGCTGGGCAAAGTCTTCGCTCAGAATGTTGGTACAGAACGACAGGCCATGAGTCGTCCCTCCAGCATCCCGCGCCTTGTTGATGATTGCCCACAACTGGACATGGTGGCCTTCCCTACAGTCGCGCTGACCGAAACGTTCCTCGAGGAATCGTGGGACGCCCGAAACCGTAAAATTCTGTGCTCGCGGGCAACCTGGACGCACACGTGTTTAGCCGCCGAAATCACGAAAACCGAACGTGCCGAAAGATCGAACGAATTTAAATTTACGCACCGCGCAATATATTTAAAAAAAGCTTAAGAGGAAGATCGCTCCGCATTCGGGCAGAGTAACGTTGTCGCGATGAAATTCAAATAAAAGGTCCGGCCTCAGGGCAGCGTTCTTGCTTTTATACACTCGACGTCCCCCCGCCGATGACGCAATATCGCATTCAACCTAGCTGATAACGCAATAACGAATTCGGTTCGGCATACATTGATGGTTTACTAGCAAAGTAAATGTCGCCACCCGCGCGCTGGCACGCAATAGTACGCTACCTCCTCAGTCGGCCGGCGCCAGCCAGTCTGGGTTTTTGAAACGAAGTATCTTTTCACCTGAAAACGAATCCTATGCATTCTTCTGAATATGAAAACGTGTTAATTAAGCTCAAATTCATAGAACTAAATGTCTAAATTAAGTTTGAAATGGGTTTTAGTATGTCTTTTTCGATCCGAAACTACGATTCTAATCCATCCAGCTGATTTTAAGTTCTAAAAGAATCTTTCCTTTTTATTAGAATGCCTAATTATAGTTTGACTTTACAAAGAGTTATTTGGGTATTTTTAACTTCAATTTAATCGGAAATGTGTTTGATCAAAAGTTTATTTAGACACGCGGTAGCGTGTCAAAGCCAAGTTTAACGAGAATATTAGTTACATTAACCTAAACTTGAATATTTCGGAATCGCTGACGGCCAAACCGTCACAACATCCTAAGTGCAACCGTACAAAGGGGAAACACCCATGCTAATAATAATGTCAGGTCTATCTGATAGCTATCACGACCCGCTAAAAGTATTTGAATTCGGCCTGTTAGAATTGACAAATTATTGTTAAATCTGCAATAATGTTCATATTTAATTTAAACTTTGCTTCGGTTGCTCTGGAGTTTAGTTGTTCTGTAGTTTTGTAGTTCAGTAGCCTTTTTGCATTGTCATAAATGCACTTTTTCAGTTTGATTGTTTTTCCGCTGCAAAAGTAAAAAGGTTTCTGGAACAGTCCAAAAAATTATTTATTCCGCTAAAGAGTTAGTTTCAAAAAACAATTTTTGGTCGGTTTGCTATAGTTTGCTTTCTTATAACAGCAACAGCTTGTTCTTATGAACTTGTGACAAGATCAAGGATACCCGTATTTGGTTGGTATCCGAAAAATCCCAATACTCCATTTCCAACTTGTATGCACCAACAATGAAGAATTCGACACCTTTTGCATTAAGGCCTTTGTTGTAAATTAAAAAAAAAAAAAAAAACCATCAATAACAGTTTAACATAAATAACTTTTCACTATATTTTTATCGTGGTTTGATGGTTTTTACAAAAATCCTTGTTACCTTTAAGCATTCTAGAATACTTTTGTAAGACAATGACATAGTAAAGTAGTAGTTTTTGATTCCTAACTATCTCAACTCTCGACGAATCTTCTTTGCTCTTTTAGCATGATAAGACTATTAAAACAAGAAGTCACCGCGGTAAATTGAAATTGTTTTGTTGTTATATTCTGCATATGGACTAGACCAGCCAGTTTTCAACATCGCTATAACACCTGGTTACCTCGCCACAGTATTGATTGTAACCTTAAAATATCAAAATCAAAATCCAAATAATTAAAATAAATCGAATTGATCGATCGATCATTTTGTTCAGCCGTTTTGTTCTTTCTTATATTAACATGAGATCAACACGAAATTACTTGTGATTTTCATTCATTTTGTAAGTGGACCTCACCTTGTTTATACTCAGTATTTGCTGAGTACCTAGAAGAGCGTCATATTACAGGTTTTTTTTTTTTGGAAGGGAGAATTTGTTGTCGAATAAGACCATTAGAATATTCACACGGCTCCCACTGCAGACTACTTTAATTTATAGATATAGACCCAAATTTTTATTTTCTCACCTTGAAGGCTTTTCGTATCCATTTATATGCTTGGAATTTCCTGTCACTGTTATTTGGAGTTTATAAATTTACCTAAGAATTTTGTATTTGTTATACTTTGGGCATTTCCTATAACTGTCGTCACTTAATTTATATATTTACCTTACCAGATGTCCCTGAGAAATAACTCGTACTGTAGTCATTTCACGACTTCAATGAGGTGTTCTAGCCATTAGCGCTGAGCGCGAATAATCTGACGCATACCGTCTAGAGCACTAACTACCGCAAACAAGTCGGATGCTCAGACTGGTTGTAATCTGCAGGCGATACCTAAGTAACTTTTAAAAGTTGTGAGTCCAAAAGTTTAATTTTCCATAAATTAACAATCAAAGAGCTGTCGTAAGAGAAATTACATATACTGCATATTTACATACTAAACTGTAATATACTATTTTTCAATCACTCATTGTACGAGTAGGTAATAAGATAAACGAGCCCTACTCATCGTCGCAAAGCGTCTGGTGTAGTGACTGATTACTGAACACAGGAAAAACTTTGAGCATTGACGAGTTTCTACTCCTTCCAAGAAAGATTGGACAGGTCAACAGATCTATTTGTTAGCATCATCTCAAATTGCCTGCAGTTTTTCAATATTTGCTGTTTGTAATCTTAGAATTATTCGAAATTATCTATACAATTTATTATTATTATTATTAGTATTAAAAATAAAACATAAAGTATTGCTACCGTGTGCAACGCTAGAAAATCTAAACAAGACAATGAAATATTTAGATTTTCTTTTACTAATTTGTTTCGTGAGTCCTATTTATTATGAAGAAAGTTTCGACAAGACTCTTTGATTAAATTTAAAAATACTAATTTAAAATTCTTAAATTAACTTTGTTATAAATTACGCATTAAAGACAAATTTTACTAAATGAGACAGGTCACAGTACGCCCGCCAAAGCGCCGTCAGAAGTTAAACACGTCACAAATATGGTTCAAGCGAAGGCACGAATACCTAAATAGAACCGTTTTTCCCCCGAAGGGTAAAAAACGTATATTTAGGTTTCTGCCGAAGCTTGAACCATACCTGAAGGCCTTGCCGGCTTAATTTAAAGGTACTGATCAAAGAACAGACGGGCGCTTGTGACGGGCGTGGGGGGGGACCTTAGTAACCAAAATAGTCGCCAGAGGGCGCTGCAAGATATGAAACCTGAGTGAAACGGGCTGAGATACGGGAGTGTAATCTCAAATATGGTTCAAGCTTCGGCAGAAACCTAAATATACGTTTTTTACCCTTCGGGGGAAAAACGGTTCTATATTGGTTCCACTACACACACGTACTCTTATTTGACTTTACGATGAGACAGCAAGACGACAACTGGCGGAGCGGGGCCGGCGCTGGGTTTTTATAGGCCGCCCGGTTGCCGCTCCGACAGTTGCGAGTCAATACAATGTCTTATAAAAATAACTTTTTTAAAATACGACGAGTCTTTGAAATCAGTACAATGTCTTATTAAAATAACAGTTTAAAAATATAACTGATTGTTATACAAAAATGACATAAATACGGTACATTAAGTAAGACGAGGCTACACTAACTTCAAAAATATATCCAAAACTAGGAGCAGATTGGAAGGAAAGTATCTCAGGTAGGAAACGGACCATATTTGTTGCAAATTAAACCAAACATGACATCCAAACTGCACTTTAGATCTAGATCGTCGCATAACGAGTAGGTAGTTAACAAGTAAACAATCACGATTCATCCCTTCGGCATACACCCGTGTTGGGTGCAGCCGGCTTTGGATAAAATATTTTTTTATTTGAACAAACATTGCTAATTCTGCCTGAAGTCAGATTTTAGGTCATAATACGTAGTAACCTTGATGTAGGTAGTTACTATTTCCAAAGCAGTTATAACCTTATATTTCAAGTTAAAGCCTCACAGTACCATAATATTATTTAATCTGTGACAGTACGCAACTAAACATCATCTCAATTATCGATTAACCTTTACTTGGAATATAAATATTGTTGCAATCGTTTTACATAACTTAATCGTTTAGGTACCAATCGACAAAATGAGACCAGTTCTATGGTAGGTATTTTAAAGCATAAAATATCTTTTTCTATCAAGAAAAGATATAATAAGACAAAGGTTTAATTAGAATACTAATTTAAGGTAGGTACATTTGACACACTGTTGTCGTAAAAATATTGGAAAAAGACTGCTGTCCAGCTGTGGACCTCTATGGCTGTTAAGCTGCTACACCCTGCGCTATGCAATACTCGCTTGACCGAAGCCGGTTTTTCGAGTCTCCCGAGTTTTTTTTCCATGCCTTTGTTTCAGTTTCTAATTGAACAGAAAATTGATATAACGTATTGCAACACTGAACAAGATTATTTAACAACATGTGAAGAGTGTGACGTACACAATAAATATGGGTACTCGGGGAGAATATCACTTCATAGCCAGCCGGCGAGCGGGGATGTTCTGTCTGTGTCCTACGTACCATTATTAACTAGTTTTACTAGATTTATCCCGATAAATAACAGTACGTCCTACCGGACGCAACAGTGGCGACGACGATGAAATGAAAGCGTGGTGAGTGGAAAACAATTTTTGACAATATTTTCAAATTATCCGCAAAAAATAACTAGAAAAACCTTTGCCATCTCAAGCAATGGAAAAAAAGGAGGATTAGACACATATCTACCCTGAAAAATGTCTCCATTCACGTATATGCTAGATTATGCATTGATCAATAAAATTGAACCGTTTGTTTACAAGTGTTCGACCGCCATCCCAAACAATGTTTCTAGTAGGTTTCGAAAAATATACAGAGAATTTCGCTTAGACTCATGTGTGTGGCATAATTTTAAACCCTTGCTGTGCCTTATTTCTCACACTCAAGAAAAATAAAATTACGGTCTAGAGATTCCAAATTTGGCATGTTGGTTCCTTATAAGACCTAGGGGTGCACTAAGAAAGGGTTTTACAAAATTCCACCCCTAAGGGGGTAAATAGGGGATGAAAGTTTGTATGAAAGTCCGTCAGTTTTGAAGTTATTATCTTCAAAATTTGTATTTAGGCTGACGACTAAAAATAAATAATTACGTGTCTCAGGGTTTTTGAAAATTCGACAACCTTAAGGGTGAAAAGGGGGATGAAGTTGAAAATTCTTTATTCTTAAAGTAAAATCCACATAATTTATTATTTAGGCATTAATGATGTAATTCTATGCAACGTTCATCACTGTTATTGAAATTTAACCCCAAATTCAACCCCTAAAAGAGGGAAATGGGGTGAAAAAGTCTAAAAACCAATATGGGTATCGTTTGTATGGTTTATCGGGTCGCTGATTACGAAAACTACAACAATTTTGAAATCAAACGTGGTGGACGTGAAATACCATCATCCCCCTGGGGATGGAGTTGGGGTGCGATGGGTTTGAAATGTCTAAAAATCAATATGGGTGTCGTTTGTATGGTTTATCGGGTCGCTGATTACGAAAACTACAACAATTTTGAAATCCAACGTGGTGGACGTGAAATACCATCATCACCCTGGGGATGGAGTTGGGGTGCGATAGGTTTGAAATGTCTAAAAATCAATATGGGTGTCGTTTGTATGGTGTATCGGGTCGCTGATTACGAAAACTACAATAATTTTGAAATCCCACGTGGTGGACGTGAAATACCATCATCCCCCTGGGGATGGAGTTGGGCTGCGATAGGTTTGAAATGTCTAAAAATCAATATGGGTGTCGTTTGTATGGTTTATCGGGTCGCTGATTAAGAAAGCTACAACAACTTTGAAATCCAACTTGGTGGACGTGAAATACCATCGTCCCCTGGGGATGGGGTTGGGGTGCGATAGGTTTGAAATGTCTAAAAATAAATATGGGTGTCATTTCTATGTTAGGGATAGCGGTTAAATTGGCGTAAGGGGTAGGGATAGGGACAGGTAGAGGTAGAGGTAGAAAGGTAGAAAGGTAGAGAGGTAGAGAGGTAGAGTGGTAGAGTGGTAGAGAGGTAGAGAGGTAGAGAGGTAGAGAGGTAGAGAGGTAGAGAGGTAGAGAGGTAGAGAGGTAGAGAGGTAGAGAGGTAGAGAGGTAGAGAGGTAGAGAGGTAGAGAGGTAGAGAGGTAGAGAGGTAGAGAGGTAGAGAGGTAGAGAGGTAGAGAGGTAGAGAGGTAGAGAGGTAGAGAGGTAGAGAGGTAGAGAGGTAGAGAGGTAGAGAGGTAGAGAGGTAGAGAGTTAGAGAGGTAGAGAGGTAGAGAGGTAGAGAGGTAGAGAGGTAGAGAGGTAGAGAGGTAGAGAGGTAGAGAAGTAGAGATGTAGAGACGTAGAGACGTAGAGACGTAGAGAGGTAGAGAGGTAGAGATGTAGAGAGGAAGAGACGTAGAGAGGTAGAGAGGTCGACAGATAGAGAGGTAGAGAGATAGAGAGGTAGAGAGGTAGAGAGGTAGAGAGGTAGAGGGGTACAGGTACAGGTAGAGGTAGAGGGAGAGGGAGAAGGAGGGGAAGGGGGAGAGGGAGGGAGTGAGAGAGGGGGAGGGGGTGATGAAAAGGGAGAGGGAGGGGGAGAGGGAGGGGCAGGGGGAGAGGGAGGAGGGGGAGAGGGTTTTAGTTTTTCTCAATTACTTCTGCGAATTGGCTCTGTTTTGAAATATTACATAAAGGTGTCTCTCATCTCTCTCTTTACATTTGTTAGGATACTGCTGCTAAGTTCCTCTGTTCTAAGTGATTTATGAGTAACGTCTGTATATTATATAAAATTCAGCTGGATCTTGATTTATACTCATTGATTTGCGCAGGGTTAGTCCTGTTTTTCCTTAGTTTAAAATTACCCCGAAATGACGGGAAAATATCTCATTGCTTCGGAAAACCGGTAACAACATAAATACGAAATCCACGCGAGCGAAGCCGCGGGCAACAGCTAGTGGTAAATAAAACTCGTTACTATGTGTCGTACCGTACCTACCCTATGCACTCAACTTACTAGAGTACGACGACGAGTACGTTTTGACGTTAACAAAATATAGGCAACCAACTTAAGATTACCAACAGAATCACCTGCACTATGTATATAACCAGCTTATGAAGCAATACCAGCTAATGGTGTTGTAAACAATTTATAATTAATAAGTACACATTCGGTAGACAGGGCCAAAATACCAAGACCAGAATAAAAAATAAGCCAGGTATGTAAATAATAACTCTTGATGTGGAACAAATTTCACTGTGCTAACTGCTTATAAATATCTATTGATCCAACTATAATTACCTACCTACCAAATATTTTTGTTTAATACATCATTAACAAACACCTTAAAACTACTTTTTAACTTTTATTATTAATTATAAATCTTGGTAAGTAGGTACGGAATAGATGCAGTGTTATTAGATGAAATCCTAAAAAAAAAATATGTAAACAAGATAGGCTTAGTAATTATTACACTTCTATATTACCTACAAAGTATAATATGCAAGTAGGTACAGCTAGGCAACTCAGCTTGCTCCGAATAATCTTACTCGAAGCAGACCAAGATATGGCACCAGGGGTATCCTGAATTTTGAAAAAAAAAGGGCAAAACGAAAAGGTTCGTACACATGAGAATAGATCGATTTTCGGCCCGAAAACCACTAATAGTAAATTTCATTGAAACTCGAGTAATTTTTGATTACAAGTATACTTTTATTTATACAAAGCAAATGTTGCTCGTTGATAAGTAGTATAGTATGTTGGGCACATTGAGTATTGTCACTAGAGTAGAGGAGACATTGCGAGAAGAGTTGTGTGCCGGTTAACATTGAAACCATGCAAAGATGACTGACCAGCAGCGGCAGCACAGAATCCCTAGATGAAAATAGGTATATAAGTAAGAAAGTCAAACAAACTTCATATGAAAAAGAATTTGCCGCATAAGACGAAATAAAGCGCTTGTGGTGCTGCAGTACTTTCCTTCGTCAAGTGTATAAAAAATTTTTAGTTTTGCAATCAAATCAAATATAGTTTATTCATTGTTGAATATTATAATCTCTTAATGAATTATAAATTTAGAGCAATATTACAAAGGTGATATCCATTAACTACGAATTATTAAAGATTTACTAGTGATTAAATAAAAATTTACAGCTATATTTGTGTTTTGTAAAATACGCATTGCATCATTATTGGCCAATATAACGGACTGATGTCAATAATAGGCAATTTTCTATGATATTTTCAACTACGGTTTTAACTGTCGTTAGGTGGCACGCTCATCACTGTGGTAATTTATGTTTTATGGCTTTTTAAAATAAATTAAATCTTTTTGGAAGAAAATATACTAAAGACATTTGAGATTTGCAACAAGTACTCACAGACTAACTAGGAGATACTAACAAGTACTTGAGTTCAAATGCTTATGGCACTGTTTCTCAGTCAGCACCAGAGTGGAGGTTACTTAAAAAAAAATGTTGAAACTTAGGCGCTAAACAATTTTACTATTACTAGATATTTCTTAAAACAGAAAAAAAATATTAGAATAAAAATCAATGAAAGAGACAAATCAATGTGATTTAAATAGACATACCGAGGTATAACGTATGCGAACATATTTTCACTATACTTTAGTATCAGTGTTTCCATTTTCCTGACGATATTCAGCAGCGCCATCCAGTTGAACTTTCACAAGGTGCGGGAAAACACCCTATTGAAAATAACAAGTAATAGGTACTTAACTTACCAAGAGTAAAAACAAAATATCAACTTGTGTGTGTGTTTGCTTTTTATCATAAAAGAGTCTTGATATTCTATAAAGCCACACAATAAACTAACGAAAACAAAACAAAGGAAAAGTTAGTTTTAACGATAATCCTCGAATGGATTGAAATCCTCAGTTATATTGGTGATGCAACGAAATCAAGCTAGTATTTTTCCATTGTGTATGTAAGACCTTAAAAGTTGCAAACACATATAGACATCTTCGTTTATTGATCCAAACTTACAGTAAAGAAAAAAAAAATAAGGAAATGTATAATTTGTTTCGATTAAAATATACACAGTTGTCACAAGAGTTTGTTCGTCCATGTATTAGCTGTGAAAACGAATAAGTTCTTAATGATACCACAAATAAATAAAAATACCTAACAACAGCGTCTCAAATTTTTAAATCCATAATAATATGTAGGTACAGATAAGGAATTAAAAGCTAAAAAAAAAAAAAGAGAATTAATATTTATAAGGAAACTGTTAAGTGCCTTGATCCTCGCCGGTAGAGGGCTGAGCCTTTCTCCGACAGGGATGGTTTGAGTCGATGCGTCTTTAGCGGAACGGATGCAGTGGGTAATGGTAGACACCGCCTCGTCTACTTGTTCTGGCGAAGAGACTGGGTGGGACAGTTTTAAATTCTCCAACAGTGTCGCGAAGTTGTCCCAATCCGTCCTAGTTCTAGGCCTGGGAGCCAGAGCACACGTGGGCAGATCACGAAACACTACGAGGACCGGTCTTTGGTCAGATGGCAGGTCGAGAAGACATTCTTAGCTGAGAGCTCCGTTGAGGCCCTTGTGGATTACAATGTCAATGACGTTGTCACTATCCGGGTCATTGAGGTCGTGACGTGTGGCTTCGCGGGGACCTGAGACTTCATAGTCGTGCGTCATGGCGTCAGCGAGGATGGCATTCCCCGCTCGGTCCGCATTCTTTGAATTTCAGTGCTGGTGTTTGGCATTCATATCGCCCGCCACGATCGTGGGGCCACGATCCTTCAGGAGGCTGCGCAGCTCCTCGATCCTGAATTGCGATTGAGGTGGGCGGTAGGCAGCAAAGATGCGGAGCTCCTCAGTGCCTATCTGCAGGTCAACTCCCAGGGCGTACATGGTGGTCAGTGTAAAAATTTTTGGTCGAGGTCGTCTTATTTATAGAGAAACGGTGTATTTACGGGGTTGAAGGAGGTGGAGGGGGGGGAGAGTTGATTGTGCCCCCCCCCCTTCCCTTCTTTCCCCTTATGATTGATACGTCGAAAAATACAGTAGGTACGTACCTAATAATCATGATAAAATTTATTAAATTAGGCATGTAGTCTAGATGAGAATAAAAGTTAGCAAGTAAGTATAGATATATGTTATGTAGGAATGTAGGCGTACCTACAAGTAAATCGCACTGTATCGTGTAACGAACGACCGACACAGACGGACGACGTAACGAATGAGAGCCATTTTTTTAAGATGGCGTCTTTTTATTACGTGAGACCAATTCGCGGGGTGGTACGAGTGGGGGGGAGGGGTCAGGTTATCGTGCTTGGGGGGGGTCGGGGGGAACCAAACCATACCGCGGCGACCACTCATTGTGATAGGTATATTCATTCAATTCAAAGAAAGTTTTAACGTCGGCCCGTACGTTGACTCTAAAAACAAAGAGTACAAACAAATGTACCTATCTATATACTTAACATTAATCTATAACAAACAAAGGCGGCGGTAGGTATTTGTTAACAAAAGCGGCTCCCATATTATATTGAAAACTATTTCCCCACAAAGCGATACTATATCTGAGTTTAGATTCAACCAAAGCATAATAGACAGAAATCAACTGATTCAAAGTTAGGACATCCCGTAAACTACGCAAGGCGTAACATGCAGAACTAATTGAGTTCTCTAGTGATGCAAGCTCAACTTTCCAGTTTAGAAAATGATCCATATGAATGCCTAGAAACTTAACATTATCCACTGTTTGAATACGTTTACCCTGCAATTGTACATCTAGTTCATCCTGATTTCGCGAAGTAGTTTTAAAAAATAATATGTTTGTTTTGGCATAATTTACCTGTAAGGCATTCGCTGTAAACCAATTGTGAAAATCTGTCAGCTTAAGGTTAACTTGATGATTTAGCAAGCAGATATTATCGCATGAGACAATGGCGTTCGTATCATCAGCAAAATTAACTATCGAAATGGAAGAGTCTTCTTTACACATATAGTTTATGAGATCATTAATAAATATTATGAAAAAGATAGGTCCCAAAACTGAACCCTGAGGAACACCTCTCGTAACTTTCACAATCTTCGAATTTTGTACTAATTCTTTACCGTCATCTGTAGTATCCGTTATTTCGATAAATTGAACACGGTTTTTAAGATATGCCTTAAAGAGTTCTAAATTACCATTTCTGATACCATAATGCTCTAGTTTGGCTATCAGTAAATCATGGTCTACAGAGTCAAATGCTGCACTTAAATCAAGAAAGAGACCAGCAACTTTTTTCTTGTTATTTAAATTTTTCGCAATATCACCTATCAGAGCATCTATAGCATCACCAGTCCCAATACCCTTTTGGAAACCAAACTGCCTAGGATGTAATATAAGGTATCGATCCAAGTGTGAAAGCAACCGAGATTTAATAATTTTTTCTAAAATTTTTGAAAAAGTCGGTAGAAGTGAAATTGGTCTATAGTTATTGGGATCTGTTTTGGCACCTTTTTTAAACACTGGGATTATTTTAGCTACTTTTAATTGTTCAGGAAAAACGTTTTGGGTCAGGCATAAATTGAAGAAATGTGCAAGTGGCATAGCAAGCAAGTCTATATTCTCTTTAATCAAAGTAACGGGAATATCATCGTAGCCGCTAGAGTTTTTTGGCTTCATTGCTCTTACTATTTTAAGTACTTCTTTGCCGTTAGTACTAATACAGTCCATATCATTTTCAATGCGTTTAGTAGCGTCTTGCAAAATTTTCAGAGCTGATTTTAGATTAAACTGGCCTATATCGCGATTTTTTCCGTGGTCAAATTTATCACTGAAAGTCATGGCAATCTCTTTCGGATCATAGATAACATTGTCATTTATTTTAAGTAAAAACTTTTCAGGTCGAGATTTGAGCTTTTTATTAGTGTACTTGTTTATTACTTTCCAAATGCCTTTATTGGAATGAAGTGTTTTATTTATTTCTGACTGCACAGATAGACAACGAGCTCTCCGAAGGACTTTCCTATAGATACTTATATATCTGTTTCGATACAGTAACACGGAACAGTGATTAGTTGTTTTATTCAAAGTTGCTAAGAACCGTTTCATTTTGCTCGAAGTTCTAATACCATTAGTTAACCATCTTATTTTATTATGTTTGTAAAGATTGATTTTCTTTTTTACCCTAGGAAAACATTGACCGAAAATTCTAGTGAAGACTTGTAAAAATGAGTTCATACCTTGTGCAGCCCAATTTTCTTTCGAGAGTCTTTCCCGGAACTTGGCTTTATTGCGTTTGGAAAAAATACGCCTTTTTACGAACATCACTGGCTCAATCCATTTTTTACCTCGGTTCTCCACTGCTTGAAGTGAAGTAAATAGAGCTGCATGACCATCTGAGTGCCCGTTGTGATCAACTTCAATATTTTCATTTATGCCTTGCTGAATATTAGTCAAGACATTGTCAATACAAGATTCAATGTTATTACGTTTGAAAGTTACGCAGTTCACCAGATGCCTAAAGTTGTAACTTTTAATTAAATTACAAAAGATGTTTTTATGATTATTATCATTATTAGAAAGCAAATTAACGTTGAAATCTCCACAAATTATACATTTTTTATTAAAAAAGTGCTGCATAAAGGATTCAAGTCTTTCAGCAAAAGCCTCAAAATTTTTATTATTTTGGTAACAACAAAAAATTAAAATATTTGATGTCAAATCTCTTATACCACAAATTTCAAAACAATCTACTTTACTAAATCTATTACAATCTATAATCTCAACTCTTCTATTTTTTTCAGATAGTATTAAAGTCCCTCCTCTTATCTTATTCTTTCTTACAAAATATGTACAAACTTGATAATTTTCAAATTGCAACAGGTCAATTGTATCCATTGTTAAAAAGTGTTCACATAAACAAATAAAATTTTGTTTTAGTTGCAAGTCCTCTAAGTATACCTCATATTGATCACGTCTTTTTGTAATACCACACACATTTTGAAATATAATATTTATATTAGCATATTTGGCATTATCCGTTGAATCAGAACTGTTACATTTATTATTTGATAAACATAGCATTGGATCATCAGATTCAGAAATGACATTATTCAAGAAAAAACCACTCTTCAACTTGAGTGCCAACAGTCTTAGTTTGCTTGGAGGAGTTTAATTGTACTTTGTTCTTATAGTTCAATAGAATTAATTCCAAGCCAATCGATCTGCACGTATTAATTTTGTCAACAGCAAAATTGTAGTGGTAACACAGTTCAAAACATAACGCATTAATCATATTTGCACACATAATCTGTACCAATTCATTTAATTTGTATTCATTAAACCACTGATTATAGATAATATTTCCAAAGAGCACATTAGTGTTCGCTAATGAATTTAAACAATAGTTCACGGCACATCGAAAGCTCTCTAAGCTTTTATCATGTCTACCAGCTAATATTATCACATAGTCATTTTTCGTAAATTCCTCACCACACCGAGAAATGTTGTTGACTTCATTTTCCACAATTTTACTTAAAGAAGAGTAAGGTCTAAGGATGGATGTGATATCATAGTTGTCACCCAGAGGTTTTTCCAGTATACCTCTTAAACCGCGGCCAGACTCATCAGCTAACAAAAGAATCCTTTTTCTCGTGACTGTCGAAGGTATTGACGATGTCATATTATCATTTTCTTTTTGTCGTGAAGCATTACTTGATATAAGTAGTTCGTCTTCTACGTCGCTACGTATTAATTGCTTTTCCGGCGGTTGTGATTCTGAAAAGTCCAGCGCAGCCCTAGTTAACTGCTTTTTTAATTTCCTGTTACATGATTTTCTTGCTCTAGGTGTCGATTTACAGATGCTATTGAGAGTCTTAATCTTCGATTTGTGGCAGCTTAGTTCTTTTTCAAGTTCAAAGTTTTTACACAGTAAATTCTCAATTTCCTGTTCAGCTGAAAACATTTTGCAGCGAAGTTGATAGAGCTCTTCTTTGAGAGACTCTATCTCCTGGTCTTTGTCTAAAACAAATTTTCCAGGCAGGCTTCTGTTTAGATTAGGGCTATAGATCGGTTCAGGATCACCATAGGTATCACCCAGTTGCTCATCATCAGATAGAGAGCTGAAAGAGTTTGCCGTGCTCACATTTACTATAATTTTATTTTCTATAATTTTATTTTCTGGCTTACGTACTGTCACATTGTCCAAAGGTGTAGAGTTGCGTGCATTTGAAGATTTAGATGTTTTGTTTGAATAACAAGGACTACATTTCCAATTCTGTTTGTGCCCGATTGTCATAGTACGAAATCGTGGCGATGAGACAGTGGTGCAGTCAACGTGATAAGAACACTTGCAATGCTTGCAAACAAGAAAATGACGATCCTTTATAACCAGTTTGCATTTATCACACTTAATTCGGTCCATCTTCACTTTTGCAGACTCCTGCTACAGCCGTACCTTTTTTCTGACAAAAGTTCATATGAAGCGGCACTTTGGTTGCAGGGTGCTACCTTGTACTAAGAACTAAACTAAAAGCGCCGTCTTCCGTAGAAATGTTCCAACTCCATTGGTATAGGTAATCTTAACATTTGTCTCATCTCGTGGCTTGAGGCAAGCAAGTTCCCAGTGATACTCAGAGATGGCTAACGAGATTTACAATCCATAAAACAAATTTTAATTTTATAAAAATTCTGCCGGATAGGAGGATCGAACCCAGGTTGTAGTGCTGCAAGGCAACCGCCCAGACCACTAGGCCAGCGCTAGCTATGAATTAGTTGTTGAAATTGGCGTACACTTATCTCTGCGTTTATCGCTTGTACACAATTAGCTACTGAGTGAAGATGAAGGTATTATATAAAACATATTTGTCACTAGGTTAGGTAGGTAGGTTGAGAGTCAAAATTTAAAATTATGTACAAGAATCAAAGCTTTTCCTTAAAAAATGTTGTTACTGTGGCTTAGAATTGTACATATAATCTCATAGTGGTGAAAACTTTGCAATTTTCATGTTAATCATCTTGTTATTATTGGTAATTTGAACACTACACAAAATCACTAATATCTTCTTATTAACTGTTTCAATTTGTTCACAAACGATAATCCTCGCTAACCACAAGAATATAAACACTTTGGTTAAAACTTTAATTAGAACTGCACTTATAGATAATTTTAAAATAACCAGAAATACGGAGCACATTTCTTCAATTTATGCCTGACCCAAAACGTTTTTCCTGAACAATTAAAAGTAGCTAAAATAATCCCAGTGTTTAAAAAAGGTGCCAAAACAGATCCCAATAACTATAGACCAATTTCACTTCTACCGACTTTTTCAAAAATTTTAGAAAAAATTATTAAATCTCGGTTGCTTTCACACTTGGATCGATACCTTATATTACATCCTAGGCAGTTTGGTTTCCAAAAGGGTATTGGGACTGGTGATGCTATAGATGCTCTGATAGGTGATATTGCGAAAAATTTAAATAACAAGAAAAAAGTTGCTGGTCTCTTTCTTGATTTAAGTGCAGCATTTGACTCTGTAGACCATGATTTACTGATAGCCAAACTAGAGCATTATGGTATCAGAAATGGTAATTTAGAACTCTTTAAGGCATATCTTAAAAACCGTGTTCAATTTATCGAAATAACGGATACTACAGATGACGGTAAAGAATTAGTACAAAATTCGAAGATTGTGAAAGTTACGAGAGGTGTTCCTCAGGGTTCAGTTTTGGGACCTATCTTTTTCATAATATTTATTAATGATCTCATAAACTATATGTGTAAAGAAGACTCTTCCATTTCGATAGTTAATTTTGCTGATGATACGAACGCCATTGTCTCATGCGATAATATCTGCTTGCTAAATCATCAAGTTAACCTTAAGCTGACAGATTTTCACAATTGGTTTACAGCGAATGCCTTACAGATAAATTATGCCAAAACAAACATATTATTTTTTAAAACTACTTCGCGAAATCAGGATGAACTAGATGTACAATTGCAGGGTAAACGTATTCAAACAGTGGATAATGTTAAGTTTCTAGGCATTCATATGGATCATTTTCTAAACTGGAAAGTAGAGCTTGCATCACTAGAGAACTCAATTAGTTCTGCATGTTACGCCTTGCGTAGTTTACGGGATGTCCTAACTTTGAATCAGTTGATTTCTGTCTATTATGCTTTGGTTGAATCTAAACTCAGATATAGTATCGCTTTGTGGGGAAATAGTTTTCAATATAATATGGGAGCCGCTTTTGTTTTACAAAAAAGAGCTCTTCGCGTAATGCTACGCCTTCCACCATGGGAGTCATGCGCAGAGCACTTTAAAGAGTTAGGTATATTAACAGTACCCAGTCTGTACATACTAGTCTTATTAACAGGATTATTCAAAAGGCGAAAGAATTTTGAGACTGATGAAGATCAAATTCAAAGAGAGGCTACTAGAAGACGGGACCTTACTCACATAATATATCCTAGTTTGAATATCGTTAAGCACTGCCCCCAGTATCAATCAGTAAATTTATTCAATAAGCTGCCTGTAGAGTTAAAGATTTTGACAGACATTAAAGATTTAAAGAAAAAACTGAGGGCTTTATTATTGGAAAAGTGCTGTTATAAGGTAGAGGATTTTTAGTTTTTATATGTAGAAATTTTTGACATTATTATCTATCATTTTGACAATAGATTTATAGAATTTTTGACATTAGATTAAGAGAATTTTGGACATCAGATTTACAGGAATTTTGACATCAGATTTAGAGAATTTTTGACATTATTAATTTTAGTTAGTTTTGACATAAGTAGTAATTTGAAGTAAATTTTTGATATTGTTGTTTATTATTATTTTTATATTAAATGGCATGATATTGTGGAGTCTTAACTTCATCCTGTTTGGTTGTAGGTGCACTTTTATCTTATATTGTTTAAGTGGTTTTATTATTTTAATTTGTGTATTTTTTTTTTTTTAAATTGTAATATTCAAACACAATCATGAATTGTTCTATGAATAAATGATATGATATGAATAAGTACCTAATATAAACGTGTGTGCAAGTATGTAAGAAAGCAGGCATATAGTGAACGGTCACATTAACAAAACTTGCGCTTACGAACACGGTTCGATACGACAGTTGTATTTACGCAGATACATATGGTTTAAGAAATATAATTTGTAGCCCTGAAAAGGGCCTTTTGGGTTGTTACGCGGCACATGCAAGTCCGACTACGTGAAGGAAGGGCTTCACTTGGAGCTGGTGTACTTGGTGACGGCCTTGGTCCCCTCAGAGACGGCGTGCTTGGCGAGCTCACCGGGCAGCAACAGCCTGACTGACGTCTGCACCTCCCACGACGTAATGGTCGAACGCTTGTTGTAGTGGGCGAGACGAGACGCCTCCGCGGCGATGCGCTCGAAGATGTCGTTCACGAACGAGTTCATGATCGACATAGCCTTACTGGAGATACCGGTGTCGGGGTGGACCTGCTTGAGCACCTTGTAGATGTAAATTGCGTTACTCTCCTTCCTCTTGTGCTTCTTCTTCTTTTTGTCAGACTTGGAGATGTTCTTCTGGGCTTTGCCAGATTTCTTTGCGGCTTTACCACTTGTCTTGGGCGGCATGATTACAAACAAACGCAAAAGAATGCAAGAAAGGTAATCAAACGGCGGATATTTTTTTTTTTTTTTTGGATGAGGACTTCTGTTGTTAGCCTGAATGGCTGTCACAACTTCACCAGACGGTTGGGGAGCCGAAGGCTCTACCCAGAAAAATTAACCTAAGAAGGCAAAAAGCCTAAGGGCGCCTCGAAGGGCTCGAATCACGGCTTTGGCTATTGCCGGGGATCGGAGAGAATCGGCCTGGGACATGCCGGTAGTTCCCAAAGTATGGGACTGAACTAAACTGGGGGCGACCACGAGCACGCCGGGAGCGGGTGTTCGAGATTGGGGTTTGAGAGAGGAGTTTAATATTGTTGATTAAATTGACGTATTGGGTGATGAAGTCATCAGAATCGGAAAGAACGTTCTTAGGACGTCTTTTGAATTTACACGTAGGATGGGGGAAGTAGTCGGCTGCCTTCACCACTAGAGGGTTCGGGTGGTGAGTAGCAGAGTCGAAAAAGCGCCTAGCTGTGTCTTGGATGTACTTTTTGATGGACGGAAGGCCCAGGTCTGCATGGAGTTCGCGATTGCGAACGTACCCCGGGCACCCGGTGGCACGTCGCATGAAGCGGTTTTGGATGACTTGGAGTTTGTTCAAATTGGAGGGGGCCGCATGGCCAAAAGACACGCAAGCGTAGGTCATGATTGGCCTGACGCAAGCTGTGTAGAGCCTGACTTTGTTACGAAGGGAGAGTTTACTCTTTGGTCCTACCATGGGATGGAGACGACCGAGCACAAAGGCGGCTCGGTTGCGAACTGTTTGGATGTGTTTGTTAAACGTGAGCTTTCTGTCCAATTGGACGCCTAGGTATTTGACCGTTCTTTCCCATGGAATGGGACGGTCGAAAAGCCTGATGGTACCGGGGGGTTCCTCCGCATTAAACTTTGAGAAGAAAATTGCGGAGCTTTTATACAGATTCACCTCGATCCTCCATTTCCTGAACCAACTCCCGAGGGAGTTGATTGCGGATTGGAGGGTCCGGTGAATCTAATTGTGGTTGCAAAAAGAGGCATAAATAGCGGTGTCGTCTGCGAACAGAGTGATTTTCGCGTCGGTGGGAATGGGAGTATCGCTAGTGTACAGTGAGAAGAGTAGGGGGGAAAGGGCTGAGCCTTGCGGAACTCCAGCTTGGATGGGATGAGGGGAGGATAGCTCACCTTCCATTCGGTAACGGAAGGATCTGTTGGAAAGGAAGTCTTGGAACAACCTAACGAGTCGGTCGGGATATTGATATTTTAACGTCGTGGGTCATCTCGAACGTCTGGATGGGCGTTGGGGCTTCGGCATCAGCCTCTTGGGCTATGGCCAAGGTTTTCCTTCGCAGCCCTCAACAGAGGGACTGGGCTCGGAGTGGGGCTAATTCAGCCCGTGGTGCCATCTTTGGATAGTGGTACTGTGGCCATCTGTGGGTTGTGGTTCTTCGACTAATTGGCTCTCCTCTTCGGCGCTTCTCGCCTGTAGAAGCTCCCTGGGGAGAGCCATGGACCGGTCTGGTGGGCGGCTGTGCAGTGGTGCGATACCACGTAGATGATCGTGCGACGAGTTGTCGGCACGATCAAACATGGTCCTCGCAAGGCGGCTGACGAACGCGTCCAGCCCTTCGTGGTCCAGGTCCCGATGAATGGTGGAGTTGCGGACGAAGCGTGGGGCGTTGACTATTGTTCGGAGGCTCATGTTCTCTTGTGCTCGGAGACGGCGACGGTTGGGTTCCGAGACAAGGGTATACCATGCCGGCGCAGCGTATGTGAGCCTCGACCGGACGTAAATTTTGTAGATCCCCAGCTTCGTTTGCAAGGGGAGGCGGGAATCGAGGACTGGACGCAGTTTGTTCCTTGCGGTCTTCACCTGACCCACCACATTGGTCACGTGTTTGCGCATTGACAGGTTGCGGTCGATGGTGAAACCCAGGTACTTCACGGAGTCCTGCCATTCCAGTGGCTGGCCCATGAGTGTCACGTGCCGCGGGTTGTGACGCCTTCTGCCAGTGCACATCGCCTGGGTCTTTCCGACATTCACTGTCATCCTCCATTTGGATAGCCAGTCGGGCAGCGCATCGAGGATTGGCTGGATCTTCCTCGCCGCCGCATGATTGCGGTTGATGGACGACGCGATGTACGCGGCGTCGTCGGCGAAGAGAGCTAGCTTGGCATCTCCAAACAGAGGGATGTCGTCAGTGTAGACGGCGTAGAGGCAAGGCGATAGGCAGCTTCCTTGAGGAACTCCCGCTAGGATTGGTCTGGGCGAAGAAAGGGCGTATTGGCTGAATGGCGATGGTGTGCTCTCGCTTGTTGAGGCCCGTCGCCATGAAGTGGAGGACACGGGTCAGCTGGAGCGTAGTCGAGTGCCCAGGCCTGAAGCCGAACTGTTCCGGTCTGGGCTTGACGTGGGGCAGCAACTTCGTCAGCAGGAGTTTCTCAAACACCTTCGAGATAGTGCTGAGTAGCGTGATCGGGCGGTAGCTCTCGGGGCGCATGATGTTCTTCCCCGGTTTCAGCAGCATGATGACACGGCCGAGCTTCCACGCCGAGCGCAGTATCCCATTATACAGTCTGGTCACTGCCACGACAGTTTGCCGTGGGAGATGGCGCAGAGCTGCATTGGGGATTCTGTCGGCGCCCGGAGCTTTGCGTGGTGGGACTCGGCGAAGGATGCGTTCGACCTGGCTGGGTGAGAAGAACATCGGGTCTTCTCCCGCCTCGATCGGTGTAGCGAAGTGTTCTCGAAGGTGCCTCTCGACTGCGGCGACGTGCTCTACGTCGTCCGTAGGGTTCGGCTTGAAGGCATTCTCCAGGCTGTCGGCGAAGATCTCGGCCCGGTCTTCGGCCTTGTAGCGCTGGTGTCCTTGTTGATCCAGCAGCGGACGTACTGGATACGGCTTGCTTAACAGCTGCTTGCACAGCCGGTGTACGGAAGGGACCTCTTCCTCGACCTCGCTCAGGTGAATGTCCCAGCTTTCTGCTGCGTGGTCAATGAGCGCTTCCCTCACTCTGTCTATCAGGTAATTGAGCCTTCTCTTCAGGGGAGGGAACCGGGTATGCTGCCATTCTCTTCTGGTTTCGCGCTTCTCCTCAATGAGTGCCTGGATCCGTGCGGGGAGCGGCGCGAGCCTTACTCCGCCCGGAAAGGTGCGAGTAGTTTTCCGAAGCGCGTCTCCGATTGAGTTGGTCAGCTCTCCTGTGGCTTCATCGACTTCGGCTGCCGTGGTGACTGGCCTCGATGGGGTGCAGTGGCTCAGCTCTTCAGCAAAGGCGTCCCAGTCTGTCCTTACTCTGGGAGGGCGTGGGGCGACGATTGTGGGCGCCTCGTCCAAGATGAGTGGGACGGGGCGGTGGTCCGACGGAAGGTCAAGACAGACTTGCTGTTCTGGGGGCGTGCGCAGTCCCTGGTGCACAGCTATGTCCAGCACGTTGACCATGAGTGGGCTCCTGGGGTCGTGGCGTGTTGCCTCTGGTGGCCCGCTGATGTCGTAGCTGTGATCCAGGGAGTCAAGGTGTAACAGGCGTCCGGCAGTGTTAGTTGTGGTGCTGTTCCAGGCCGTGTGCTTTGCGTTTAGGTCCCTTGCGATAAAGGTATGGTCAGGGGACTGCAAAAGCTTGCGAATGTCAGCGAACTGGAACACGTCCTGTGGCGGTCTGTAGGCTGCGAAGACACGGAGGTTCCTCCCAGCGTAGTGAAGTTCGATACCGAGGGCGTACATAGATGAGAGTGCGACGTCGTCAATTTCCTGGTGAATAATGCGTCGTTTGACCAGGACTGCAAGCCCTCGGTATGCTCTTCCCTACGGCGTTTGTTCATCCCTCCGATAGCAGACGTAGTTGGGGATTTACAGCGAGTCCGATGGCCGAAGGTGCGTCTCGCTGATCAGCGCCACGTCGACGTTCTGTTCTCGGAGGAAATGACCCAGGATTCGGCCCTTTCTGATAAGGGACGAGGCGTTCCAATGCACCATCCGCAGCTCATTGTCCATTGGAAGGCTGTTGGATGGAGGCTTTGAGCGCGGACGGGCTGATCTTGGCACCGGCTATGGCGGCGTTGAGCACCAGCTGGATGGCCTCCAGGGTCTGCAGGAGATGGCCCTGGGGCTCAGAAGTTGTGGCAGCTGGTGTGGCTGCTGATGGTTGGCGGGCGGAGGAAGGTTGAGCGGGCTCAGCTGGTTGTGAGCCCTTTTTCTCTTTTTTCCCCTTCTTGCCTGGTTTCTTGCCGGTGGCGCCACGAGGGATGGCGTCGTTGGCGGGGGCCATCAGTGAGGCAGCAGCCGTTTCCGCGACCGCTTGTGTCTCCTCCTGACACGGTTTTCCTTGCCCGGAGCGAGGGGCGATGCCGGCCTTCTTGTTCCGTGACTCCTTGTGCTTGATGTTGCACTGGACCGAGTTTGCCGGATGAGGGCCTCCGCAATTGGCACAGGTGGCGGGTTCGGCAATGGGTCGGGGGCAGTCACGGGCAGCATGTTGTTCGCCGCACTTTACGAAGCGGATTTGGCGGTGGCAGTTGTGTGACGAGTGTCTGAAGCCTTGGCAGCGGTGACACTGCGCCACACCTTTCTTTCCACGCCAGGGTTCAATTTTCACTCCTGGCATGTACAGCAGTGTCTTGACCCCCCAAATAGTTTCGAGGGGCAAGTATGGGTTGGGGTTTCTCTCCACCTCCGCGAAGTAGAGGCATCCAGGGCGTCCTGCTCGCCCGTGGATGGCTTTACAGTAGGTGGCAGGATATCCAAGGTCCTTGAGGGCTTGTACAATGAGGTCAACATCCGTGCCGTATGGTAGACCTCGTATGGCTACTTTCTGTTTTTGCTCCTCCTTGAGAGAGTAGCCGTACCAGGAAAGTCCTTCGGTCCGTTGGAGGTCGTCCAGGTATGCTTGTATCACCCAAAATTCCGTCGCAGATGCCGCCGTGATTCTGATGCCGTTTCCAAGGGGGCGGGCATTCGGCGGGTGACCAAGCTTCACTTTCAAGGCCGCAAAGTGCTTCGTCCAATCCAGTAGATTTTCCACTACTAGCGGCGGGTAGTGTTCCTTCTTGGGGGCGTCATTTGGTCGTGCGGTAGCAGCAGCGGGGCGTGGAACGCCGGTGGCGGCCGCGGCGGCGGCAGCTGCAAAGAAGCGCGATGACTGCGCTCGCTGCGGCTGAGGAGGTTCGGCAAGAGGGGTTGCCGGGGCAGTGGAGGCCGTGGCAGATACGACGGCCGGGGGCGCCATGGGTGCGGGCGCACCTGGAGGGGACGCTACGGGAGCAGTCGTAGTTTCCATGGGCGCCGCAGGTGTTGGTGCGGCGTCGGGGGGCGCTTGGTTCTTGGGGTGCAGCACAAACTTGAAAGGCTGCGGCGGCGGAGTCCCGGGGGCTCGGGTTGGGGGCATAGGTCTGCCCCTGAGCCGAGGGTCGCGTGAAGCTCGCAACGTCCCCTCGAGGCTGTGGGATCGTGCGAGTACGGGGGTTGAGGGCGGCTGTTTCTTGCGGAGGGGCGCCTGGCACATCCTCATTAGCTCGGCACAGTGGCGCTTGTGGGCTTCCGTAGGGTCCTCATTAGTATTTGAGCGGCGGCGTCGTCTGCGCACGGTTGTGGCGAGCGCCTCCTGCTGCTCGGCAAGCTCTATGGCGGCCAAGTCGCTGGGAGGCAGGTCTTCAAGATCCCCCAGATTTAGGGCCTGGAGGCGCAGATAGGTGGCCATCCACCTGAGCATCCCTAAGGACAACACATCATGAGAGGTGAGCTTTGATAAGAAATAAAGGTCCCTCTCATACGTTGTCCTCAGTGAGCCCGGGGATAGCCCACTCCCCAGGTACGGGGGTCTCGCTGCGTCGGTAGAGGCAGCGGCGGATGCGGCGACGTCAGGCTCAGCGGGGGCTGCGGGGGTAGCGGGGGCTGCAGGGGCAGCGGGGGCAGCAGAAGCTGAGTCGGCGGCGAACGCGGCGAAGGCGGCGTCAGAGGGGTGAGGCTGATGTTCTGCCTCGTCTTCGGGCGCGCCAGTGGTTGGCGGCCTAGGTGAACCGACTCCTTCCATTATGTGGGAGAGAGTGCTGCAGCGACCTAAGGCTTGGGAGGCGCAGGGCCAGTTACCGACACCCTAACCCGGGGCTTGCCGCTGGTGGCAGACCGGGCTCGGATGCACGGCAAAGGGCAGCCCCCCTCACCGGCAGTCGTCGGGGCAACGGGCGGTCGGTGCCAGGGGGGTTGTGGTTTCCCCCTGGGCGCTACTCGGGGGCGCTGATCCTCAGGAGCAGCTTCCGAGTTCGCAACAGGAAATGTGTCGCTCGAGCAGGGTATCCGCGAAAATTATTTTTTCCTCATACCCACAGGTACGGTACCTGCGGGCATGAAAACAAAACGGTTTGTTTACACCCACGGCCGGATCGTGCGGTAGGGAGAAATAACTCGCGCTAGGACGGTATTCTAGAAAAACTCTCTTGGCCAATCCATTTTAATATTTTTTTTTTTCAACACTGGGGTTATACACTTTTATTTGAACGCAACTAGCGTCAGTCACACCGAGCTCTAATAAAACGACCAATAGCGTATCTTTCGAGGCGTCATCGTATCCACAACCCCCTCCCGGCCCCTCGCCAATACCTAAAGTTTGTTCTATTTCAAATTATTGTTGTTTAAGTATAAATGAGTTCACAATAATATTAGACAGGTATATATACGGGAATGTTTATAAAGGTATTGTTGACGCTAATTGCACAAATAATTTCTATCATAAATGTCTAACATTATAACAAAAATGTGGAACGCATCCTTTTATTTCTTTGATTTATTTTTGAACGTATCCTTACACTTGAAGTTTGTTCAATCATATCCTCTCTCCTTCACTCCTACCTAAATCCTCACATGAACGACAGAGAAGCTTTGTCAGGCAGCTGTCATCACTCATTCATTCAATAAGCCTGTCAGTCAAGATCTCGCCCTCACCGCTTTCTGGTTGAAGAAACTACGCCTCGCCGCAGACGCCGCAATTACGAATAAAACCTTGCTTTACCTACTAGTTTTAAAGGCGCGCCTTGTCCATCAAAGACCGTAGAATTAAAAATAGTGAATGTGCAGTGATCGTGAAAGTACACCAGCAACGACCGGTCAGCTGGAAGTATCATCGGTCTGAAGCCGTCAAGATTTATAGAGGAAGCCGCACTTGCGAGGTGAAGACCTAAGGTACCCTACCTTTCCTATACCTAACTTCCCTTATTTAACAAATGGTCCTTCGATCCTGGATTCCCACGATCCCGCATACGTTTTAGTCCGCAAACACAACCACGTTGTGCTGCCGCATTCTTAATCACACAGATAACGCATTTTACCGTATTATAATGGTCGCTTCTCCTTAAATTGCTATCAAAATACTGTTATTTTGATGTATTTAACGTCTTTCATTGTTATTTTATCAATTTGATGCTTGATTCACGTGCATTAGCGATACATTTCCTGCCCGCCATTTTGAGCACATTTTGCTAGCGTTGCGTATCCATTGTTGCGTGTACGCAAGGTTCACTTTTATTGCGCCTGCAACGCTCATAAGTGTATGTACATGTTAACCTTTTGTGAGTTATGTGGTCCATATTGGAAGTTTTATTGAATTACTTTGGATATTTGAGACTAAAATTAAATTTATAGTAATTCGATATTGTTCTGCTCTGGCAAAATGCCTATCGATGATTCAGAGCCATCTGAACTGGAATTAAAGGTCATGCTTTTAGAAGCAAAACAAAGAAGTTTATTTTCGCTTATTCAAAGTCTTTATAACCTTAGTAAAACTGTTAAGGATACAGCAAACAAAACTTTGTTCCTTATTCGTGTACAATCATTGGAGAATATACGCAAGGAGTTTAATGAAGTGACAGAGCAATTAAACCTTGCCCGACTAGCAGTCAACCACAAGGCAGCAGTCGACTTCCAATCAATTTTAACTTTTGATGAATTGTTCTGCCATATTAAGGTCGTTCAGGCAGGTCTCACATCTGGCCCTCAGGTCGAGAAAAATTTTGTCACTTTAAATAAAAAGTTGCCTGCGCTGGAATTGATGAGTTTTGATGGTTCGCCTAATAAGTGGGTTTTATTTTATGAAAATTTTAGTGCTCTTATACATAACAATCCTTCCTTATCAGATGCAGAAAAGATTCAATTTTTGATAGGAAAATTATCAGGAAAAGCACTCACAGTATGCGCTGGCATTCCGCCCATTGGGAGTAATTATGGGATTTTATGAATGGCTCTCAAAGATAAATATCAAGACACTCGCACCCTTGCTACTATGTTTCATATTTTCATATTTCATTTATTGCATTCAAATGGTATAATATAACAATGGTCTTACATGTAAATAGTCTCACATTTGATACCTTTGTAGGTGTTGCATAAAAGTCCTTTAGTACAATTTAAAAAAATAGAATTTAATTTAATATTAGTCACATAGTTAAATAATCAATGTTAAAATAGTACAATTAAAAACATATTATATATATATACAAAATGGATTCTAAATAATAATGTCAAAATTTAAGGTTACGAATAGTCATGTTATTACAATAATTAAAATAATAAAAAGTCAAAACAGTGCAAAAACATTTGAAATGTCACAATATTACAATTAATTCGAGATGTCAATTTTAATTTTTTTCATTTAATAATTCCTCAATCTTATAATATCCACGGTCGATTAAATAATCTTTTAATATTTTATAAAATTTATCATATTCTGTTTCGGATTTTATTGTTTCCGGTAGCGCGTTGTATATTTTAGTAGCTGAGTAAAATGGACCATTTCGAAATATTTTCATGTTCGACTGCGGTAGTTGCACATTATGAATGTACTTGGATCGTAATTTTCGAGACGGTTGTTTATCTTTCCCTAGAACAAACAAAGAGTTGTTTTTCCGTACGAAAAGTGCACATTCTAAAATGTACAAGGAGGGTAGTGTCAAAATTTTTTGTTTAATGAAATGAGGGCGACAACTGTCTGGTTGCTTTATATTGACGAGAATACGAATGCATTTTTTTTGCATCACAAACAAGTCATGTGCTTCGGAGCTGGCTCCCCAGAGAACAGTCCCGTATCGTAGCCGCGACTCGGCAAACGCATAATATGATGTTAAGGCTGTCTCGTAATTACCCCCTTACCCTTACCCTTTTAAGAATGTTTAAAGCGTAAACAAAGCTCGAAAGTTTAGATTTAATGTTAGAAACCTGTGTTTTCCAGTTTAAGTTGGAATCTAAGCACATTCCTAGCAGGGTATGTTCATTAACTTCCTCAATTGTTTCGTTTTCGATTTTGATATTTAGGTTAAGTGGCAATTTTTGATACGGATGAAATTGTATTAATTTGGTCTTTTTTAGGTTTATTTCCAAATGTCGTTCTTCTAACCAGTTCATTATTAAGTTCAAAGTATTTTGAATTATTTCGGAGTGGTTTTCATTTTTATTAAATTAAAATATTATTGATATGTCATCAGCAAACAAGATACTTTCAACATTTAAAATTTTTGGTAAATTATTAACATAAATTAAAAAATTATACTTCCGAGCACGGAACCTTGTGGTATAGATCCATTAATTTCTCGCTGTTCCGATATTTCGGTTTTTATTTCATTTAGCTTGTCGTGGTGGTATTCTGTTTGAACGAACTGTTTTCGACTTTGTAGATACGACTTCATCCAATCATACGCTATTCCTCTTATTCCCGATCTATATAATTCCGACAATAATATTTTATGGGAAACGCGATCGTATGCTTTGCTTAAATCTAGCAATAACCCTACAACATTACACTTATTATTGATGTGATTGAGCACTTTCTGTACATAGCCAGAAACAGCGAGCGTAGTTGATCGATTTTTTCTAAACCCGAATTGATTTGATGATGTACATGGAACAAATTTTAAATTTCAATGGTAGCCCAACTCCCTCCCAGAGCTCCTTAGACTCGTTTCTTCAGAATTTTTGTTCCGCTAAAGCTGCCTTGTCTCAGCTTGAAATAAAGAATTTAGCAGATTTCATATTTGTTCATCTTGCTATCAACAAGCTTGATAAAGAAACAGTCACTCTATTCGAGCAGTCGCATACCAGTGAAGAAATTCCAAAATTTGATTCACTATTAAATTTCATCAAACAACAAAATAAAATTTATACACTACGCAACGCCAGTTCTAAAGTGCCAAGCACATCAAATAGTAATAATAAATTTCAACAAAACAAGTCGTTTGTTATAAACCATAATTCCCAACATGAAATTGACCCCTCCGTCACCCCATCTTTTGGAGTGCATAACAATGCTCAAACTATGAGTAAATATCCAAAATGTGTGTTTTGCAAAAACGATAATTCTCATCCTCTATATAAATGTGAGGACTTTCTTACTCTCGATCCACGCTTTAGATACAATTTTGTGAAAAATCACAACATGTGTGTTAACTGCTTAGGTTTTCACGATTTAAGGGCATGCAAGTCTCAATTCAAATGTTCTATTTGTAACGTAGTCATCATACTAAATTACATTTTGATCCCGCTAACTCGAGCACAACAAGTGCAGTCAACTCGTATCATGCTGCATGTCAGCCGCCGCCTTTGCTTTATGGTGCTGGTCACGTGACACATGTTACGCCCTCGTTCAACCGCGCAACTGCATCGCCGCTTCCACCAGTCGCGTCCGATCCAATTTTAATATTTCGTGGGTCATCTCGAACACCTGGATGGGCGTTGGGGCTTCGGCATCAGCCTCTTGGGCTATGGCCGAGGTTTTCTTTCGCAGCCCTCAACAGAGGGACTGGGCTCGGGGTGGGGCTAATTCAGCCCGTGGTGCCATCTTTGGATAGTGGTACTGTGGCCATCTGTGGGTTGTGGTTCTTCGACTAATTGGCTCTCCTCCTCGGCGCTTTTCGCCTGTAGAAGCTCCCTGGGGAGAGCCATGGACCGGTCTGGTGGGCGGCTGTGCAGTGGTGCGATACCACGTAGATGATCGTGCGACGAGTTGTCGGCACGATCAAACATGGTCCTCGCAAGGTGGCTGACGAACGCGTCCAGCCCTTCGTGGTCCAGGTCCCGATGAATCGTGGAGTTGCGGATGAAGCGTGGGGCGTTGACTATTGTTCGGAGGCTCATGTTCTCTTGTGCTCGGAGACGGCGACGGTTGGGTTCCGAGACAAGGGCATACCATGCCAGCACAGCGTATGTGAGCCTCGACCGTACGTAGGCATTGTACATCCCCAGCTTCGTTCGCAAGGGGAGGCGGGAATCGAGGACTGGACGCAGTTTGCTCCTTGCGGTCTTCACCTGACCCACCACATTGGTCACGTGTTTGCGCATGGACAGGTTGCGGTCGATGGTGACACCCAGGTACTTCACGGAGTCCTGCCACTCCAGTGGCTGGCCCATGAGTGTCACGTGCGGCGGGTTGTGACGCCTTCTGCCGGTGCACATCGCCTGGGTCTTTCCGACGTTCACTGACATCCTCCATTTGGATAGCCAGTCGGGCAGCGCATCGATGATTGGCTGGATCTTCCTCGCCGCCGCATGCTTGCGGTTGATGGACGACGCGATGTACGGGGATCTTAGTAGGGGGACATTAAATCCGAGAGGGATGGCCTAAAGGCGTAAAAGACCACGTGCAGAAGTGGATAGCGGGGAAGAAACTATCTCACAGTCCACCCTCACCTAGGTCAGGGTGGATTGCGGACAAGATTCCCCCCACCAACCACCAGTACAAGTGGGTTCTACGCGGGACCTACTAGACACGTACACATAAGAAAAACACACAACAGTGAAGGCAAAGACAAAGAGACAATGAAACAGTGAGGCAAAGAAAAAGACTTACGGAAGCACGACGTCACGGGCAATCCGAACAGGAACAGACACAACAAGCGAGCACACGAAACGAAACAAGCAGGAGCACGACGTCTCGGACTCGTTGCACAAGCACCGGTAGGACACAGCACACGCGCACACGTACACGGGCACTGCAACGCACAATAATATCACTGAAACGCAAAATGCGAGGGAGCGACACTGAAACTCAGAAGCGAGAGAGTGACACTGGAACGCAGAGAGCGAGACGGAATGATGATGTGAATATTTTTTTTTTCAACACTGGGGTTATTCACTTTTATTTGAACGCAACTAGCGTCAGTCACACCGAGCTCTAATGAAACGACCAATAGCGTATCTTTCGAGGCGTCATCGTATCCACAACCCCCTCCCGGCCCCTCGCCAATACCTAAAGTTTGTTCTATTTCAAATTATTGTTGTTTAAGCATTTACTTATATATAAGTACTAGCCCATCGGCACGTTACAATGTCCCCAATTCGTTGGTCCGAAATTTGACGTTTAGGACCAACAAATGTCAGTCGTTGTCAGTCATATTGTCAACGTTGTCAACATCGGATGCAAATAAACTTACCAACAAAATGGAATGTTCTTAGTTGAAGAAACAATATACTCTTATTATTATTATTGTTATTTCTTATTATTGTTTTTGACTATAATCCAATTAATGAAACTGAAAAACCAGGTCTAAATCACATATAAACAGTTAAAAGTTTGTTTTGGTTTTCCCGCCATATTATTTCCGTTCCGTGTATTTAGCACCGACCGAAGAACTACACAACGTAGTTCACGCGATTTTTCACAGATGGCGCTATTTATTCTTGTATGGGGAAATTTTGAACCGCTTGTTCCCAAGACCCTATCTTGACTATATAAATCTATGTGTTTAAGTATAAATGAGTTCACAATAATATTAGACAGGTATATATACGGGAATCTTTATAAAGGTATTATAATCAGAACGATCAGATTAGTTGGGTAAAATAATAATAATACCTACACACTTAAATGTAATACATTACTAACCTTAGATTGTAAGATTTATTTGTGAGTGAGTATGTAGGTACTTCTTCTTCTTCTTCATGTGCCATCTCCATCCCGGAGGTCAGCGACCATTTGTCTGTATATGTCTCTGTTTCCTGTCATACGAATGATATTTTCTGTGCTCTCCATCTCCAACCAGTCTCTTATATTTTTCGTCCACGAAGTTCTTAGTCTTCCTCGACCTCTTCTACCTTCGATCTTTCCCTCAATCAATAATTTTATAATGTCATATTTTTCATGTCTATAAATATGTCCAAAATACGCTGTCTTCTTTTGTTTAATTGTTCTAAGTACTTCTAAATTTTTATTCATCAATTTTAAAACTTTCTCATTTGAAATTTTGTCTGTCCATTTGATTTTAAGCATTCTACGGTATAGCCACATTTCAAAGGCTCTTATTTTATCTGTTGTGCGCTGTTTTAAAGTCCAGCTTTCAGAGCCATACATAAGAATTGGTAGTATATAACACTTAACCATCCTCCATCTAAGTTTGAGATTTATGTTTCTATTGGTCAGTAGTTTTTTCATGTTTTGAAAGGAGTTTCTTGCAATCTCAATTCTAACTTTGATTTCAGTTTCTGGTTCCCAAGTCTCATTTAGCCAACAACCAAGATATCTATATTTTGGAACTTTTTCTATGATGTTGTTACCCAAATATAATTGTGAAGATTCTGTGGAGTTTTTGCTGATTTTCATGAATTTAGTTTTATTTGTGTTTATTTTTAATCCGTATTCCAAAAGAGTATCATTTAGTTTTTTGAGCAAGATTTGAAGGTCGTTGAGGTTATCAGCTAATAATACGGTATCATCAGCATATCGAATAGTCTGTATCCGTTTACCGTTCACACGAATGCCCAGCTCAAGATCTTCAAAAGCTTCTTTGAATATTGTCTCTGAATAGAGGTTGAATAAGCATGGCGATAGGACACACCCTTGCCTAACACCCTTTTGTATCCCAATTTCATTAGTTAAGATGTTATCAACTTTAATTTTTTTTTTTTTGCTTTTTGGTTCCAGTATAACGTCTCGATAAATCCTATGTCTTTTCCATCTATTCCAATACGTCTAAGCATTGAGATAAGTTTTTCATGTTTAACATTATCAAATGCCTTTTCAAAGTCTATGAAGGTACTAGTTTTTTTCAAAGTATATGTAGGTACTAGTTAACACAAATATGAACTCTGTCCGATATTTAATGAAAAGATTAGGTACTAAAGTGTTAAATAGTAGTAGGTAATAGCTTTGATAAAATTTGTGGCCCTGAAAAGGGCCCTTTGAAGAACTGCATGTGCCAACTTCATCTCATGACATTCACCAGTATACCATCCTGTACTTGCTGGTGGGAGGAGCCTGCGCTGCCCTAATTTGCGTGGTAGTAAGGAGATGTAAGCGGAAACCTGTAAAAGAAAACCTACCGACGCCGCCAAGGAAACCAATGCGACATTTTACGGAACCAGCTAATGTGAATGGTTAATTTAGGTTACAGTTATCGTCTTTTGTTTCTTTGCTTTGTAAAGGCTGTTGGATTTCTGATGTTGTTGCTCTTCTTTCCCTGGGGAGCATGTACGGTTTACAACCGCACAAAATATTGCTTGCGTTGTGACCTAGTTTTGGTCGACGGCGACGCTCGCTTTGCGTCGTATTAATTTAGTGTTCTAACATCAACCACTCAAACAACATCAGAGATACACAGCCCCGAATCCTGTGTACCTCCCTCTAATAAACGAGTTAACTTTCAACCGTCTATCCTTTTTTATTTTTGTGGTTCCTTGCCAATATGTGGTTAGATTGTAGTAAACCAGTAGCGTCCACTCGTCGTTAATAAATTGCAGGTGTCCAATTTCATCAAAGTACATAGGTCGATTTTCTTGAAGCGGTGTCGTAATAAAGGGGGAACTCCTCGGCACTACGTTAGCGCTAGACATTGATAAGAATGTAAACAATGCCAGCGTAAGTAATATGACATAGTTGCTCAGTTTGCTTCCATTTGCTCTGCGTTTTCGTTTTGGCGTATCTCGCGGTATATTCTCGTTCTGTCGGTTTGGAACGGCAGTTTCTTCCCGTTTCGGCAGAGGGGCTTGCTTCGTTATAGGTCGTTTTAAAATATTGTTCTGCGTCTTAAGTGTGACGACGCGAACGTATCCATCATTCCCTGGATGCAGATCCTGGACTCGTGCCATTGCCCACTTCCCAGGGGGTAGATTATCTTCTTTGACGAGTACTAGGTCACCTACAGCAATGTTTTCCTTTGGCTTCAACCACTTGCTTTTCGTTTGCAGCTGATGGAGGTACTCCTTGGACCATCGACGCCAAATGTGTTGGTGCATTGCTTCGACCAGTTTCCACTTGTTTCTAAGGTCAATCTTATTTTCGTTACAGCTCTCCTGGGGCAGTGACATCATTGGGGTCCCGGTAAGGAAATGACCCGGTGTTAAAACGTCCAAATCTTCCACATTTTCCGTTAATGGGCAGAGTGGCCGGCTATTCATACATGCTTCGATTTGCGCAAGTAGGGTAGTAAATTGCTCAAAATCTAGTTTCTGCTCCCCCAGGACTCTGTTCAGGTGATACTTCATTGATTTTATAGCCCCCTCCCAGACTCCGGCTGCGTGTGGCATATGGGGACATAGGAAGGCCCATTCAATTTGGTGGTCGTTAATCGCTTTAAAAAATTCGGGTGACATCATCGTCTTGTACTCTACGAACTCTTCGTGCAGGAGTCTCGCGGCTCCTCTGAAGTTCGTGCCGTTATCTGAGTACATGTGCTTGGGCGTCCCTCTTCTCGCGCATAGTCGTTTCAGCGCTGCCAAGAAGGTTGCGGTGCTAAGATCGGACACCAGCTCGATATGGACCGCCTTCGTTACCAAGCAGATAAATAGAGCGATGTAGCCCTTGCAGGTCTTTACTCCCCTTCCTTTGTTCAATTTGACTTCAACATGTCCCGTAAAATCGACGCCGCAGTGTGTAAATGGTCGGGAAGGCGTTACTCGCTCCGGGGGTAGGTTTCCCATAATTTGCTCGTTCTTGTTCGTTCTATATCGGTGGCATTTAACGCACATTCTTACAAGTCCTTTGATAGTACGATTTCCGCCAACTATTCAATAGCGCTGTCTCGTTTGCGCTAGCGTTAGGCGGGCACCTCCGTGTAGAGTTTGTTTGTGCGCGTGATCGACGATAAGCTCGGTTTGGCGTCCTTTTTGTGGTAGGAGGGTGGCATGTTTTGCCTTTTCAGGAATCGCAGAGTTTCGAAGACGTCCGCCCACCCGCAGAATGCCATTCTCGTCAATAAATGGTGTAAAACTCAAAATTTTGCTTTTTGAGCTAACAACCCCGGTTCTCTCTAAACTCGTAATTTCGTCGCTAAAATGTTCTCGCTGAGTTGCTTTTATAATCAAATCGGTGGCTCTATTTATTTCTATTGTAGTTAGGTATTTTACAGTTGTCCTTTTGTTTCGTAGAATTGATATGAAGTGCAAAACCCAAGCAAGGGATCGGGTTGCGTGCATTATCGTGCCGCATCGTATCAACAACTGTTCTATAATCTCATTATGTATTTGTTGCGTAACAAAACATTCGTAGTATGAGCCTTCGTTTTTAGTAAATTTTTCGTCATTTTGGATGTTTTCGTTGGCTCTCGTTTTAAGCCAATGCGGTCCCAACCACCATAGGTCAAAGTTCATCAGCTGAGACGGTAAGACTCCTCTCGACGCGCAGTCGGCTGGGTTTTCTTTTGATTTAACGTATCCCCACTGCGATGCCGGCACCATACTATGGATGGCGGTAGCTCTATTCGACAAATACTTTTCCCATTTTTTGTCGAAGCCTTGTATCCACGCGAGTGCGACCTTGGAGTCCGTCCAACAGTATATCGTCGGCTCGTTTTCGATAAGGGCGCATTTGACTTTTTCAAAAAGTTGTGCTAGCAAAAAAGCTCCAGCCAATTCCAATTTCGGGAGAGATGGCTTTCTTCTCAGTGGCGCTAATTTGGATTTTGCGGTAAGTAACGTCGTGACGTATTCACCCCTTTCGTTCAGCGTTTTTGTGTATATAACGCATGCGAATGCCTTTTCACTTGCGTCACAGAAGCCATGAAGTTCGATGCGCCCGCTGACATTATTTACCCATCTCGGTATTTTAATGTTTTTTATGTTATACAAATCTGAGTGAATTTTCTTCCATTCTTTTTCAGTTTCGACAGGTATCGGTTCGTCCCATCCCAAATTTTTATCACCATGGCCTTGATGCCGAACCATGGCCTTGATGCCAAACCAAACCATGTAACAATCTTTTATTTAATATTTCAACTCATTGTCATATAAATAATAATCTTTTATTTCAGATTAAAAATAATGGCCTTGATGCCAAACCATGGCCTTATTGCCAAACCCTGGTCTTGATGCCAAACCATGGCCTTGATGCCGAACCATGGCCTTGATGCCAAACCATGGCCTTGATGCCGAACCATGGCTTTGATGCCAAACCAAATCATGTAACAATCTTTTATTTCATATTTCAACTCATTGTCATATAAATAATAATCTTTTATTTCAGATCAGAAATAATGGCCTTGATGCCAAACCATGTCTTTGTTGCCAAATCCTGGCCTTGTTGCCAAACCGTGTCCTAGTGCCAAATTTTGGTTTTGTTATCTACAGTTTTACATAATTTTTATTACTATCATTGTTTGTTTGTGGCCATGTTGCCTTGTATTAGACTTAATCCATACTTCCATACTAATATTATAAATGCGAAAGTAACTCTGTCTGTCTGTTTGTTTGTTTGTTTGTTGCTCTTTCACGCCTAAACGGCTGAACGGATTTTGATGAAATTTGGTATGGTGATAGATGGTAACTTGGAGACGGACATAGGCTACTTTTTACCCTGGGAAAATATCTCATTCCCGTGGGAATCTACACATACAATAATACTCTAGCGGGGTTGTATCTGCTACAGCACACCGAAACTACTTAACCGATTTTGATGGGACTTTTTTTATTCAACTAAGTATCGCTGATTACGAAAACTACTACAATTTTGAAATCCAACGTGGTAGACGTAAACTACCATTATCCCCTGGGGATAAGGTTGAGGTGCGATAGGGTTGAAATGTCTAAAAATCAATATGTCTGTCGTTTGTAAGGTTTACCGAGCCGCTGATTACAAAAACTACAACAATTTTGAAATCCAACATGGTGGACGTGAAATCCTATCATCCCTTGGGGATGAGGTTGGGGTGCGATAGAGTTGATATGTCTAAAAATCAATATGGGTGTCGTTCGTATGGTTTATCGGGTCGCTGATTACGAAAACTACAATGATTTTGAAATCCAACGTGGTGGACGTGAAATACCGCCACCCCTGGGATGGGGTTGGGATTCGATAGGTTTGAAATGTCTAAAAATCAATATGAGTGTCAGTTGTATGTTTATATATAAGGATAGGGATAGCGGTTAAGATGGCGTTAGGGGTAGAAGCAGGGATAGGGGTAGGGTCAGGGATAGGGAGAGGGGGAGGGATAGGGAGAGAGTGTAAGGGAGGGGAAAATGAGGGGAGAGAAAGGGGGAGGGAGGGGTAGAGGGCGTGGGAGGGGGTAGAGGGAGGGGGGGTAGAGGGAGGGAGAGGGGGAAGGGGAGGATGAGTGAGGGGAAGGGGGAAAGGGAGGGGAATGGGAGGAGGGCGAGGGGGGAAAGGGAGGGTGATGGGGAGAGGGGAAGGGGGGAAATGGAGGGGGAAGGAAGGGTGAGGGGGGGAAGAGGGAGGGGCGAGGGAGAGGAAGAGAGTGTGGGAGAGGGTGAGGGAGGGGGAGTGGGAATGTAGGGGGGGGGATACAAAAGGATAGATAGGGAGGAATAGGGACCTTTTTTACTTTTATGAATACCTCCTCGCTACCCATTCACTTCACTCCCTTTATTGCCTTCTTTTTTAAGTTCGCCTGTAACGGTTGACAATGAAAATTCCGCACTACCTACCAGTTAATTAAAATCAAAATATAATTAAGTTTGTAGTAAGATGCATTTATTCAACTTGGATAAGTACAAATGCATCTTTTACGTAGGGATCAAGAAGGATAAGCGCTAAGTTCGAGTTCTGTTTTTTTATAAAATCTACGCGGACGAAGTCGCGGGTAACAGCTAGTATTATCATAATTTTATTGTAAGTAGTAATGTTATATAGGCATTGTTGCCCTATGTAATAACTAAAATCTTTTTGAATCTATTGTACTTAATTCGTACTTTACGTGATAACAACTGATGTAAACAAACTATATTTCAAAGAACTACGAGTTCCCAATCTTTTTGTTATTTAGATTTTGTATGAGACATCTTGTAATATTCAACGTCAATATTTCTTGACAATCTTTATTAATTCTGTCAGATTACTTCATAATCATAATTAAATCTTGTGTTTGATCAATTTCACATAATGTAAAAGCACTGTTATAGCAAACATTCGGATCTCTATAACTTATAAAGAATAGACATGTATACATCATATTATAGCAAACATTCGGATCTCTATAACTTATAAAGAATAGACATGTATACATGTATTCGTTTTTGAGAGACGGTACGAGGACGTATCTATCACAATCGGATGGCCGACTGTTGTCATGACAGATATTCTGATCTCCAATATTATAATATTTAAGTCACCAGTGTTTACTAACTTTTCATAGCTTTACGATATTGTTCATAAATGGTTGTTGTATTGACGCCTTTGTACGAACTGTCAGAGCGAAGCGGCTTTTCGACCAATCCCAGCGTTTTATGGAAATTGTAATATTGTGGTGGGAGAGGTCTCTTGAACGTTCGAGCCAGCCTCGCTCAGGCAGTCGTATTTTGTTCTTCAAACTGGGAGATTCTACCTTTAAAGGAGTAATCACGTATTGTGTAAAATTATGAAGACTCTTCTTCATATGTATGGTATTGTGTTAATGTACCCATTTTAACACTGTGTAAAGTGAATAACTTATTACAAAACGTAAGTAGACTTCGAGTGTTTTATTTAACATATTTGTCAACTCCCTCTCATTTGTTAACACTAGTGAGGCGGATTCAGAATTTAAAACTCTAAAGGAATGTTTGATATCACCTCCTATATTAGCATGTCCAGATTACACTAAGCAATTTGAAGTGCATACCGATGCCAGCGACTTTGGTATTGGAGCTGCACTCACGCAGAACATTGGTGGCACTGAAAAAGTGATAGCATTCATGAGCAAGTCGCTTTCAAAACATGAACGCAATAACAGCGCTACTGAACGTGAAGCACTTGCCGTTCTTACTGCTATCGAAAATTGGCGATGCTATCTAGAAAATGGTCAAAAGTTTGTAGTATATACAGACCATGCAGCCTTAAAGTGATTTCTAAACCTAAATAACCCATCTGGTCGTTTAGCTCGCTGGGGCGTACGACTTTCAGCCTATAATTTTGAAATCAGACATAGACGAGGATCTGAAAATGTTGTTCCCGATAGTCTCTCTCGATCAGTCCCTATTGCTGCTATAAATCCCAATGATGACCATGTTTCTACCTATCAAACTACTGACCCTTGGTATTTGAATATATACAACGGTTGTCAGAACTCACCAACTTCATTTTTAAATTACCAAGTTGCTAACAACAAACTATTTAAATACATGAAAAGTTTAAACCCTTTAACAAGAGAGTTCGAGTGGAAAGAAGTTGTTCCCGCTGAGTACAGAACCGAAATTATATCAAAAAATCACTCGGAACCAACCTCCGCCTACTTTGGCATCTTTAAAACGCTAAAACGTCTAAATTTAAAATACTTTTGGCCTAAAATGCATCGTGATGTTGCAGAATTTGTCAATAAATGTGATATCTGCATCAGTCACAAACACCCTACTCATGCTCCACTTGGTACGATGGGTTGTCCTAAGGACTGCTCGCGGCCCTTTCAAATGTTGAGCATGGATCTTGTTGGTCCCCTACCGTCAACAAGAAAACAGAATGCTTACCTGTTTGTTGTTATATGCTGCTTTTCCAAATATTGTCTAATATTCCCTATAAAGCGTGCTACTTCAGAAATAATAGCCCGCATTTTGGAGGAACAAGTATTTCTCGTTCACGGAATTCCCAGTACAGTGCTCATGGATAACGGCAAACAGTTTGTAAGCAGTACACTACAAAACTTATACACTACCTATAAAATACCTAACGTGCGCTATACACCCAAGTATACACCCCAAGTAAACACGGTTGAACGATATAATAAAACGATTATAACTGCCATATCTACCTTCGTTCAAGAAGATCATAGGAGTTGGGATGCTCATATTCCTAAAATTCAATTTGCCCTAAATACGTCAGTGAACGAAGTTACTGGATTTACTCCGGCTTTTCTTGTTTATGGTCGAGAGTTGGTCAGCTGTGGATCGCATTACCTAGACTGTGATACTAGTGAAGAAATCATATTCTGTCCTCGGGATGAATATGCAGAACAGCTGGGTCATTTGCGCAAAACCTTCGAGAAAGTGCAGTTATGTCTACAGAAAGCGCATAGTAGAAATACTAATTATTATAACCTACGCAGGAAGCAAGTAGAATTTAACGTAGGCGATTTGGTATGGAAAAGAACTTACTATCAGAGCGATAGTGATAAATATTTTACGAAAAAACTTGCTCCCAAATTCGTGAAGTGTCGCGTTGTAGGTAAACTATCTCCATTGGTCTATGAATTGGTAGATTCAGCTGGCAAACCAATTGGTAGTTGGCACGTCAAAGACCTTAAATTAACTAACTATTCCGATAATTAATAGATTCAAAATGAAAAAAAAAAAAATATTGTGATGAATTTATATTAAATTTTAAGATATAGCTATAATTGTATGTACATTTTAACTAACCTAACTTATTTACCTACCCTATACTAGGAATATTTTAAATTAGTCCCTAAACAACTTGCATCTCGACATCACTAAAATATCATAAAGTCATATTTAAACAATAAAATAAACTACCATCTAAACCTACCTACTTACTAAACTACCTTTCATTCTACAAATAACCTAAAACAAAATTTAATGATTCTATATCTAAAAAATTGCTGCTGATGAGCTGCTTCAGTTGTTATTTTTTGGGTCTACAAAGTAAGAAATAAAAAATATTATAGTTTAAAATACTAAATGAACTAAGAAAACAACTATAAATGGAAAAATGTGAGTTTTTATTAACTAATAAAAGTAAAAGCTCTGTACTGGACGGTGCATCTATTCAAATATTAAGCATAGATGCTATAATGATTGAATGTCGTGAATGGTGATGAATAGACGCGAGAAGTAAGAAAGTTTCAACATTAATTCATTTGATAAGAATGAGGTGCAGTTGAAGAGGATTTTATTCAGGTAAAATCCTAACCTAAAAGGGGGGGTATGTAACGCTCACGTTACCGTCTACCGTAAGTTAAAAGTATAAAGCTAAAATAACAAATAACATAACTTTTTTTTCTTTAGTCTGTTAAATAAAACAACCAACTAACCAGAGTCGACGTTCGAAACTTGTAGGCGCTCCGAACCGGTTTCCGAGGCCTGAGCGATCGTCATTCACTACGCTAGCTGCGGATTAATAAAGACGTTTGCTAATGCCCAACTTGAACCGCAATTTCATATTTAACCGAATTTCAAATAATATCTCTATAATCTAATTATTACAATTTCCTGTGATTAAGTGTTCTTCAACCCCAAAATTGGGTGAGTTTTTTATTTTATACAATGTATAACAGTCAATTACCGGCCCGTGTGTCTTTGAACTGACCTTGCTTTGTTCGAAGATGCATTCGCTAGATTTACATATTTTGTTTAAAATAATAAAAGTATTTCACCCATTTCAATTCTAATGCTTTCCATAAATGCATACGACCGCTAAATGCTACAAAATAAGCTTGATTTCGTCTTAATTTTAACTATGTAAATCTAGTGCTTAGATATCTTCTTATCCTAATAAATTAGTCAATTCTTTGTTGATTTTGCCTGTACTGCCTCATCTTGAATCGCTATTTAGTGCTTTATAAATACCTTTCATCATCATCTCATGCTTCGCGAAGAAATTCTAGTATCGATTCCGATGTTGCAGTCAGACAACGAAAGTGGACTTTTTCTAAAACGCCCAATTCTGGAATTCCAGGGTTTTTTCTATCTGGAACTGGTATTTATAATACCTACAATACGCTGATAGTCGGAAGTATCCAGAGTGTGCTCCTGTTTGGAGGAATCTTCTCTCCGTTGTGTTACTACCTACGCGAATACAACCTGTGCGAATACCCCGTGACGCGATCTAAGGACAGTGCGGTATTTATAATTAAGGACCTGTGTTTAGCTTCGGGGTTGTAGCGGGATAAGACACGCGAACCCATACCCCTCTTTTTAAGAACCTAAATTGTATTGTTAACCTACCCTCTAAATTTAATTCTAAATTAAATATCTATTGTTAAATTCATATTCATTTTTAATTCATCTACACTAAACCTATTCCTACCTACTTGTAGGCCACCTACCCGGCTACAGCAGCAAACAATCGGATTGGCGTCTGTCCGATTCGGAGCCTCACTCCGATGCTACGCATCGAACTGAACTCCGGAAGCTCCTACTCTTCGTGGATGAGGTCTCTCCGTATCAGTACCGCGGTGCCACGGTACGGGCCGGTCCTCGAGGCCTCATCTCTACGGTAGACGAAGTAGTTGGGAACCTTAAATCGGATATTAGGAGCCAGTTTGGTCTCCCCCAGACAGATAACATCAATCCGCTGTTGCTGCGCGACCATTCGGAGGTCGGATACGTGTTCCCGGACCCCTCCAGGGTTCCAATACATTACTCGCAGTGCTGCCATTAAGAGTCTTTGACCAGATCCCTGAGGGTTCGTTCGAGGACTGAGCGTACATTGCCACCAGATTCTAGGGTTTTTGCGAGCTCCAGCAACATTATGCTGAAGCTGCGAATGAGGGATGCGGAATCGAGGAGTTGCCGGGGAACTACCGGGCATTGGGATGAGGGAGGGAGTGCGGAGTCCGCTTGACTCTGCGCAAGTTGCTCTTGGTAGATCACACGCGATCTGGGGCCTAGGTGGGTATCATTCGCTGCCGAGGCAGGACCATCTCGGTTGTTTGTCACTATTTGCGCAGAATCAACCGGAGTGGGATTTGAGAGAAGGACGTTGGGGTTTGCGATGTTGGGGAGAGGTTGTTGAACCACTGCTTGTGTTGCAGTATCCGATTGTGTGGTTTTTGCCTTGCGGCGACCACCTCTCGGTTTCCTCTTCTTTTTGAGAGGCTTGCCTCGTTCCGTGGCAGGATTTGCCGGGACAATTACTTTCAAAAATAAAAAAAAAATCTTTTATTAGGCAAAACACGTCATGCTTACAAAATACACAATCATTGACCCACTATAGGCCTATGGCCCGTTTGTGGGTGAATGGGGTCATGCCACCAAATCACAAAAGAGAAAAAAGAGTTCTTAATTAAGTACGGGTATATGTGTTTAACATTGTAAGTCAAGTTGAAGACAAAAGGTGCTAAAAATATAATTGTCGTTTTATATAAGAGCGGAAGGTGCTAAACATAACAACACGTAGTCAAATCTATAGCCAACAGGTTAGTTACCGAGGTGGGTAAGTAGGTAAATTAAATTATTAGTTTATCGTATAATAATAATATTATGTATTGCGGATGGATGGATGCCCCCGCACCACTTACGGTAGAAGGTAAGCGTAAGTCTTTGTAGTATATCGGTGGGCGCACAAACGTGCACGGCACAGTACGCAAATACGAAAGAAAAAAAAAACAGTAAAAGGAGTTACCAAAGGCGGTAAATATAATTCTAAGGCATATATAGAATTCATACACATACTGCCAAGCCCTACGATTTGTATTAAACCTTGGGATCAGTTGCTATGAACTGCTTGGCAGAACGTGTGTGTTTATGCATTGTACGGTCAACCGCACGTCAGCAGAAACCTTTTCAATCTTATTACCACGCCATAAGGTCCAAAAGTGCTCCTACCGACATGCTGTTGAGTGTACCTAATATTTATGACGATCACGCATGAATGTTATTTTAATATGTGGGTGAACAGCACTTCGCAGCTCGCACTGGTATGGAGGAGGGCCCTGCGGGGGCAACATGTTGCTGTGGTTGTGAAGCACGAACCTGCGATTTGGTTTGTTGCTCGTTATTTTGGGTTTGTGGTTGATTGGAGAAGGGGGTTCTAACTTTAACACCCCTACGTCTAGCCTCGCGGCGTAGTATTGTGCATCTGCGGTCGTTGGCCGTATGGTCTTTGCCGCAGTTTGCGCACGTAGGTGGGTCGGTGCGAGGGCGATCGCAGTCTGCCGCCGCGTGATCGCCGGCGCAGCGAACGCACTTCTGTGTGCGGAAGCAGTTTTGCGAAGCGTGGCCGAAGCCCTGGCATCGGTGACATTGGGCTGGGCCAGGTCTGCCCCGCCACGCTTCGATCACCACTCCCGGCAAACACAGAAGTTCCGTGGTGGAGTAGAGGTTCTCAAGAGTCGCTTTCGGGGTAGGCTCCAGTTCAACATAGAACAGGCAGCCTGGTCTGCCTCTCTTGGGGGGGATTGGACGTAGATGACGTACAGTACATCCTTTTTCTGCGAGGGCTTGGCTGATTTCCTCAGCTGGGGTGTCCCTAGGGAGACCACGGACACCGATCTTGACATGCAGTCTTTCCGCTAAAGTGTAGCAGTAAAACTGCATGTCAGTCTCGGTGGCCCTGGCCTCGATCAGGTACCTTTGGACCACGCGGAATTCGTCATCGGACCTAGGTATAAACCTAAGTCCGGTGCCGAATGCGCGGGCGTTGGGCGTGAATCCCAGCCGGGCTTTAATCGCAGCCAGGTGCCGCTTCCAATTTGGAAGACGTTCTACCACAATTGGTGGGTAGCGTATGGGGCGGACTTCCGGTTGCACCACCTGGGATTCTGGTGGTAGGTTTGCTGGAGGCAGCTCTTGAGAACCTCCTTGGGTAGAAATTTGGTGGGCCTCGTTGGGTGGTTTATGGTTGTTGGGATGCGGTATGTTTTCTCTTTGGGGAATTTGGTTGTGGGTACGCAAAGGTTCGCCCAGCGATGGGGGTACTACAATGGCCGACTGCTGTGGCTGATACCCTGGGTAAGAGAGTTGAGGGTTATTCTCAACTTCTCTAGTTGTTGATATTGAGGTTGGCCTTTCCCCTTCCCCGATATGACTCGGGTACGACGTAGAGTCCAGGAGTTCCCTGATTTCCTGCTCAGTCAGCGTTCTGGACACATTCTGTGCAGGGTGGGGAAAGGGTGAGGGAGTGTTTGTCCTGGGTCTGTACTCAAACACAGGAGTAAACACCATTGAGGATTCCCGGCTGACCGGTCACGCGGGGCGGGCACCTGGTTGCACCGCACCGGCCAGCTGTAGTGGGTGGGAGGGAGAAATTTGAGTGCAAATTCGTTTGCTCTCATAATCCTCCTCGAATGAGTCTGGGCAAGGGCGAGCCATCTTTTCATGCTCGAAGGGTCCTAGCAGTTCTTCAAGCGAGGGCAGGTCCTTTTGAGCCTGTTCATATCGCTCATTGCAGTCTTTGAGAGCAGACGTGTAGCGAGTTTTTCTAAAATTATATTTGATTGCCGGTCAGTGTGCCTTCACGCTTTAACACGCTTGTTGTCTCTTTCGCGCGTGCGCTTCTGCCTTCCGCGGTCTGGTGTTAGTGTGCGTAAGCAGCCTATCTTCATACTCACGCTTGCAAGTTGTTATTTGTTATTATTGCGTTCTACCTAACCTCACCATGGAAGATTCTGGTAAAATTCCAAGAACGCATTCATTTTCTGATATTGAACGCAACCCGAAGCGAAAAAATCCTGATACGGAAGATATGACTGCCTTATTTCAAAAATTTTCAAGCAAAATATCTTTGAAGCTGGACGCATTCAAAATCAATTTTGACACAAAAATTTCATCCATGCGCGACGAAATAACCACTGCAATCAAAGAAGATCTGGATTCTATAAAATCTGATTTGAAGGTTATGGATAAAAAGCAGTCTCTTCTCTCCACCATGCACGAAGAACTTACCCAACGTACCTACGACGTCGAGACTGATACAAAATTGAATACAGAAGAGATTGTCAGCTTAAAAGATCAAATTAAGACTCTTCAGTATGATCTCAATTCGCAACTTCAGCGTGACCGCCTTCAGAATATTGAAATCGCAGGAATTCCAGAAAAATCTAAGGAAGATTTGGCTTTGTATGTGGTTAAGATTGCCGAATTTGTCAACGTCACCATGACACAGTCTGACATAGAATTTTCCACGAGGGTTCAATCACGAAACAAAGTAGCAGGACGTCCTAAATCAATTATCGCGAAACTCAAAACTCGTTCTCTGAGGGACGCGATTCTGTCCGGTGTGCGAGCGAAAAAAGGCTTATCTACTGCTGATATTGGTATTGCTGGCGAACGTAAGCAGATATATATTAACGAACACTTAATTCCTTCAAACAAGCAATTATACTTGCAGGCAAGAAAAAGTTCTAAAGCCCTTAAATATTCATACGTCTGGGTTCGTGACGGCAAGATTTTTGTTAGGAAAGATGACGTTTCACCAGTAATTTTCATAAAAACATCCGAAGACCTACTTAAAATAATCTGACTCTTTACGTTTAGTTGTAAGTGTATTGTGTACCTAAATTCAGTTATTGTAGCTTTGTTAAGCTGCCTCATAATTTGTTCACTGTTATTTGTACCTACAAATCCTTGTATCTGTATAACAGGTAAGGTGGAACATAAACTTATTTCATATTTAGAAAATCATATTTATTATGTATATATTTCTGTCATATTTATTTCATTAAAACATGTTTATGTACACATATCTAACATGTCTATATTTTTATCTATCATATTGTATATTTATCTGAGTGCCTACAACAATACAAAACTATTCACTTTCTTTATTATAAGATATGGCTAATTTTAAAAAAGGATCTTCACCAAGCGTCTATTATCAGAACGTGAGGGGCCTTCGCACTAAAAGCGTGGCTATCTTTAACAACATTTTATCCAACGATTATGACATAATTTGTCTAACAGAATCATGGTTACAGAGCGATATTTTGGACTCAGAAATTTGTGATAATAGGTATGATATATTTAGATGCGATCGCAATCTCGAATCAACTTCTAAGTCAACTGGCGGTGGTGTACTGGTTTGTATACGACGGGAGCTTGGTGCCACATTGAGACTGGAATGGAGCTGCAGTGATAAGGTAGAATCAATATGCGTAAGTATACATGAGAGTAAATTGGGGTCAAATGGTGATCTTAATATAATTTTAATATACTTGCCACCCGATGACAATTTAATTGCTGATAATTTGGAAAGTTTTCAAAATAGCTTTAAAAGGTTTTATGATTTAAATCCAACTGATAATTTTCTACTATTAGGCGACTTTAATCTTAGGTGCGTCTCATGGGATAACGACAAATATTCTATTTCACACATTGGTAGAACAGAAACACAAATTGCTGCTAGTTCATTTATTGACGAATTATATTATTTAGGCTTAGCCCAATACAATCTAATTTCAAATTCTAGCAATAATATTCTCGACCTATGTTTCAGTAACTTAGAATTGTCGGTTACAGAAACTTTTCCACTGTCTAAAATTGACAGTTACCACCCTCCTTTGTTAATATTTCTGTATGATTTACATTTCAAGCCTTTTACAGAAAGATCTCAGCCCCGTTACAATTTTCATAAAGGCAATTATTCACTGATTAATAAATTTTTGACTAATGTTAATTGGTCAGATCTCCTCAGCAAAGGAACTGTGGACGATGCTGTCGATGTTTTCTATGAGAAGATTTATGAGTGCTTCTCACTATTTATTCCTATATCAACACCGAATACTTGTTACCCAATTTGGTACAGCGCTGCCCTTATTAAAGTTATTCATGAAAAAATTAAATTTCATAACAAGTGGAAAACATATAGCAATCCGCGAGATTATGATGTCTTCTCACTTTTGAGAGCGCGACAGCATCGTGTACAGAACCAATGTTTCGATCGTTTTACTGAAAATACTGAAGCTCTCATTAGGTATTCCCCTAAAATATTTTGGAAGTATGTAAAATCAAAACGAGGTGGATCTAGCTATCCACAAATTTTTCACTCGGCAACACTTCGTTCGAGGATCCATTACAAATTTGCACAGCGTTCAATTCCTATTTTGAAAGTGTTTTCAATAAATCGTCGACACCTTCTGTCATTCTACATAATGACTCAAATTCACCTCCTAACACATCAACTGATATTTTATCACACATAGACGTATCCGAAAGCGTGGTACTTAGATTGTTGAAATCTCTTAATAAACATAAAGGTCCTGGGTGTGATCTTGTACCTCCAGTTTTCTTATCTTCATGTGCTGATAGCGTCGCTGTCCCCATAACAATCTTGTTCAGACGGTCGCTGAACGAATGTATTTTTCCTAGTATCTGGAAGAAAGCCAACATCATTCCTATACACAAAAAAGGTCCAAAATCTGAAATCGTTAATTATAGACCTATCTCTATCCTTAATACACTCGCAAAGTTATTTGAGAAATACGTTTATAATTATATGTATCACACCATTTCGCAAGGTATATCAGAATTTCAACACGGCTTTTTGAAAGGTCGTTCAACAGTTTCGAACTTAGCCTCGTTTACAGACTATATTTTAAATAATATAGAAGGTGGTGGACAGGTTGATGTGGTCTACACGGACTTTGAAAAAGCTTTCGACCGTGTGGACCACATCATCCTCCTTGATAAGCTCAACTCGTTGGGTATACATGGTGATTTATTAAGATGGGTTCGTTCTTATCTTACTAATCGTTCACAAGCAGTCATACTGGGCGGACACAAATCTGATTACGTCACTGTTCCATCCGGAGTCCCACAAGGATCCCACCTCGGCCCACTCTTTTACAACGCCTATATATATGATATTTATAAATGTTTCAGCAACTCTAATCATCTTTTATATGCAGATGATAAAAAAGTTTATATGACAGTAAAAACTTCTGTTGATTGTGAGTTGTTGCAAAATGACCTCAATAATCTAGTCGAATACTATATTGAAAATAAGATAACATTAAGTATTACAAAGTGTCAATGTATCAGCTTTACTCGAAAACGAAATCCCATAATTTATTCTTATAATTTTGACGGCGTTGTGATTGAGAGGGCCGAGGTGGTTCGGGATCTGGGTGTGTTGCTAGACTCTAAGCTTGATATGTCGGCTCACCTGGACTACATAACCAACAGAGCCTTTCGCAATCTCGGTTTCGTAATGCGTACATGTTCACCCTTCAAACGTTTGATTAGCTTGAAAATCGTCTTCTACGCGTATGTAAGGTGTATTTTGGAATATGCCAGTCCAATATGGTCCCCATACTATGCTATTCACATTAAAAGAGTTGAGAGAATTAAAAAAAAATTCATATCACATTTAAATTATATCTTTAAAAATCATGCAGAGTCATACGTTTTGAACTTTCGTAATTACAATCTCTTAACTCTAGAAGAAAGACGCGATATTTTAGACATGGGTCTACTTTATGATATTCTGAACGGTCGCCTGGATTGCCCCTATCTACTCTCGGGCATATTGTTTCGTGTGCCCGCTCGGCGGACTCGGAGCACAATTATGTTTAGTGTGCCGCCCCATTCAACCAATTATGGAAATAACGCAGTTTTGACTCGCTTAGTTCGTACTTATAATAAAAAATTCGACGATATTGATCCCTTTACTTGTACCAAACAAACTTTTAAAAATAAAATCATCATAAAATCATTTGACTCATCGTAAGGTTCTTCTTGTGTAATTTATATAGAAAATAATTTAAATACGAGGCTGGTGGCATGTCGAGCGTAACAGTTGCTTGAGTTTTATTTACTTTATTTTTTAGTCAAGATAATAATGAGATTAGTGACGCTTGACAGTCATAGTGCGACTCTAGCCCGTGTTTCTTTTGTAATAAGAACAGTACAGGGTCCAACGTGATGGGCTTGATGTGCTTTTGACAGTACGCTTGGTCTGATCTTTCTCATTACTACATTTAGGTATGACTAAGCTATTAACAACTTTGTTTTTTTATTGTTGTAGGTCTCTGATATTTTAAATTGTCACCTTCTATATTTATAATATTTCTTGTTTATGTTTATATGTATATATGTATTTAAGTATATTTTTTAAGTGTATTTTTGTTTTGTTTTGTTTTGTATTTTATTTTTATTTATTTTTGTTTTACTATTATTTTATTATTATTATTTATACAAGACCGACATATTTATGTAGTAAAAGTAGTTAACATTGTATTTTATGCAATTTTAACATTATATTTACTTTTCAATATGTATACATAATAATATAAATATACAAGACCGACATATTTATGTAGTAAAAGTAGTTAACATTGTATTTTATGCAATTTTAACATTATATTTACTTTTCAATATGTATACATAATATGCCTGGTAATTCAAGTGTGAATGTTCCATCTTATTTTATTTTTATCAAAAAGTCTTACCTCTGCTCTCTCATAACATGAATTTAAAATAGTGGATACCTGTAATTGGCCTGTAAGAAATTAATTATAAGATATACTATAAAAACGCTGTTGGTATCCTAAATAAATAAAATAAATAAATAAATAAGAGTCGCCTGCGGGGTTCTCAATTTGCTCTTCGTATAGTTGTTGCCAGTCTTCTTTTTGGATTTTGGAGAAAGACGCCTTAGGAGGCGACGGGGATGCTGGCGTAGAGGTAAATACTCTTGAAGTATTGGGGGACTGGGTTGTGCGCATCTGTTGCGCGTTTGATGCGTCGTTTGGAGAAACGTAGCCCGTCGGGGCCAATGTGATCCTCGATGACGAGGCAACAGCGGCAAAGGAAGCGAAGGAAGCGGGTGATGATTTCTCCCGTAATGGGGGAAGTTTACCCACGGGGACAGTGCTCGGTACCGGGTTGGGGGTGCTCGCACGGGAGCCCACGCTCAAGTCGGTCCTTGTAATGGAGTTGTCGAAAATGTTCCGTTAACGCTGGGGTAGACGCGGTATGGGACACGGTGGATCGTCCCGTTGATGTACGAAGCGCGGAAGACCTCGTGTCTCTAGGCAATATTTGGGGGGGGGGAGGCACAGGCCTTTGCCCCTTAGGCTTTTTCCCACCCATGACGGGTGTCCCGGCAGGCACCCAGCCTCCCGGAGCCCGCCCCGCAATCTACACCACCAAAAAAAAAAAAAAAAAATTTTTATTTGGAGGGAAGTTGCGAGACCAGCCCAAGCAGGCGAGGATGCACGCCGGGATCCCGGTTAGGCGAGAAAAAATGTGAACCTACGAGAGGGTATCTGCAGAAAAACCCGTCCCCGACCACACCCGCAACAAAAGGTTGGGAGGGTAGTCGGAGAAAAAGTCTTTCTCAAATACCCACCTACTACTAACGTGTATTTACTCCGCCCTGACAAAGGAAAAAAAAAAAAAAACCAAGAAAACAGTGGCGGCACCGTGGCCGCAAGCGTACTTACGGCAACCTCGGCGACCCGCACCTTTGACAGCAGCTCGGTCCCCTACAGCGGAGCAGCCAGAGATTCCGTCAAATTATTACTTGGGAGAAGGCGAGGTCCGGTGAGAGCTAGCTCTTGGTGACCTTCGCCTAGGCGAAGGTATGCCAGAGATGCGCTACTTCCCGTCTTCTCGATGGTCTTCTTATTTTTTGTTCGTTAGCTTGACGTTCCGGTGCGCTGCACTGTTGAGATACACAACGGCCGATACGCAAAACGATGTGGGTAGTGGAAAAAATTACTTTCTCCAACTACCCTCTCACTCCGCGGGATTTTATTTACGACTATTGTGGAGCTGCGCAACACAAAACACGACCACTCGCGTGGACAAACGACGGTGGTTGTGCGAACGACGGTGCTCCGCCTTCGTACCCACGGCTTGTGGGGCGGCGACCGCTTCCGAAGGCTTCGAAAGCGATGGCTGGAGGGCAGCAGCTGTAGGTGGCGCCTCCGATTGCTTCGTGCTCTTCCCCGCTGGGGGCGGGGCGACGACCGCAATCGGAGCTGCAGGCTGGGCTGGGATGGTGGCGGAGGTCCCCTTTCTCCTCCCCCCCCTCCCTCTCCTCTTCTTCGTGGTCCCCCCGGGCTCATTCGCGGAGGCCATAAGTGACCCCGGCGCGTTTGACTCTCCCGAGGGCACCGCTATCACGCGCGCCGGTGTGACTGGCTGCGCGGGAGTCTTCGAAGCTGTAGCGCTAGCTTTCCCGCTTCTGGTCTCACGGCGCAGGACCGCACACGTGAGGCTGTTGGCGGGATGGGCCTTCATGCAGTTGGCGCAGGTGGCGGCTTCAGTGCAAGGTCGTGGGCACTCCTTCGCGGTGTGTTCACCCCCGCAGCACACGCAGGCTAGCCTCCGGTGGCAGTTGTGGGAGCTGTGGCGAAACGACTGACACCGGTGGCACTGCGGGACTCCTTGTTTGGCACGCCATCCCTCAATCTTCACGCCGGTAATACACAGGAGCTCTGTGACTGCGTATATACCCGGGGTGAGGTTAGGCGTGCGGGTGAGCTGCGCGAAGTGCACGCAGCCTGGGCGATCTTGGCGGGCTCGTATGGGGCGTACAAACTCCGGTTTGTAGCCCAAGGCACGAAGTTTGGCGGCAATCGTGTCGGGGTTGGCATCAGCTGGGAGGCCGCGGATGGCGACCTTGAGCTGCTTCTCTTGCTTGGGCGCGTAGGTGTACCAGGAGAGTCTGGTCTGCCTTTCCAGCGCGGTGAGGTATCGCTGGTAGGCCCGGAACTCTCCCTCGGTGCGCGCCAAGAAGCGCATCCCTTTGCCAAAGGGACGCACGTTCGGCGCGTGACCTAGTTGCCCCTTGAGCACGCGCAGGTGGTATGCCCAGTCGGGGAAGTGGTCTACCACAATGGGTGGTAGCTTCCGCACCGACTGGGTGTTGCTGGCGGCTGGCTGCTCGGTAGTAGTGGCCGGCGACTTCCTCGACGAAGGGGGTGGCGAGGGGGCGGCGACCTTCCTTGCGTAAGAGACGGGAGGCGGGATCGGGGTTGCCGAAGTGGACGGCGGCGGCGTAGTCGTATCCATCGTCGGTTGGGGCGGTGGGGTGATTCGACGGGGTGCCGGTTGGGGAAGCCAGTCTCCGGCGGCGCTTCGTAGGCGTGGCGACGGATGAGGCGTTGGCAGTCCTCGCTAGCTCGCGGAGTTTCCGGTCCTCTTCGGCGACCTCGTAATCTTCTCCGAGCTCGGCACTCTTGAGCCTGAAGTACGATGAGATCCATTTCAGGAGTCCCAGGGAGAAGGCGCGGTTTTCTTGAAGGCTATGGAATACTATCAGGTCAGACTCATACTCGAAATGAGCCGACTGTAATAGCGGGTCCTCGATCATTGATGTATCGAGGATCGGGTCTTGGCGGTCTTGTGTTTCCTCCATTGGAGAGTTGCGCTCCGGTGACGGCGCGCGGGGGGGCGGGGCGGGGGGATCCGATCCCGGGTCCGGGTCCGACACCTTATGCAGCTCGAGGGTAGTTGTAAAAATAAATTTTTACAACTACCCACCTTCAATAGAAGATGGCGGTCCGCGCAGGCGAGGGATCGCCCGGCCGAAGAACCGTGGGTAGATTCGGAAACCGAATCTGCGGTGCTTCGATGAAAAAGTGAGCTCGTACGTAGGAAGGTTAAAGAAAAACTTAGGATGTCGTTGACCGAAGTTGGAGAGCCGCCCTCCGCGGTGCCAGCCCCCCGGGTGAGACTCCGTGAGGAGAGGCCCAGTGAGCGACCAGCGAGCAGGCGGCTGATGAAAAATTTTACATGAAGTCCTCTCTCGCCCCGGGATTGCTCCGTCAGCGGGGAATCCTCTTGGAGCTACTCTGGCTCCCTGAGGAGGTATCGGGCGCGGCCTGTAGCTACAGGCCGGTCATTGGAGAGCCGCCCTCCGCGGTACCAGCCCCCCGGGTGAGACTCCATGAGGAGAGGCCCGCTGAGCGACCAGCGAGCGGGCGGCTATTGGCGAACTTGTAGATGGAATTGGCGCGGTAAGGGAAGATAGTGGGGATGTAGTGCGGCAGGTCAGGAGTGGTTGGTCGGTGGTATGTTGCCTGGAGTTGGAGAGCCGCCCTCCGCGGTGCCAGCCCCCCGGGTGAGACTCCGTGAGGAGAGGCCCGGTGAGCGACCAGCGAGCAGGTGGCTGTAGGTCAACATAGAGTCGAGGTGGTGGTGTGACCGCGCGGTGTGGTCCGGTGGTTCGGTGGTTCGATGGTCGGGTGTTTTGTTTGGCCGTGTGGTTATTGTTGACCGTGCAGTTGGAGAGCCGCCCTCCGCGGTGCCAGCCCCCCGGGTGAGACTCCGTGAGGAGAGGCCCGGTGAGCGACCAGCGAGCAGGCGGCTGTTAGGTCAACGTGGTCCTGATGTGGATGCAGAGGCTTCTTCTTCAGTCCCTTGTAGGAGGTCCCTGGGGAGGAACCTCGTGAGTCTTCCTCGTTGAGGAAGGGAGTTCTCGTCCGGTGGGCGGGCGTGGTGTGGGGCGATGGTCCTCAGGTGGGGGTGAGACGAATGCTCCGTCCTGTCCAGCATTCGCCTCGTCAGCCTGGTGATGAAGTCGCCCAGCGGCTCCCACCGAAGGTCCCGGTACATCACATCCGTCCTCATGTACCGGGGGGCGTCAATGATTGCGCGAAGGGTTCGGTTCTCCTGTGCTTGCAGCTTCTTCTTGTTGGAGGCAGAGGTGAGCGCGAACCATGCGGGGGCGGCGTATGTGAGCCGTGACCTCAGGTACGTTTTGTAAACCATGAGTTTCGTTCTGGTGGAGAGCCTCGACTTGAAGATGGGGAAAAGTCGGGCTCTCGCACCCTTCACCCTGGCGATCGTTTTCTGTACGTGCTGGTCCATGTTGAGGCCACGGTCGATGGTGACCCCGAGGTATTTGATGGTTAGCGTCCACTCAATCTCTGCCTCCTGCAGCTTGAGTCTCGGGGGGAGAGCTTTCCTTCCAGTGACGAGGGCTTGGGTCTTCGTCACGTTGACCTTCAGGCGCCACTTCTCCAGCCATTTGGGCAACGCATCGAGAGTGGGCTGGAGTTTCTTGGCTGCATGTCGAGGGTTGATGGAGCTGGCCAGGTAGGCCGTGTCATCCGCGTACAGAGCCAGTTGCACGTCGCCGACCGTCGGGATGTCGTCCGTGTAGACGGAGTATAGCGTCGGCGACAGGCAGCTGCCCTGCGGAACTCCTGCGAGGATCGGGTGCTCTCGTGAGATGGCGTCTTCCACAGCCACGTCGAATGTCCTGTTTGACAAGAAGGTGGAGATGAGGGCGACAACTCTTCTTGGAAGCTGCGCCTTCGACAGCTTGTAGATTAGGCCGTCGTGCCACACTCTGTCGAAGGCCTTCTCTATATCCAGCATCACCGCCACTGTGAATGCCTTCTTGTTCCAATCCACCGACATGTTGTGTAGGACCCTTGCGAGCTGTAGGGTTGTAGAATGTCCCGATCTGAACCCATATTGTTCGGGTCTCAGAGTGAATCCGTCTTGGATTTTGGGGAGAAGGAGCTTCTCGAACACCTTGGAGAGTGTTGGTAGCAGAGTGATCGGCCTGTGGTTTTCTGGAAACCTTCTGTCCTTGCCGGGTTTGGGAATCGTGATTACACGTCCCTTCCTCCAGGGCTTCGGGAAGTAACCGGCTCTTAGCATCCCGTTGAAGAGTGCGGTGATGGCAGCGATTGGGCGTTTCGGAAGGTACCGGAGGGTGAGGTTTGTGATGGCGTCTGGGCCTGGTGCCTTCTTTGGGTTGACCCTTCGCAGAGCACGTTCAACTTGTGCCGGGGAGAAAAAGATTGGGTCATCCGTGCTGGTCAGCGGCTCTGCGAAGTACGCAGCCAAGTGTCGTTCCACTTCCTCCGTGTGTTGTGGAGGGGCTGGGGCGTTCGGCGTGAATTGGCGTTCCAGGCTATCCGCCAGTAGTTCGGCCCTGTCCTCGGCCTTGTAATGGAGGTGACCATTGGCGTCGTAGATGGGTCTAGTGGGCTCCGGCTCGAGGCCTATTCGTCTGCAGAGTCGATGTACCGAGGGGACCCTCTCGTTACTGTCCTCCACCTCCAGAATAGTTTGTTCCCAGCCTTCGTTGGCGTGTTGGGCTAGCTCAGCCTTAAGACGGTTCGTTAGATGGTTGAGCTTGGTCTTCAGTGGAGGGAATCTGGTGATCTGCCACTGCCTTCGCGTGTCGTGCTTTTCCTCTTTCAGAGCCTTGATCCACGCTGGTAGAGGTCGAAGACTTTCTCCAGCGGGGATGGTGTGAGTTGATGCGTCTTTAGCGGAACGGATGCAGTGGCTGATTGTAGATGCCGCCTGGTCTATCTGTTCTGGAGTCGAGACCGGGTGGGACAGTTTGAAGTCTTCTGTGAGGGCCACGAAGTTGTCCCAATCTGTTTTTGTTCTGAGCCTGGGAGCCGGAACGCGCGTGGGCAGATCTCTCAGTACCACGAGGACCGGTCTGTGGTCAGACGGAAGGTCGAGGAGGCATTCCTGGGTCTGTGCACCGCTGAGTCCTTTGTAGACGACGATGTCAATGACGTTATCGCCTGCAGGGTCGTTAGGGTCGTGGCGCGTGGCTTCGCGGGGGCCTGTGACTTCGTAGTCGTGGGTTAAGGCATCAGCAAGGATAGCAGTTCCCGCTCGGTCCGCGTTCTTCGAGTTCCAGTAGGGATTCTTGGCGTTCAGGTCACCCGCTATTATCGTAGGGCCGCGGTCCTTCAGAAGGCTTCGCAATTCCTCGACTCTAAATTGTGACTGGGGCGGACGGTATGCGGCGTAGATCCGAAGCTCGTCTGTGCCAATCTGCAGGTCTATGCCCAGCGCGTACATTGTGGTCAGCTGGGGTGCTTGGACGATCTGATGGATGATGTTCCTGCGGACAGCCATCATCAAGCCTCTGTATGGTCTGCCCTCAGGTGAGACCTCATCTTGTCTATAGACCACGTACCACGGAATTCTGGTTTTCGTGGAGGCTGTCAGGTGTGTCTCGCTGATAAGGGCCACATCCACCTGTTGTTCACGAAGAAACAGTCGGAGCATCGCGAGTTTCCCTGTCATCGTCTGGGCGTTCCAGTGAACTATGCGTAGGGTTGTGGGAGTCATTTGAGCCCGAGTTTCTCTTGGAGTTTCATTATTAGCCGGTCTACAAACTCGTCTAATTTGTTATTGGCTGCTTCTGTGGGTTCAGAGGTCGAGCCGGAGTTGGTCGGTCCTTCTCCCTTCCCTCTGCCTTTTTTGCGGCGTTTGTTGGCTGGCGGAGCTGCGCCTCTGGCCACAGGGTTGTTGGCGGGAGCCATAAGTGTGGCTGGTGCCGTCTCAGTGACAATGTTCGCGGTTGCTCCTGAGGGCACGCGATCGGGGGCGTCTCGTTGTTTGCGGTTAGGTCCCGTTCTGGGGATTGGGCCTGCCTTCTTATTCCTGGCTTCCTTCTTGAAAGCGGGGCAGCTAGTGTTGTTCGCCGTGTGTGGGCCCTTGCAATTTGCGCAGGTCGGCGGGTTTTCGCGCGGCACGGGGCAGTCTTGGGCGTAGTGCGGTCCTCCGCAACGTACGCAAGCCTGGGGGCGGTGGCAGTTCGCCGAGCTGTGCCGGAAGCTCTGGCAGCGATGGCACTGTGCTGGCCCCTTCTTCCCTCTCCAAGGTTCTATTATGACGCCCGTCATGAAAAGGAGCTCGCTGATCATATAAATGTTGTCTAGGGTTTCTTGGGAGCGCTCCAACTCGCAGAAGAAGATGCAGCCCGGACGGCCCTTCCTGGCTAGTATCCTCTTCGTAAAGACCGGGCTGAAACCGCGTTCTCTGAGCGCAACTTGAATGAGAGTGGGGTCTGTGCTAGCAGGAAGCCCCCTGATGGCCACCTTGACTGGCTTCTCCTCCTGTCGGGCGTAAGTCATCCAGCTGACATTTTGTGATTTCTCCAGCTCCGTGAGGTACGCTTGGACGACTCGAAACTCATCGTCATCCGACGGAGAGAATCGGATTCCGTATCCGAGAGGGCGGGCGTTCGGCGGGCGGCCCAGCTTTTCTGCCAGCACTTTAAAGTGCTCGGTCCAGTTGGGCAGGACGTCAACCGTTATGGGGCGATTGTACTTCCTCTCTTTAGGCGCGGAGGTAGAGGGCGCGGGTGTCGCGGCGGGTCTCGGGCCCGGCTTGGCCGACACCACTGCGGAGAAAGTGGGTGCGGGCACGCGGTGCGCGGCGGGCGCGTTGACGGTCGCGCTGCGAGACGCGGGCGCGGCAGAGGGCGCGCTACGGTTCGCGGGCGCGAAGAAGGTCGCGCTTCGACTCGCGGAGGCGGTCGCGGCGGCGGTCGCGTCGCGCGGTGGCGCTAGGGACGCGGGCGGGGCCTTCGTGCGGTCATGCGTCGGTAGTCGCGGCGCGGGGAAGCTCGGCGGCGGCGGTAGCTTCGCGCGGTCCCCCGTGCTACTAGAGCGGCGGCGGGGGTCGCGGGGGGTGGAGGGCGTCCTCGGTTCTGTTCGCCTTCGTTTCCTGCGAACAGTCGTTCCTCTCCTTGGCGCGGCGCCTTTTGACAGGCGTGGCCACGGCCGAGGCATTGGCGGTCTTGGCGAGCTCACGGAGTCGTAGATCTTCTTCGGCGGCCTCGTAGGTTTCTCCGAGTTCGACGCTCTTCAACCGGAAGTATGAAGAGATCCACTTTAGAAGTCCGAGGGAAAAGGCGCTGTTGTCTTGCAGCTTGCGGAAAACTATTAAGTCGGACTCATATTCTAAATGAGCCGACTGCAATAGTGGATCCTCGATCATTGAAGTATCGAGGATCGGGTCCTGGCGGTCTTGAGTTTCCTCCTCCATTGGCGGGTCACGTTCCGGTGGCGGCGCGCGGGGTGACGGGGCAGGGGGATCCGTGCCGGGGTCCGGGGCCGACATCTTACGCAGCTCGAGGGTAGTTGTAAAAATAATTTTTTACAACTACCCACCTTCACTAGGAAGATGGCGGTCTGCGCAGGCGAAGGGTCGCCCGGCCGAAGAACTGTGGGTAGATCCCAAAAGAGATCTGCAGTGCTTCGAAGAGTGTTCTTGAGCTCGAACGTAGGTAAAATAAAATTAGGATGTCAGTGCAATCCATGAAAAATTTTTGGTCGAGGTCGTCTTATTTATAGAGAAACGTTGTATTTACGGGGTTGAAGGAGGTGGAGGGGGGGGAGAGTTGATTGTGCCCCCCCTCCCCTTCCCTTCTTTCCCCTTATGATTGATACGTCAAAAAATACACTAGGTACGTACCTAATTATCATGATAAAATTTATTAAATTAGGCATGTAGTCTAGATGAGAATAAAAGTTAGCAAGTAAGTATAGATATATGTGTACACGACGACGTGTATATCATTAAGTTTAGTAATATAAATCCACACTAGATGGCGTTGTACGCCTTTTGCAATTCGCTGTAACGCGGTATAGAGATTTTTTCCTGTTTAATGACCCTCCAGCGAATTTGCCTAATAAACTGTTATCTGTTCTAGTCACTACATGGACGACTACGTGGACAGCATGGCGACCACGGAGGAAGCTCTCAAAACAGTAAAGGACGTCGCCGAGGTCCACACGAAGGCTGGCTTCCACATCCGGGAGTGGAACTCGAATAGCCCCCAGGTATTAGCCGCCTTCCCACCAGAGGACCGAGCCGCCGGCCACACGAATCTGGGGGCAGCACCAAGCGATGGACGAACTCTAGGCCTCGTCTGGATGGCGGGGTCCGACCATCTGAGTTTTAACACATCAATGAATCGCGTGCCACGCGACGTGCGCTTCCTACAACGGGCGCCTACCAAGAGGGAGTTTCTGAGCGCGGTCATGTCAATCTATGACCCCTTGGGACTCATCAGCCACTATACCATTGTGGCGCGAATACAACTACAGGACCTGTGGAGGGGCCACTTGGGCTGGGACGAGCCCATTCCCGCTGAGGCAGCCGAGAATTTCAACACTTGGCTGTCGAACATAGACAGCGTGACCAGCCTGCGCCTGCCGCGCCGCTACGAGGCGGGAGAGGAGAGAGAGCTTCACGTCTTCTGCGACGCGAGTGAACAAGCATTCGCAGCCGCCGCGTACTGGAGGACGACCAGACCAGACGGGACCTTCGCCGTCACACTAGTCTCTGGTAAGGCCAAAGACTCCCCTCTGAAGACCCAGACGATCCCGAGACTGGAGCTCCAGGCCGCCCTCATCGGAGCACGCCTCGCGCAAGCCATCATCACCGAGCACCGCGACCAGCCCACCCAAGTCATCTATTGGTCCGACTCTCAGACGGTCCTGCACTGGATCAATAATGATACCTAAAAATACACCACCTTCGTAGCCCATCGACTGGGGGAACTCGGCCAGCTCACCAGCCCGTCCCAGTGGCGATGGGTGCCCACAGCCGAGAACGCAGCGGACGATGCTACACGGCAACACACCGAACCGGTAACCAAGGACGACCGATGGATCTGCGGGCCAGCCTTTTTACATGAACCCGAAGAAGCCTGGCCAGAACAACTGCACATCATGCGCCTTGACAACGAGGATGATCTGGTAGCCCACACAATAGAACATGACGACCCAGGCCTGCCAGACATAACCCGCTTCTCATCATACTAGAGGCTCATCAGGACGACCGCTCGGGTAATATACTTTACTCAAAGGTGCCGCAACCCATCCACTGAATTCGGGCTGCAGCACATAGAACGAGCAGAACTCCTCTGGCTAGCCAAAGCCCAGAAGGACTCCTACCAGGGTGAGATCGATGCGTTACGAGCCGGCAAACCAATCCAGAACCAGAGCCGACTCATCACCTTAGACCCACGCTTAAACGAGAACAGCGTACTCCGAGCACAGGGGCGCATCAACAGCGCCACATCCGTCCCGGAGACAATGAAGAACCCAATCATCCTGGACGGCCGCCATCCGTTCACACGCCTGCTCGTCCTCCACTCTCACGGACGAGCGAACCACGCGAATAACGAGCGGGTGGTCAATGATCTCCTATTAGAGCCTGACTTTGTTACGGAGGGAGAGTTTACTCTTTAGTCCTACCATGGGATGGAGACGACCGAGCACAAAGGCGGCTCGGTTGCGAACTGTTTGGATGTGTTTGTTAAACGTGAGCATTCTGTCCAATTGGACGCCTAGGTATTTGACCGTTCTTTCCCACGGAATGGGACGGTCGAAAAGCCTGATGGTACCGGGAGGTTCCTCCGCATTAAACTTTGAGAAGAAAATTTCGGAGCTTTTATCCGGATTCACCTCGATCCTCCATTTCCTGAACCACCTCCCAAGGGAGTTGATTGCGGATTGGAGGGTCCGGTGAATCTGGTTGTGGTTGCGGAAAGAGGCATAGATAGCGGTGTCGTCTGCGAACAGAGCGATTTTCGCGTCGGTGGGAATGGGAATGTCGCTAGTGTACAGTGAGAAGAGTAGGGGGGAAAGGGCTGAGCCTTGCGGAACTCCAGCTTGGATGGCATGAGGGGAGGATAGCTCACCTTCCATTCGGTAACGGAAGGATCTGTTGGAAAGGAAGTCTTGGATCAACCTAAAGAGTCGGTCGGGAACACCGAGCGAGTAAATCTTGAAAAGCAGGCCGTTATGCCAGACTTTATCAAAGGCTTTAGCTACGTCAAGAAAGATAGCTGCTGTTTGCGTTTTGCGAATAAAAAGTCTATCGGAGATATCCTCAACGAGGCGATACACTTGTTGGATACACGAGTGTTTGGGGCGAAAACCAAACTGCTCGTTGGGAATGAGATTGTTAGACTCTACATGATCACGGAGACGTTTGAGAAGCAAACGCTCGTACATTTTGCCCATCGTGCTGAGCAGGCTAATGGGACGGTAGGAGGATGGCTCGTCAGCGGGTTTGCCGGGTTTAGGGATTCCTATGACCGTGGCCTCTTTCCACAATTGTGGAAAGACACAGTTCGATAGGGCCGCGTTGAAGATGTTAGCCAGAGAGGCGATGAGATGGTCGGGGAACATTTTAAGGACACGGTTATGAATACCGTCTGGCCCGGGGGCCTTACGGCGTTTGAGAGCCCTGATGGCTTGTTGGACTTCATCGGGGGTGATGGGAGGGAGGGGGGGGTCTGCCAATGGGAGCAGGGCTCTCCTATTGACTTCGGTATTGACCTCTGCGAGGAAGACCGGATCAAAGGGGAGCGAGCTGGGAGAACATTGGGCTAAAAGACTGTCCGCAAGGCATTCAGCCTTCTCTATGTCGTCAAAATCGTGTGGGAGGTTGGGTCTTTTGAGGGGGGGGGGGGGCTGCTTCCTGCTTAGATCTGAGGGATCTAGACAGGCGCCAGTAAGCTTGGTGGTCGGGGCATAGGTCCCCAAGAAACTTATCCCAGCCATCGTCAGACCACTCGGCTGCTCTCGCCCTTACCTGCCTCTGTAAGGCGTGGAGAAGCCGAGCGATCTCACGATTGGGATATGAATCATGAGCGCGCATGGCTGCGTTCTTCTCGGTTATCAGCTCGCGCAGGTCTCTAGGCGGGATCCAGCGACCATCAGGAGTCACTGGGGCCCGTCTAGAGCAGTCAGAGATGACTGATTGCACGTGCTTGGTAATCGAGGAGACTGCGCAGTTGATGTCTTCTACTGTCGTTAGTCTATCCGGACTTTGGTCAAGGTGAGTGGAGCTAGTCGATTTCAGGGATTCCCCTACTTTGTCCCAGTCCACAATTGTTCGGGTCGGGGGGGGTACCCCTCGCGGGGGGTCTAAGCGAGAATTAAACTCAAAGATGAGTGGGCGGTGATCAGAATCTAGTTTATGGACAACTTTCAAGTCACATAAACGGAGGTTTACGTTCTTGAGAAGGGCCATGTCTAGGACGTCAGGCCTGTGATCTACGTTGTGGGGGAAGTGGGTAGGAGAGCTAGGTGCTAATACGTCGAAGTTGAGCCTTTCGCTAAGGGTGAAGAGGGTGGAGCCTCTAGTGGTATTTACGTGGCAGTTCCACATAGTATGTTTGGAATTAAGATCACCAGCCAGGAGAACAGAGTCGCCTAGGTCTAGTAGGGCGTTGAGGTCGTCTTCAGTAAGAAGTTTGTTTGGGTCGGGGGAAAGGTAAGCCGAAATAACTACTATCGGCTGGTGACCGGTGAGGCCAATACGGCAGATAGAAGCTTCAACGTAAGAAAGATCGGGGGTATCTAGTGGGACGCAGTGGAGAGCGCGTTTGTAATAAATGAGGGTGCCGCCGCACTGGCCGGAAGTGCGATCGTTACGAACGAGGTTGTAGTTAGCGATTCGCGGGTTTCGCTGACTAGGCTTGAGGAACGTCTATTGGACGAGAAAGATATCTATATCGTGGTCGCGGAGGAATTTGGCTATCTCGGCACGCTTGCCCTTGATGCCATAGGTATTAAAGGAGCCTATTCTGAGGGTGGACGGTTTGATTCTACAGCTACGATTGCCTAAATCCATAATTATTGTTTAGAAATTGGTTTATATTGGGATATCGACTCGATAAGGGGCGCGAAGCGAATCGAGGCACTAAGTAGGGCTGGGCCATTTCCCTCATAGAGGCGGATGGCTTGGGCAAACGCGATGACTTGGTTGAAGTCAATTGCCGTTAGAAAGGCTTCGACTTCTAACCCAGCTTCCTGAAGGGAAATCTGGGGGGAGGATGAATGGACCTGAGAGGCCGGGGTCGGTTGTTTGTTGATGCGCGGATCCCGTGGGTTAGCGCGGCGCGTAGTAGAGGGGGTGTTAGCTGGTTGGGGTTGTGAGTTTTGCATTTGAGCGGTAGTGTTAGCCGCCTGGGATGCAAGCTTGGGGGGGGCTCCCTGAGGGATAGCAAACGGAGGGTTGGGCTTTAGCCCGGGGAATTCAGACTCGCGGAGTTGGTATGACTGTGGATTAGTCTGAGAAGACTGGAGATTAGATTGGGAAGTTTGGGGGTTTGATTGCGTGTTAGAGCGGCGTTGGCCGTAAGAACGATTCGAAAGGCGCGCCACCACCTTGGGGTTTGCCTTGGGGGCAGACTGGCACCCGCGATAATTCGCAGGGTGACCAGTCTTCCCGCAAAGCACACAGCTAGGTGGAGTGACGTCGTCTTTCTTTTCGTCCGACTTTTTGGGACGTTTGCACTCTGCTGTGCTGTGGGGCTCTAGGCACTTGACGCACCTAGGTTTGTCGGTACAATTCCTAGCGGAATGATTGTACCTTTGGCAGTTGTGGCACTGGCCGGGAAAGCCAGATTTGTGGGGGACCTCAACAGAGAGGTTGCAGATGGTTTTTATGCCAAAGATGGCCTTACCAGCATCTGATCTAGTCAGTATGACCTGGACCATGTCGAATATTGTGCCGTTACGGTGGCTAGAGAGACGGTGGACGTTTACCACCGGAAAGTTTTGGGCGATGAGGTCTGACTCTACTTCATCAATGGGGATCTCCTTGGCGACTCCCCTAATGACCACGCGGACCTTCTTCTCTTCCTCGAGAGCGTAAGTGTGCCGAAGCACACGTAGTTCATCGAGGAGGAGAGTGATGGCGCGGTGGACCTTGGGGGTGGGGACGGTTACCTTGATATACTCAGAGGACGACTGAGCCTTGAGATACGCGATTTTTCTCGCGTTGCACTGGGAGGAAACCACAGTCCATTTGGACTTATCGTGGATGAATATTGGAGGAGGGAGCTTAGTTGGGTTGATGGGGGGAGCCTTCGCGGCGGCGGTAGGCTTGACGGGGTTAGAGGGGGTTTTACGCTGGGGGGGGACACCCGAGTCAGTTTTAATTGACTTCGCGGATTCGGCGGACTCGCCGTTGGGGGACTTGGGGCGCTTTTTTGATCTAGAAACCTCCGTGTAAGGAGTGGTCTCGGTATCCATAGCGAGGTTGTCGTAGTTGTCGTCTTCGAAGTCAGGGGCTGAGTGATGAGGGGAAGCGGCGGGGGACGAAACCGGCGACATGACTGAGGTGATCTCGGGAAACATATTATGTATGTAGTCGTTGAATCCGGGGATATGAATCGTCATATGGGACAGGAGACCTTGGTTGGCCAAGGCCTCGATGGCAAGTTTGTCAAGGTTGAACGGCATCACGATTATGTCGTTCAGTCAACAGGCCTAACAGTCGAGCATTTATACACGTTCGGAACCGTTCCGTGCGGAAGAACGTGCAAGAAACCACACGGCAATCGGCCTACGCTAGAGCTTAAAGACGCGGCTACAGGAGAATAAATTCCTACTGTAGAATAGAGTGATAGACACCGGTGTGCCCACCTCTCTTGAGAAGGGGTCTACAGGAGGATAAATCCTCACTGTGAAAATAGAGGGATCGACACTGGTACAGCTCGACCCTCCCAAATCTCTCCTTTTTCGTCGTAGACTACTAAAGGAGGTGGCTACAGGAGACAATCTGCGACTGTAGTGGGCCGCAGGAGGATAAATCCTCGACTGCGGCAAATAGAGTGATTGACACTGCAAGCTGCTCAACCTCTCCCAAGTCCCTCCTTGTTTGTCGTAGACTACTAAAGGAGGTGGTTTGGCCGTAAAGCCGGGGTCCACAGTGGAAGGGTTTCACACTGTGGAATAGAGAGACCGACACTGAGACAGCTCGATCTCTCCCAAATAGCCGAAAGGCTGGTACAGGAGACAATCTGCGACTGTACGGGGGTCCGCAGGAGAATAAATTCTCAACTGCGGTAATAGAGTGATTATCACTGCAAGCAGTAAAATCTCTCCCGGATATATACCTTGTTCGAAAAAAAAAAAAAAAACATGAAAGGCCCCTAAATGCGCAAGAGGCATACGCATATAGCGTATAACACAGCGAGCGAGAGAGACAAAAAATATAATTCTCCTTGTCGTTCGTTCGTTGAATGTTATCGTTGCATTGTGTAGGTAAAAGTAAACAATAGGTATGAATAGAAAACGTTATCAGCTTTTAACTATTGTTCTTTTCAGTTGGTGGTTTTTATGAAATTTTGTCGGGGTGGTGGTTGTATGGGCCCGCGATGTTGGTAGTAGATGTTGAGTAGAACACACACAGATTCACAACAATATTTTATTAAGTAAATGTTAATTATAAGTTCGATGTTAAATGCTCATCTGCATGTGGACAACTAAATTATTAATATTAAAACAATCGATAGCAATCGATCAGCAGCACACGGAAACTAGGGCGCAACGCAGCAGAAAACTGTTCGGTGCTAACCGTACATGCTCCCGAGGGAAAAGTGAAGTTAAAATTAGTTATTAAGAGAAGTATATAATGCTAAGTTTTTATAAAGTTAATTAACAGAAATTAAAGATAATAATTACAAATGAGCATTCATTACAAAGCAAGAAATATTTAGTTATTGATATGTTATTCTACCGAGTCAGCGTCTGAGTTTTCACGGAAGGTGAACCGGTTATCTCTACTTCTCTGTATTTTCTCAGTCGGTTTGGTGTAGATAGGTTGCCGTGGTGGTTTCGCCGGCCCCCTTATCTGTTTCATTTCTATCTCCACGGTCTGATTCTTTTTTCTTTCTGTGGGTCTTTCCGTTTCTTTCTTACATTTCTTTTTCAGCCATATAACGAGAGCTGTCACTAGTGCGCTTCCTACTAGAAAAGATGTTATCGAGTAGTGATAAATGTCGTGGACGCTCAATCCTGTCGTTATAGGCCACCTTTCTTTTTCCTTTTGATATGCTAATTGTTTCTGAATTTTCATAAAATCTGTTGAAGTTAGGGCTTTCTTTTCTGTAATGTTAATCTCTTTATTTTTCCAATTTAAGTCGAAAATGTTGTTTATTGACGTATTAAGCGTTGGTACTTCTATTTCCGAGTTTAACGTCATTCTGCTACCCAAGTGACTGTAGGTGTATATAGTAGCATCGTTTTTTTTGAAGGATGCATTTTGGTTTAAGTGCAATCACACCAATCCCGTCAATAACAATCGGTGTAACTTGATCATCGCATATAATGTTCATTATATTTTTATCGCAGAACGTAAACAGCCACCAGTACGGTTTATGAAGTTGAGTCCAAGTGTCCTTGCAATCTACGTCACTTATGACGCATGATAGGGGTGTCTGAGGCATTTGCTGACTAAACACGTTTACTTCGCATGGTGCATTCTTGTCGTGTAAGCTATAGACGGGTTGGCGCGCCATACATATAAACTTATCTCGGCTGTACGTAGTACAGTGATGCTCGTCATTATCGTTCATGATTATGTAAGACTTTTGTACAAAGTTGATGGCAATTTTGTTCGATGATGGTTGAACTACTTTCAGTTGGCCTTGCCTTTTGAATGGTATAGGGATTACTCTGTAGATTGTATATTCTTCTTCGTTTATCAATGGAATATGTATCTCGAATAACAAAAAGTTATCAGTTATCCTTGCCTTGACGTATAGATGTTTATAGATTTCCTGAATATCCTCCTGTATATCCTTAACAGGCAGAGATAATCCTCTAGGTAGTTTTCCTCTTATTTTCATCAGCTGATCAATAAGTTGCGATGCAGGAAATAAGAAGACATCCAGATGGCCTTTATAGATATCTGACAATGCGTTTAATAGCATTCTTTGTATTCGTTCCAAATTATTTATAATAAGTGTCGCCGTAATTGAAGCCGAATTGACATTATTTACTGAAGACAGCATTTCGACTTTGTTCTCAATTTTGTTCATGTAATTATGCATAATGTCGAATTGCGTGTTCATGAATTTATCGCTCTTTTTTATTATGTTATTTTCAGCTTCAATTATTACAGTTTGATTCTTCATAAGCTGTAAAAGATAGTCTTCGTTGTTTTGTAAGATGTTGATGTCGTGTTCATACTTAGTGGCAAACTCTTCATCTAGAACCCCGAATAACGTTCTCGCTAATTTTCCGACTCCATCAAAATAGCCTCGTTTTTGCCGTTGTAGATGGTGCGACAAAAGTAACGAGTTATACTCAGTCAGATGACGTAGCTCGTGACGTAGTTGGTTGACGATTGCGCTGCACGGCGTATAATCCATTTTATCCATACGATTGCACATTTTGTCGATATTATATATGTAGGTACTTAGTTTGTCTGTTGTTTGCCAATACGTAGTAAGGTATACTAGGTATACTAACAAAGTCCACTCATCATGTATAAGCTGTAACTGTCCAACTTCGTCGAAATATATTGGTTTGTTGTTATCTATGGGAGATATTTTGTAGTTCACAGTCGGTGATGAGCTTACGGTTCCGATCATCATAAGTATCATTGTTAATAATGTAAAAAGGCTTCTTTTCGGAGTTTTTATGTTTTTGTTTGAGCTTGGTTGAGGATGTTTGTGCTCTTCTTGTTGTTTCGGCAGTGGTGCAAGCTTAGTTATGGGTCGTTTGATGTTTCCCTTTTTTGTTTTGATAGATACTACTCGCACGTGACCGTCACTTCCCGGATGAACTTCTGTTACTTTTCCGAGAGCCCATTTCCCAGCCGGTAAGTTTTCCTCCTTTACCAACACAACGTCTCCTTCTTCTAGATTTTTCTCCGGGCGTTGCCATTTCCAGCGCATTTGCATTTCATGGAGGTACTCACTCGACCAGCGTTTCCAGAAGTGTAAGTTCATTTGCTCTATTAATCTCCATCTGTTTCTCAGATCATATTGGTTGAACTCTTCTTCTTCTTGTGGGAGTGATAGCAGCGGTCCACCGATGAGAAAGTGACCAGGCGTTAAGTATTCCAAGTCATCTATGTCTTCCGACAGAGGGCAGAGCGGGCGTGAATTCAAGCAGGCCTCGATTTGAGCTAGGAGTGTGGTGAACTGCTCAAAGGTAAGTTTTTGTTCCCCGAGTACGCGCTTGAGATGGTACTTCATTGCCTTCACCCCCGATTCCCAAATCCCTCCAGCCGAAGCCCACAGGGGGGCATTTCTGGACCACTCTACTGACATTTGGGTCATTTCGTCGAAGAATTCTGAAGTTTTGAATGTTTTGTTGTGTCGAAAATCTTCTTGTAGGACCTTTGCTGCGCCCACAAAGTTAGTTCCATTGTCCGAGTATACATGTTTTGGTGTACCTCTTCTTGCACTAAATCGTTTGAAAGCGGCGAGAAATGTTTGTGTTGACAAATCTGACACCAGTTCTAGGTGTATCGCTTTAGTCACCATGCATATAAAAATGGCGATATAAGCTTTACAGGTCTTAACTCCACGTCCCTTGTTTATTTTTATCTCCACGTGACCTGTAAAGTCCACTCCTGTGTTGCTGAACGGGCGCGCCGGCGTGACTCGTACTTTAGGTAAATCAGCCATTAATTGCTCGTTCCGGTGCGGCTTATAACGATGACATCTTACACATTGACGCAATTGCTTCTTTACAGTTTTGTTTCCGCCAATGATCCAAAACCTCTGCCGTAAAAAGCGAGGCAAAGGCGTGCACCGCCGTGGAGAGTTTTTTGATGGGCCTCCTGGATGAGAAGCTCCGTTAACCTTCCTTTAGCGGGAATGATAATAGGATGTTTCGATTCAGGTGGCAACATTGAGTTAGTCAGGCGCCCTTTAACTCTAAGCAATCCCTTTTCGTCGATAAAAGGGGTCAGTTTTATTAAGTTACTCTTTTTCGAGATATTTGAATTCTTCTTCAAACGCTCAATTTCTTCGCCAAAATATTGGCTTTGTATATTTTTTATAATAAGTTCTGATGCTCGGTTTACTTCTTGAGGCGTTAAATTTATAACACCCCTTTTTTCGCTCAAGTCGGTCAACACTTGCTTATTAGTATTACGCAATGCTGATACGACGCGTAATATCCAAGCGATCACTCGTGTTGCGCGTTTTAGTTGGCTGTGTTTATTCAATAATGAATTTACAATTTCGCTCTCGACGGTGTCATGTTTCATCACATAGCAATTAGTTTTTAAGCCTTCGTTAGTTGTTAATGTTTCATTTTGCGAAGTTTTTCCTATGTTATTTGTTTTCAGCCATTGTGGTCCTTCCCACCATAGTTGGAAGGGTAAAAGTTGCGAGGGTAGAAGGCCTCTGGTAGCGCAATCAGCTGCGTTGTCGTCTGTTTTCACATAAGACCAGTTGGCAGCCGGAATAATGTTTCTTATCTCGGTCACTCGGTTGGCAACAAATCTTTCCCATTTGTTTACGTTGCCGTTAATCCATGCTAACGCTACTTTTGAGTCGCTCCAGCATTGAATTTTTAAATCCTTTGAAGTAAGGGTGTTTTTTAGTTTTTCCAGTAATTTGGCGAGTAATCCGCACCCGAGTAATTCCAATCGAGGAATTGGGACCTTCTTACTCAGAGGAGATATTTTGGTTTTTGCAGCTATTAATGTTATGATGTATTCGCCATTTTCGTTTGTCACGCGACTGTAGACAGCGCAGGCGTAGGCTTTCTCGCTTGCGTCACAGAACCCGTGTATCTCGAGCTTGTTTTCAGTGCAGCGTAGCCAACGCGGAAGTTTAATGTTGTTTATGTTATGTAGGTCGTTTCTAAAAACCTCCCATTCTTTTTGCAACTCCTTTGGTAGGCTTTCGTCCCACTCTATCTTGCTAGCCCAAACTTTTTGGAAAAGTATCTTCGCTTTTATTATTATCGGTGCTAGCCATCCAAGTGGGTCGTAGAGCTTGCTTATGTCGGCTAGTACAGTTCGCTTCGTATGTTTGTTTGTTTCAGTAAGTTTGCATCGAAATGAAAATGAGTCATCAATCGGGTTCCAGCTAATACCCAATGTTTTAGTCGTGTTTTGATTTTCTTGTTCGTTCTTGAAGTTGATCGTGTTGTTGTTACTTTTTTGTTCTTCTGTTAAATGTTCTAGGATTCTTCGATCGTTGCTTGTCCATTTTCTTAAGTTAAATCCCCCTTTTTTCAGGAGTTCGATCAAGTCTTTGACCAGTTTCTTTGCAGCCGCCAGATCATCGTGCCCATAGACAAGGTCATCCATGTAAAAATAGTTTTGCAGGACCGTTGCCGCTTCGGGGTAGTTAGCTTGTTCATCTCGTGCGAGTTGGTGTAGCGTGCGCATAGCGAGATAAGGCGCTGATTTTGTGCCGTAAGTCACGGTGCATAATTGCCACTCTTGTAAGGGATGCTGCGGCGAATTTCTCCAGAAGATCGTTTGAAGATTTTGTTGGTTTTCATTTAGCCAAATATGTCTGTACATTTTTTCTACATCCGCAGTAAAAACGTACTTATGAACTCTCCAGTTTATAAGTAAGGTGAGCATGTCTTTCTGTAGGTTCGGGCCGGTATACATCAGATCGTTCAGGCTATGGTTGCTTTTTGTCTTGTGTGATGCATTAAAAACTACCCTTAACCTGCTCGTGGTAGACTCAGATCGCCAGATACCGTGTTGGGGTAGGTGGACTTGCCCCTTTGTTTTGGTTAAATTTGTTACAGGCTTCATGTGCCCCATAGTAATGTAGTCGTTCATAAATTTCTTGTATTCTGTTTCAAGTTCCTTGTTTTTCCGCATTTTTTGTTCCAGCTGTAGAAACTGGGCTAGGGCTTGTGGTTTCGTAGGCCCTAAGTTCGCTTCGTACTCTGGTTTCATGGGCATCTGTACCACATATTTCCCGTCAGGCAGCCTCTTTGTGGTTTCAATGTAATATTTCTCACATAAATCGTTCTCGCTAGTTGATGTTATGCTATTTGGGATTTCTTCGATTTCCCAGAAGCGTGTCATATTTTCCAGCTCGTTAAGGGTTACATGGCAGTTAAATGTTTTAACATTTCCACTCAAAATCCACCCAACTCTGGTTTGCTGTGCCACTGGATGCTGGTTATCTTCGCTTTTCATGACTCCGCTTAGTAATAGCTCTGAATAAATATCGGCGCCCAAAAGTAGGTCAACTGGGCCCGACACGTTGAAGTGCGGATCGGCTAATTTTAAGTTCTCTAAGTAGTGCCAGTTGTCCTTAGAGAATGACGTACTTGGCAAGTTATTTATCAATTTGTTCATCACCAATGTCTCAGTTTTAAATGTATAGTCAGAATGAATAGACTTGCATTCTAAGTTGATTGACCCTTTGCAGTTTCCTGATAGACTGCCGATTCCAGACACCACGGCGCTAAGTTTCCGGCGCGGTAATCTGAGACGTTGTGCCGCATCTTCAGTGATAAGGCTTACTTGCGAGCCTTGATCAAGTAAAGCTCTAAGATTGATAAACTCCCCGTCTATATTTTTCACCTTCAGTTGTACAGTCGTTAACAAAACTTCTTTCTCTTCGTTTGTGCAGTTGTGTACTGAATGCGGGGTAGCTGGTTGTTGAAAACCGCTACGGGATGGTTGTTCAGATTCTGATTCATGCATGAGAGTATGATGTGACTTGTGACACAGCTTGCATTTCTTTCGTGAGAAGCACGGTTTTTCTCCGTGACTGTACAAACAATTTTTGCATAATTGTAAGTTACGAACTGTGTCACGACGCGCTATTGCGTTCATATCCAAAAACTTCTGACATAGCATTAAGGCATGGTCGGCTTTGCAAACAGGGCAGGTTTTCACTGTCGCAAAGAAGGTTTTGTGCGAGTTTTGATGCTTGTTATAGTTCGTCGACCTCGGCGCGTTATAATTTTTCTGATAATAATTATTGCGTGACGAAGACGACTGCATATTATTTTGCGGCTTGTTAAAAGTTTGATGTTTACTCGAGTTTGATGTTCGCTGGTTAGAGCCGCCTTGTAGTGCTTCGAGTGCCATAAACTTTGACTCGAGAAAAGTAGAAAACTCTTCAAGGTCAGGCAAATCTCTCGGGTCTTTAAGATCTTTCATGTATTCGTTGTAAGTTACGCTGTCCAATTTTTGAACGAGCAAATGTACAATAATTGGATCCCAAGTAGTGATGTCGATACCGATATTTGTCAGTCCGTTAAGGCATTCTTGCATAACATCGTGAAGTTTTCTTATACTTGAGGCGCTTGCTTGCTGTATGGCGGGTTGGTTTAGAAGGGTATTTATGTACGATGTAAATAAAAGCCGTTTGTTGTCGAAACGATGCGTGATAATTTCCCAGCACGATGTGTAGTTGTCAGCGCTAATGCCGAGATGCTGAACCAGTTTTTCAGCCTCACCCTTTAATTTGGATTTCAGATGTTGCATTTTTTGTGCATTAGAGAGCAGCGGGTTGTTGTGCACGCTCTCCACATAAAGATCTTTGAAGGTTGCCCACTGATTGTAATTACCATAGAAATCGGGAATAACAATCTTAGGGGTAGCTTTTTCATAATGCGAGTTGTTCCAAATATTGTGGTTTAGCTTCTTTCGTAAATCGTCGTACATATTCTCCATGCGGGCGTATTTTTCTCTGTATTCTTTACCTTCCTTCCCGTCGTCGGTTAAAATGTAGTCAAGCTGCCAGTGAAGCCTCTCGATTTGTTCCCACTTGCCTTTCATCATGTTTAAGTTATCTTCTAGCTCCCATTTTTCCGTCCCGGAAGTGAAGTTCGCTTTCGACACGACTCTTGCGAAAGCTTTAAAGTTACAGGATTGATGACGTAAAAGCTCCTTAATTTTTTCAGAGTTATCGCCGTTTTCCGGGGCCGGTGCTTCAAACAATACGTCTTGAAATATAAATTCGGTATATTTGTTTTCGTTCAAGGCCGCAACCGCTGCTTTCAAAGTCTCCTGCCGACTCCGGATATCACTCAAAGTATTTTCGTACATGATTTTGGCTTTCGTAAAAATCTGATCCCGGAAATAGGGAATGTCTACCACTCCAGTTTTACTAATTAGTTCATGGTTTACCTCGAACACATCCCAGTTAGAGTAAAGTTGGTTCAAACGTTTCTCCAGATAAGGTAAGGTCTTCTTCACAGAACCATCTTTCTTGTAGTCAGCACAAGTCTTGTTCAGGTTATTGAAGGCAGTAACTTGCGAAGCAATAAGTAGGTCAATTTCCGACATTGTTGCTTGTAGTTGATGTTAAATGATTTCTCAATAAAGTTAGTTCGATGTAAGCGGCGTAAGTTATAGTTTGATGTTTACCGCAGTTAAGTAGTTTGATGTTGATAGTGGCAGTTGTAGTAAAATCCACAGTTCACAGGTTCGATACTCAGTGCACTTGCACTCCTAACACGACATGTGCGACTTCTCAATTCAACCGGTGAGACCCGCTTGTGGGAGGCCGGCGAACCGATCCGCTATCGTGAAAAAGTACAAATTACACCAAATACCTGTTGCTTCGAAGGACCAAAAAGAGATGTATGGGCCCGCGATGTTAGTAGTAGATGTTGAGTAGAACACACACAGATTCACAACAATATTTTATTAAGTAAATGTTAATTATAAGTTCGATGTTAAATGCTCATCTGCATGTGGACAACTGAATTATTAATATTAAAACAATCGATAGCAATCGATCAGCAGCACACGGAAACTAGGGCGCAACGCAGCAGAAAACTGTTCGGTGCTAACCGTACAGTGGTAGTGAGGTGATTAGCGATAGGTGGATTAGGGGTTGATCGGTTAGATAAGCGCTAGTTGTGACGTCGTCAAAATCAAGCAGTCGGGCCGGTCGTAATTGTTCCGGATAGTATTGTTTTAAATTAGTGTTTCGGATAGATTTGTTAGCCCTGAAAAGGACTTTTTAACCGTTCGTCGTCCACGAGCAGCGAGCGGCGGAATCTCCTGCGCATCGGCTGTCGGGCGGCGAAGGCGAAGGTATGTGCATTGCAGCGCAGCGCAGCAGCAGCAGCAGCAACATCTTTCAAAGCGAACCGCGTGCGGTTTACTTCTTGGATGCTGTGGCCTTCTTCGCGGCGGGCTTCTTGGGAGCGGCGGCGGCCTTCTTGGGTTTGGGCGCTTTCGGCTTCTTCGTCGGCGGTTTGGCGGTCTTCTTTGCCTTCGGTGCGGCGCTCTTCGCCTTGGCTGGGGCGGCCTTCTTCACGGCGGGCTTCTTCTTAGCGGCGGCCGCCTTCCTGTCCTTGGTGGCGGCTGCGGATTTAGCCTTAGCCGGGGAGCTAGCGGCGGCCTTCTTCGGCTTGGCGACGGCGGCCTTCTTCGTCTTAGCAGCGGCGGTGGCGGCTTTCTTCGGTTTGGCTTCACCTGAGGATGCCTTAGACTTGCCGCCGGCAGATTTCGACTCGAGCTTGAAAGAACCGCTGGCGCCCTTGCCCTTGGTTTGGATCAGCTGACCGGATTCAACGGCGCTCTTCAGATATTTCCTGATGAAGGGCGCGAGTTTCTCCGCGTCGACCATGTACTGGGCGGCGATGTACTTCTTGATCGCTCTCAAGCTGGAGCCGCTCCTCTCCTTCAGCTCCTTGATCGCGTTGTTGACCATCTCGCTAGTCTTGGGGTGGTTAGGCTTCACCTTCGGCTTCTTGGCTGCTAACGCCTTCGGCTTCTTCGCCGGGGTCGCGGGTGCCTGCCGCCGTTGCCGCTGGTCCTCAGGAGATGAGCTGGACTTGGAGGTTGATGTTCTTTCGTGGCGAAGTGGCATGCCGTGCGCAAAAAAAAGGTATGTTAGCCGATTTGCGTGGGAGGGTAGGAGAATATATTTTTTTCTACAACTACCGTCCCATTCGTCACTCCAAAACGATTAATACATTTAATTTTAAAGTACACGAGCATCTCCTTTCTCAAACGGTTTGCAAGTCATAGACATAAGCATAGAAGACCAACAATGAGTGCGAGCGAGAAACAAATCTCTTATGGTGATACTGCAAGATAGCAAAGGATAGCGAATCGAATAGCTCTGTAACCGATTTTGAATGACAGGGAGCCACTTTGAGCCACGCGAAAAACCAGCTTTCCAGTTTTTTGTAAAAAATTGCGTAAAACTACATATTTATATAAAAATAAGGATACTTTTAATTATGACGGTGTGTAGTGTAGTTGGATGTGGTGTTAATTACAAAAATAGTCCAGAGAAATGTACATTTCACGGGTAAATTCTAAGGACGTTATTACTTTTGAACTATATGTTTTTTTGCTTAAAATAACTTATATTTCATGTTTAAAATATAGAATAGCTTCTTCTGAATTGCTAATTTTCGTATTTTGCATTGAAAAAAGTTTAGTTGTTGATAATGTTCTGAATTTTAGTGTTATATTTTTCATCAATATAGCTCACATTTACGCTAGGGCTTGACTCAAATTTATCGATACCTATTTTCTTTATGTTTATAATACGAGCTTACAGACGCATTTTTACTTACTTGATTTACCATTTTCGTCTTGAAATAAACAGAAGTAGGTCAGTCCTAACTTTGTTTTGCCATTTTGTTCAACAGTTTCCAAAGAAAGAAAGAAAGAAAAGAAAGAAAAATATTTTTATTCAGTGCTTAGGTACATTCAATCTTAAAATTTAACACATAAATACAATTACAAGCACCGAAAAAAGGACCTGGCTCAGCAAAATGCTGCAGGCCAAGACCGCAGCGCTGATTTCGAAGGATTCGAATATAAAAGGAAAATTGATAAGGGTGATTGGACGAGTTGGAATCCTAAAAAATACTCTTAAGTTTGTAGCAAACATTTTCTAGATGTAGGTATATAAAAGAAAATGCCGACTTAATACAACTTTATTAAACAGAGCTAACAGATTCGGCAGCTTGGAATCGGGGTTGACTAATTTAGTTCTGTTAACAATTTTTAAAAAAAAACAGCACCGGCAGCCATTTCAGCAACCGGCGCCGGTCGGTAGCTCATATAGGACCCGGCGCCGGCAGCAGCGGAGGCACTTCCGTATAGTTATTATCGGCTCAAACAAATTGTTACTAAAATATAATTTCATTCCTTCCTTAAAACTGACTATTCTAAAATTTTTGTGTATAAGGTAGAAAATCGCATAATTTCACAACCACAGACAGTATTCGAACCTGCGTCTTCTCCGTAAGTACCGGAGACGTTTTACCTACTAGGCTAAAATGTGGTTCTGTCTGATGTTGTGAAATATGCGTCTTCAATACGCATTCAAACGTTGCGTTGCGTTTGTGGTTGTGAAATTTTGCGATTTTCTGCTTTGTAGAATTATCAACCATTAACGTCTTCAATGGTCTAGTGGTTAGAGCGCTCGGCTCTCGATCCGGAGTCCGGAGGTTCTGTTTTTGATTCCTGGTGGGGACTCTGTCAGACAAAAATCCCTTTGAGCGGCTTGTCCTGCAATGTCCTAACCAAACTGGGGTGGTTAGGACATTGCAGGATGAATCACCTGATAGTCCGATAAGTTGGATAATTCCGTGCTTCGGAAGGCACGTTAAGCCGTTGGCCCGACTACTACCTATGGATGTAGTCGTTAAAGAGCCATATGTGAGAGGCCTTTGGCGGCCTCAAATGCTATATTTTGACATTTGCTCCATAAATAAAAAATAAACAAAATACATTTGGCCTAAGATAGGGGCTCATGCTGGTGGCACTGGTCATGCAGTGACGAAGATAAAAAAATGAGGTTTGAACAAAGAAACATAAATTACAGTTCCACCGACTTTTTTGGGTTGGTACCTAGAAAAGGGGCTTCCTGTAATCGTAAACGGTAGTTGCATATAATATAGCCATAGCCGTCACGCAACATTTCGTCAGTGAATATCAATCTCATACATTTTTATTCTATACTACTGGCATTTACGATAGTAGAAATCCACTTATCTACGGCCCCAGGCGGAGAAATGGAGGATTATCGACACTACTACCTACTACAAGTGAAACACTGCGATTGTTGACAGCGACGCTACCGCCTGAACAGACAAGTCAATGTCGCCAGGGTACTCGAATATCGATACCAAAATGTACATCACTATCTAACGCACACATTGACAAATCAAAATTGGTTACGCGTTTTCGGGCTCTTTGTTTATCTATAGGCAGTAAGCTGCCGTTATTCATAATCTAAGTTGCAAGTAGATTTATAAATATTGATCTATTTATAATATGTATGTAGTATGTATTTAGTATTATATATTTACGTTTATATGTTTATATTTATATATTGTGTAGGGGCTGGCCCTACACGATGTTGTTAAGGGTAAGTTAAAGTAAAAGAGTGACGCGTGCGTTTGCAAGGAAGGTTTAATTGCCACTGTCATGTAAAGTGAAAATGTTGTAGTCAGCAGATACAATACATAAGTAAGTAAGAATGTGTGAGCTTGCTCGTACATGCTGCCGAATTTTAAAAAGAACAAGAAAATTATCTTAAAATATAACGAAAAATGCTTAAAATAACACTAAGTTTACGGCGATGTTTGTCGGTTGACCCGTGTGGATGTCTGCCGGTCGACGGTTCTCCTCGGCGCGGTACGTGGCTCCGTGCGTTCCGTCTCCGCCGTAGTGCGTTCAACTTTCTGTAGCTCTATGTCCTGAGAAACGTGGGTTTTCTTACACCGTTTCACTCTAAACCATATCCAGATGGTAATAGCTATGACTCCCACCGTTCCAAAGAGAGCATATGATGTGTAATGATGTGCATCATGGAAGCTGCTGAGCGTATTTAGATTTTTCTGAGATGCTTTTACAGCTTGTATTTGACGATGCAGGTCATTCAACTGTTTTTCATGGGCTTCAGGAATATAGGTGTAATTCATGCCCTTCAACATGTTGTTTACTCCCGATTCAGATAGGTAGGGATAAGTCAGGTTCTCATTAATAGATACTTCTGTGCGGTATGTTTGTGACGAGTGTATGATTATGTTGTCTCCCTTTAGCATGCAGCCAGGCCATATTTGCATTATTCCTATGCCTCGTAGGTTTTCTGACGTCACAATAGCGTCCTTGCAAAATATACGTACGGTACACTCGCTACAACATGTAAACAGCCAAGCTGTGCGACTATGTAACATGATCCACTCGTCGGTGCAAGCTTTCACGGTAGTGTCGCAGCCCGATAAGTTATGATTGTTTATAATTTGCGATTCACAGAGTGTAGATAGCTCCTTTGTAGTTGTATGTATAGGCAAATTAAGTCTGCATAGTAAATTGTTCTCTCGGAATGTTATACAGCCGGTGTTTACATCGTATTCCTCCATGGGGATAATCATGTCCTTTCTTAGGTTCAAGGCTGCATATTTGGCTGTAGGCTTGATGTATCTTGCTGTCAAGGTCTGATGACTTATTTTTGGGATAGGTATGACCTTATCAAGTTCAAAAGGTTCAATGTTCAACAGAGGAAGCTTAATTTCAAATATAAGATAGTTGGTCAATCTGACGTGTACTCTTGAAAGCTTGTATATTTCACGTACGCATTCTTGTTGACTGCCAACACATGGGAGAGTTATGTCGCTTGGAATTTGAGCCGCTATGACGTTGAGTTGGCTCTCAAACTCTTCAGGTTTTAATAAGTGCGTGTCCATGCGACCGCTGCGTACATCAGTTACGAGATCCAAAAGTTGTTGTTGCAGGCGACGCAGGTTTTCAATAACCAAACTTGCCGTTAGGGTTGCTGCGGTTATGTACATGGACTTGTTGTGTTCATCTTGTATCATGTTGTTGAGATGAGACATTTGTTGACTTATACTGGCGAATTGTTTGATCATGTTTTCCTCATTTCGTTTCAATATGTTGTATTCTCCTTCAATTATTGAGGTTTGTTGTTTGTATAAATTGATTAGATGATTTTCGTTCTGCTTTATTGTTTGGATATCCTTTTCGTATTTAATAGCAAACTGTTCGTCAAGGATGCCAAATAGTTGATTGGCTACATATCCAATTCCATTGATCAGACCTCGCTTGTTTCTTCTGCCGTGTTCGTTTGTCAACATGTCATTGTAATGTTGTAACTCTGACACTTCGTGACGTAGTTGAGATGTGATGACCTTGAAAGCAAGTTCGTCTTTGCTAAGATCGTCTAGTAGATCAATGTAGTACTTCACGTTCGCAAAGCTATGCCAATAAGTGGATAAATTGTAGTATACAACCATCTTCCACTCGTCCTGAATAACATGCATGTCGGCGACTTTATCAAAGTACACGGGCTGATTTTCGTGTAGGGTTGTCACTTCCACAGCATGCGGAGTTTGTTTACATGTGATTGTTACACACATTGTCAGTAGCAGTGTGAATAAGGTAAGTGGTTTGAATCCTTTTTTCTTTATATTTTTGTTTCGTTGTTCTCTGTGGTTTGTTTTCGTTTCAGTGTTCTGTTCCATTTTTTCCGGTGTTCCAGACTGAGGCTGTTCCTGAGGTTCGACAGGTAAGTACACCAGCTTGTTCACAGGACGTTTAACTCCATTGTTGTTTTTTGTTTTCAGAGTTACTACCCGGACGCGGCCATCGTCACCAGGATGAGTCAGTATGACCCTCCCCAGCAGCCAACGAGCAGGCGGAATGTTGTCCTCCTTTATAATCACCAAGTCGTTAACTTTAAGGTCTCTTTCAGGGTAGTTCCATTTACTGCGTGTTTGTAGAGTCTGAAGGTACTCTGTGGACCATTTTCTCCAGAAGTCCTTATGCATGTTTTCAGTAAGCTTCCAACGCGTGCCAAGGCTGATGTCTTCAACTTCTTGGTTGAGTGGTGGCGCTAACGATTGGTCTCCGGTTAAGAAGTGACCAGGTGTGAGGCATTCCAGGTCTTCAATGCTGTCCGTTAATGCGACCAGTGGCCTCGAGTTCAGGCATGCTTCGATTTGGGTAAGTAGTGTACTGAACTCTTCGAATGTCAGCTTTTGTTCGCCTAGCACTCTTCTTAGGTGGTGTTTCATCTGCTTTACAGCTGCTTCCCACAATCCTCCAGCTGTAGGCCAAGAAGCAGCATTAAAATGCCATTGGACACCACTGTTTGCCAGTTCATCCATAACTCCAGGTGTTGTTAGATATTTCTGTAGTGCCAGTTTATGTTCTTTTTCCAGACTGCGAGCGGCGCCGACAAAGTTAGTCCCACAGTCACTGTACATGTGCCGTGGAGTTCCACGACGCGCACATAGTCGTTTGAATGCTGCCAGAAATGTGATTGAGCTTAAATCAGAGACCAGCTCTATGTGGATGGCCTTGGTGGACAGGCAGATAAATATAGCGACGTAGCCCTTAGATGTTGCGATGCCTCTTCCCTTGTTAGACTTCACGTCCACAGGTCCAGCCAAATCCACTCCAGCGTGAGTAAACGGGCGTGCAGGTGTTACACGAGGTCTTGGGAGGTCCGCCATGAGTTGGTTTTTTGTAGACGCCTTGAACCTTAGGCATTTTGTACATTTTCGTAGTTGACGTTTAACTGCACTCATGCCACCGAGCATCCAATACTTCGTCCGAAGGTAATTTAATGTAAGTCTAGCACCCCCATGTAGTGTAGTGCTGTGTGCCCAATTTATTAGCAGTATACTCAGTCGGTCATTGTGGGGTACAATCATGGGATATTTGTGCTGGTTGCGTAGGTCAGAATGTCTAAGTCGACCGCCAACTCTCAAAATTCCGTCATTGTCGATCCATGGATTCAAATTAAGTAGTTGACTTTTTCGTTTTAGTTTGTTTTTCGTAGAAAGTTGTTCTAAGTCTTCCTTAAAATGTTTCTGTTGCACAGACTTGATGATTGAATCATGTGCGCATCGTATTTCATTTACACTCAAGTTCGCAGTGCGCTTGTTATCAGTGTGCCGTAAGTTGTAAACGAAGCGCAATACCCAGGCCAGTATATGCGTTGCCCGATCCATCGAGCTATAGCGCTCTAGACACGACTCGATTATTTCGCTTTGGTTGTTTATCTGTTTGGTATGACACACCTTAGATTTTTTTTCTTCTTCCTGGATCGAGGTGTATGATGCAGGTTGTTGTGGTGTATTATTGGTTATTAGCCATTCTGGCCCATCCCACCACAGGTTATGCGTGATAAGTTGCGATGGCAACATACCCCGGCTGGTGCAATCTGCGGGGTTGTCTTCTGACTTCACGTGTTTCCAACATGATGAAGGCATGGTGTCTCTGATGGATGCGACTCGATTAGCGACGAAGGTCTTCCAGCGTCCGATGTCTCCTTGCAGCCACCCCAGAACAACCATAGAGTCAGTCCATCCATGTATGGTATATGTTCTATTCTGAATGTTTGTGGAGTCTATAATCTTTTTCATTAGATTAGACAAAAGTAATGAGCCGGCCAATTCCAAACGTGGCAATGACACGACCTTGTGAAGTGGCGCTAATTTAGTTTTTGCCGCCACAAGCTTTGTCTTCGGCTGCCCATCGTCACTTATGGATTTACAGTAAATGACGCAGCCATATGCCTTCTCAGAAGCGTCACAGAATCCGTGCAGTTCGAAGGGCTTTTCGTTGTTACCAATCCATCGATTTATCGAAATTTTGGTTATGTTTGGTAGATCTTCTTTTAATATATTCCATTCCAGCTGCAGTTCGTTAGGAAGTTCATCGTCCCAGTTCAAGTTTTCTTTCCACACTTTTTGGAATATGATCTTGCCTTTTATCGTGATTGGCGAAAGCCAGCCGAGTGGATCGAATAACTTCGATATGTTAGACAGTAATGCTCGTTTTGTAGTGCGCTTATTGCCATCTCTAGTGGAGAGCGCGCATTGGTATGTGAAGTTGTCGGTGTGTGGATTCCACGAGAGTCCGAGAGTTTTGTTTGTTTCAGCGTGCTTGAAGTCAAACATATTTTGACTGATCAAATTTTCAGATAAATTTTCTAGTAAGCGGACGTCATTTGTGGCCCATTTTCGTAGGTTAAAACCGCCTCCGCGTAAAATGTTGATTAATTGTTGTTGTGCGGTTTTGGCTTCTATGATGTTGTTACTGCCGCCAAGCAGATCGTCGACGTACAGTTGGTTGTTCAAAATATCCACTGCTAGTGGGTACTTGTGCCCATCATCGAGGACTAATTGTTTCATTGTTCGCATGGCGAGATAGGGCGCCGCCTTAGTTCCGTACGTGACCGTGCACAGCTGATAGTCTCGGATTTCATCGCTCGTTGATTCGCGCCATACTATTTTTTGGAGATGTTGATCTTCCTCTTTCACACGTATTTGGCGATAGAATTTTTCGATGTCGGCTGTGTATACATACTGAAATGTACGCCATAATAATATCATGCTTTGTAGATCTTTTTGGAGGTTGGGGCCACATTCCATCAATTCGTTTAGACTTAGGCCCGTTTTGTTTTTGTAACTAGCGTTGAAAACAGTACGAAATTGAGTCGTTAGTGAGTCGAGCTTTATCACACTATGATAAGGGAGATAGGAGCTTATGTCACGTGGATCGGTGCATAGCTTCATATGTCCAAGTCGTAAATATTCAATCATGAATTGCTTGTATTTTTCAGCAATATTGTTGTCTTTGGCGAATCTTTTTTCAAGCTGTTTAAACTGTGCCAGTGCCTGCGGCTTGTAAGGCTGTAGATGCTCTTCAAAGTTGGGTTTCATAGGCAGCTTCACTTCATAGCGCCCGTCGCTTTGTCGCGTAGTTGTGTTTTGATATAAGGTTTCGCAATACTCGTCACCAGGTGTCATGTTACTAGTAAGTTTTGATATCTCTTCCATCTCCCAGTATTGCGAGATTTCTTCGAGATTGTTTAGGACGGCATGGCAGTTAAACGTTTTCACACTGCCGACCAGAATCCAGCCGAGCTGTGTTTGCTGAGCTATCGGTGCGTTAGCTGGACCGCGTAGTATGCCGTCCATGATGATTTCCGCGTAGACCTTGGCATCGAGTAACAGGTCTACCGGTCTGCAGATGTTGTAGTCTGGGTCGGCCAGGTTTATGTTATGTAGATGAGACCAAGATTTTTTCTCAAATGTAAAATTAGGTAAGTTTCCTATAACTTTTGGCATCACCAGAGCTTCAGTGACGAATGTATTGTTGTTATACAGAGACTCGCAGATTAACTGTACAACCCCGTTGCTGTGTGTGGCAGTTGTACCGACGCCGAAAATTGATGAATTTTGACGACACCTTTCAAGGCCCAAGCGTTGAGCAGCTGACTCGGTTATTAAGTTGACTTGGGATCCTTGATCGATAAGACATCTCATCTTTGTAAATGTTCCATCCTTTGATCGAATTTTCAGTTCCACAGTAGCGAGTAGTATTTCATCATAATTACGAACCGCGTGGTACGATTTACCCGGTGTGGAATTTTGCGTCGAGGTTGACTGCTGAGTTGCATTTGCATTGTTATTTGACGCGGTGTCGGTTTTACATAGCATGTCATGTAGAATAGTGTGATGAGCGCTGTTACACACTTTACATTTCTTTGTAGAAGTGCAATTATTTTTATGATGAAACAGGCAGTTTTCGCATACAGCCAGTGACTTTATCGTGTTCATTTTTGTATCTGGTGTCATGTTTAAAAACTTTTTGCATGTAATTAGCACGTGGTTCTTTGCCTTGCACAGAGGACAGTCGCGTATAGCGTATGTTCTATATTGTTTGCTGAACTTTGTATCATAGTTGGCGTTGTTATTATGTTTGTGCTCGGTGTCCCTTGGCGATGACGCCGATGACGAAGTTGATGTTGTAGATGTTGTTTTGTTCGGCTTGCCTTTTTTGTTTAAAGGCTCAAGCGCAGTGAATTTACATTCGAGAAAACTTATCAATTCTTCGAATGAAGGCAAATCACGTTTGTTTTGTCGAGCGTCCATGTATGCTGTGTATGTTTCAGACTCCATTTTCTCAGTAATAATGTGCACCAAGATCGGATCCCATGTTGAAGTGTCCACCCCAAGATTGTGTATAGCGTGAACCGTTTCTAGGCTGACGTCATGCAGACGTTTTATTTCATGCGCTGAATGTTTCTGCATCGTAGGTTGATTCATGAAAGTTTGCATGAGTTTAGTAAATAGGAGTTGGACGTTGTTGTATCTGCGGTTAAGTATTTCCCAGCAGGAATCATAGTTTTCCGCAGAAATTGTTAGGTGTTGGACAATCCGCTCGGCTTCGCCTCTCAGCTTGCCCTTGAGGTGTTACATCTTCTGAGTTTTGCTTAGAGTTGGGTTGTTATGAATGGCCTCACAGTAGAGATCCGAGAAGACTGGCCAGTTGGCATAGTTACCAGTAAATGTAGGTATTTCGACGTGTGGGGTCGCTTCCTGTCGATGTTTAACAGAGTTCAACTTGCGGTGTAAATCGGTCTTGTAACTTTCAAACAACTTTTCGTGAAGAGAAAATTCCTTATCATAAATTTCGTCTGTACCTTCCAGTAGGTTGTCTATCTGCCAGTGTAGCTCGTCAATTGCTCTCCAGCGTGATTGAAGCGATTGAAGCTTATCTTCAATCTCCCAGCTTTCTGTAAGTTCATTGGCGACAATGTTTTTAATTACCCGATTTAGGGCTCGGAAGTTGGTTTTTTGATGGCTTTTTAATTCATCCGATTTGGAAGGAGATCCCGTACTACCGGAACCGCTGCCGCCAGAGCCGCCGTCGGCGTTGGGCTTGGTGTAGGCTTTTGTTGATTGTATTTGCTGAAGACCGCTGTCATATAATTGTTTCAGAACGTTGAACTTGTCGGCAGTGAAGTAAGTATGCGATTGATCTTCCTCTTCTCGCAGCAGATCATCGTTGGACACAAACTCACTCCATAAGGTTTGTAAGGTCTCCACCCTCGTTTTTAGATATTCAGCTGTTTTTCGTGTTTGAGAATCCTTTTTGAAGTTTGAGATTATCCTCTCAATCGAAGCAGTTATCTCGCTTTGACGTGCGAAGAGCGCCTCCATCACGAAGATAATTCAGTTATGCGTTGTAATGTTAGATGTTAGCTCACCTGAGCGTAGATGTTAGATGAAGTGTAATTGTTGAAAGATCACACAAAACTTGAGTAATCCAAATTGCACTGGTTGTTTGTGCAGTGCGCTTGCACTCTCATACGGCATGTGCGACTTCTCAATCCCACCGGTGAGACCCGCTTCTGGGAGGCCGGTGAACCGATCCGCTACCGCACAAGAACACAAGGCACTGAGGCTCGAAGGACCATAAATGTAGGGGCTGGCCCTACACGATGTTGTTAAGGGTAAGTTAAAGTAAAAGAGTGACGCGTGCGTTTGCAAGGAAGGTTTAATTGCCACTGTCATGTAAAGTGAAAATGTTGTAGTCAGCAGATACAATACATAAGTAAGTAAGAATGTGTGAGCTTGCTCGTACATATTGTTAATGTATGTATTATTTAATTATTCGATGTTTCTTATGTATTCTTAGCATTAGGTCTATTATATCATTATTCTTATATTTTTACACTGCACTTCCTAACTCGTTTATCTTTGATGGATTCCTCTTCCAAAAGGTTGTCTGGAAGAGATCGCTTACAGCGATAAGGCTGCCTTTGCTCACTTTTTGTATTTGTATTTGTATTTATTTATTTCTTAACAATGTACATTGTATTGAAAACTCCTTGCGAAAATCCTTACAATTTAAAAAAATCACAACAAATGTCATAAAACAATAATTCAAATAACAATATAAGTTCATTCTAAAAACTAATAATTATCCTAATAAATATAAATGAAAACTAAAATAAAATAGAAACATTCATCACTAAAATTCTAATAAAAAAAATAAATTCATTATTGTTATTTGAATTTGTTTTTTAGTGTGCAATAAAGTGTTTATCTATCTATCTATCTATCTACCCTCACGAGGCTTAATAAAAATATAATCGGCTGCGCGATCAGGTGCGCAACGAAAAACACGTCCGCTCGAGACGACTGAACGGTAGAAGATGTTTAAAAAAAAAAAAAAACTTGACTTGAGTTGAATGTCCTCCAGAAACCTGTAGTTGGCTCTGGGAGCGGGTAAGTGAGGTCACCCTCGTGCCCGAGCGTCTTCTCGTCGGGTGTTAGACCCGGCGGTGATGGTGGGCTTGTACCCTTAGGCGTGATTTTCACGCCGCCGGCGAGGCAGCCCACCAGGTGATTCCCCGTTGGGGGAGGCCTAGTGAGCGCCTACAAGCCAGGCGGCGACTTGACGATGAGGTTGGATGAGGGGCCCACAGTCCTAACTTGTGATGTCCTCTCGTGCATCGGGACATCGGTGGAGGTTGTCATAGTGAATTAAACCATTATTTATATTAAGAGTGGTTTATTGTTGCTCCAAAGAGAGCCAAGACAAGAATGCTCAATGAATCGATTAAACTTAATAATACGAAATCAGCATAACGTCGCTAACGCGCGGCACACTTAAGTATTGCAACACATACGTACACCACATAACGGGGGTTGCAAAGAAAAAAAAAGTGCTACACGTTAGGAAAAGTAAATTTTTTTTTTTCCTTAAATATCTCTTAAAACTAATCTTAAAAATATATGTTTCATACCAAGGAATAAACAAAGAAATAACTAAACAAATTACCTTTAATTTCTAAATAGTTTTGTATTATTTTTATGAAGAACATATTTCTTCCTATCTCTTATAATTACAACATTGGGCGACTGCTCCTCTACGACCTTAAACGGGCCTTCGTATACATTAGTCGTCTTATCACCTATTTGGTTTTTAACTAATATTAAGTCACCTTTATTATACTTAACTGAATTTACATTTCTGTCATACACAATTTTTCTGTTCTCTTTGCTTTTTAACAAGTTTTTCCTAGCTTCAAATTGAGCTTTTTGCAGTCTAAACTTTAACTCCTTAGGGTATGAGTCGTAGTTATACAACGGATCTATCCTATCGTTATTTATATCTAAATTACTTGGTTAGTTACATATTTTACCAAACACTAACTCGTATGGAGTGTATCTTGTTTCTGAGTGTACAGACGTATTGTAAGAGAAACACCAGTATGGAAGCCATGAGCTCCAATCTGTTCTATTATTTTGACACTGGATTCTGAGATACGCTCCTAAGTGTTTGTGAGTGTTTTCTATCGAACCCATCGTTTCGTGATGATAGGCCGTGGAATTAATTTTATTTATTGAGAGTAACTGACATATTTCGGTCATTACCGAAGACATAAATTCTGAACCTCTATCGGTAAGAATCTCTTTCGGAATGCCGTACCTTAAAATAAAATTGTCAACAAACTCCCTTGCTACTGAGACTGTATCCTTTTTCTCTAAGGGGTAGGCTTCTACGAACTTGGTTAAGTCGCATTGAAGGGTTAAGACGTACCTATAATTTCTATTATCAGGTTCTATTGGTCCCATAATGTCCAATGAAACTTTCTCGAACGCCGATTGCGCTGTTGACGTTATTGACATCGGTTCTCTAACATGCCTATTAGTGTGCTTTTGAATCTGGCATTGTTTACATTTTGTTACATAGTCATTTACGTCTTTGCCTATACCTGGCCAAAAAGAATATTTCTTGATATTATTTAACATTCTATTTACCCCGGCATGTCCGCTCGTAGGTAATAGATGAAAATCGTTCAAAATTACAGTTTTGTCATCTTTATCTGTAATGCGCTTTACATCTTTTAATATCAATAACTTAGGAGTGGACGTCTCCAACTCGCTAAACTCTTTTAATAAATAAGTTACTATACCTTTGTTACTTTCGTTCTTGACTATTATTACCTCAATAATATTTAGTTTTCTGCACAGGGACTCTAACTCTCTCGCTAACACTGGCATAGTTGATAACGATCGAGACATTAGGTATAATACAGACCTTGTAGGTAAGTAAATACAATTACCATACTTGCTATGGTCACTAGCTATTTTTCTTACTTTATCAAAGCTTCTGCTTTGGTTCCTTGAACAAATTATTAACTCTATTCCGTCTTTAGGTTTCTTGAGGATCTCAACAGTTCTAGGTTGATCAGACCTTGATCTGGAGACACCCTCATTTGTCATGTCAGTTTTGTCACCTAATTGGGACTTTAATTTCCTAGCTTGGGATCTTGTCATGACTGATACAGCTGGTTCTCTCATTCCAATCAAATCTTTAGTGCTCAACGTGATTCGACTCAATGCATCTGCAGCTGCATTTTGCCGACCCGGAACATACTCGATTTCGAAGTCATATTCTTCCAAATATAACCTGAATTTTGTTAAACGACTAGATGGATCAGTCATGCCAAATAGGTATATAAGTGGCTTATGGTCAGTTTTAATTTTGAACTTACGGCCATATAAATAAGGTCGAAAGTGCCTTATAGCCCAGACTATCGCTAATAACTCTAGCTCTATCACTGGGTACCTCGTTTCTGCGGGTTTCAAGTTACGGCTTGCGTAGGCGACTACCCTTCCGTTACCGTTTGATAATATTCCGGCGAGGCCAACCCTTGAAGCGTCTAATGTTAATTCGAAAATGTTATCATCTGTAAATTTTGGATATTGAAGTACTGGCGGGTTCATCAAAGACTGTTTTAATTTTTGAAATGCAATTTCACACTCATCGGACCAATTAAATGTCACATCTTTTTTATTTAATTGATTCAGTGGGTGTGCTATTTCGGAGAAACGGGGAATGAACCTACGATAATAATTTGCAAAAGCGACAAATCTTCCAACTTCCTCTGTATTATTTGGTTTAGGGTAATTCTGTATCGCTTCTATTTTTGACGGGTCAGGGTAAATACCTTCTGACGTAATTTTGTGACCTAGATACATGATTTCTTTGCGTAAAAATTCACATTTCGTGGGGTTTAATTTGAGATTAACTTTACGTAACCGTTCTAGTACACAAATTAAGTTCTTATTGTGGTCTTCCAAACTATTTCCTATCACAATATTGTCGTCTAAATAAATGAAACATTGCTTGTAATTTAAACCAGACATAGCAATGGTCATTAACCTTGAAAAGACGCTTGGACTGGTCTTAAGACCCATAGGAGATCTTTTCATTTGGTACATTTTATCTGTGGTAAATGTGGTATACTTCCTAGAATCTTTCTCCAAACCGAGCTGATAGTATCCTTGAGACAAATCTAATTTTGAAAAATAAACACTGCCTGATAGTGACTCTAAGATGTCAGTAATATTTGGTAAGGGGAACTTCTCATCCTGTATCTGCTGGTATAATAACCTGTAATCAACAACTAACCTCCATTTCTTCTAACCATTTTGATCGCTCTTTTTAGGTACTAACAGAACTGGACTGGACCACTCTGAGGTAGTTTCCTCAATAATATCATTATCTAACATTTCCTGAATCTGTCTCTGCACCTCCTGGCGCAAAGCTTTAGGTATCCTGTAAGGCTTCACGTACACAGGGGTGGCACTTTCCTTGAGTTTGATGGTGTGCTCTAACAAATTAGTAACTGATAACCGATCGCCTGGCAGATGAAATACGTCTGCGTATTTGGCGCAAATTTTTTCGATACTAATTTGCTCTTCCTTGTTTAAATAAGATTTTAAGCTGAGCAACTGAAATAAAGTTTTGATACGCTCTACGCTAATTTTATTCTCATTATAGTGGCAAATGTCATAGTGATTTAAGCTATGAACTTCGATTTCTGACAAATCTAAGTTGCATTCGTCGTCAGTCGTGTTTAAAATTCTAACGGGGATACGACCTTTTTCGGGCTTCGTAATCACACCGGCAACAAAAATTCCTTTAAAAATTTCTTTTGATAAAATGACGCAATCCTCACATAAGGAGGTAGGTATGTGACGTATTACTTCGCAACGAGGCGGTATAGAGTACATATACTTATTATTGTTCTGTATACTCATGGTAATACATTGACTCTTACTTTTTAAGCGTAAGGTGCCTTCTTCATAATTTATTATGGCGTCATATTTCATGAAAAAGTTTTGGCCTATAATTCCTTCAGCCGAACACGACAAGTTTTTAAATACGTAAAACTTTTGCTTAAAAATTACTCCCTCTATTTCTAAATCTAAGTCTATGTAGCCTTCCGAGACTAACTTACCACTAACACCTTTAATAGTAATCTGGTCTGAATAAATCCTATCTAAATAATTATTTTTCTCTAACCATTCGTATTTCAGAACGCATAAACTAGCTCCGCTATCTACAAGGAGATTAATTCCTAACGATTCTACATTAAAACGGACTATACTATTATTGTTATAGTTGAAAACAAAATTATCTATTTTAGGAACGAAAAAACTCGTTCAAGTTATAAGTGTCATCATTCTGCGGCGCTGCGTTGTGCTGAAACTGCAGAACGCGCGGATTGCGTTGACGTGCATTGCCCCGCGTAAATTGTTTATTTCGTGAAAAATATTTCGAGTTATTGAAATTAGTATTTGCGAAATTATTTTTCGGATTTTGCTTACCTTGCCAATAACGTGTTGAACTTTGTCCACTGGCCGAGGCGTTGACCTGTGACGCACGCTGGTTGTTACCATTTTTGTGATAGTTTTGCCTGTTTGAATTATGGAACTTTTTATTATAATAAGTCTGTTTTACCTTCATGTTCCGTTGAAGTACTTACTGACATAGACTCCTCGTCTATAGCTGTTCTTATGGCCTCTGACAAAGAAGAAAACTGGCGTGCAGCGATGATAGTGCTTAGCCTAGGATTAGACAACCCATCGGCGAAGCGCTTTATGGCTTGCTTTTCATTAAGCGGGCGTAAGACATCGTACTTACTTTGGTCGCCATCTGCTTGCGCTAAGGTCAAATTGGCGAACAACCCCTCCAGCTCCTCTCCGAAGGACTCTATGGACCTACGTCCCTGCTTAACCTGTTGCATTTGCGATTGTATGGACACAGCGGACTTTTTTTGTATAAGATATTTACGCATATCAGCTAACAATAACTCGGTTGATGCGTAAGTTTGTTTCAGTTGCAATTTCGCACTCGCAGATAATCTTGTTTTCAATACAAAATTTATTAATTCTTTATGAGAAGTGGCCTTTATCATAGAGCTGTATAGCTCAATACCATCTATTAGGCTTGATGTGACCTCCTCTTTTCCTGTCATCATAGGCAGCAAAGCCAAAGCCGTTTTTAACTCAAAATCAGCCATTTTTATTCGTTCGTCAGAAAACTCCTCTTCGCTACTATAATCCTCACCACTTACTAAGTTCAAAATAATTTTATAACACGATTATATTTGCAGTTTTATAGCATCGAGAGTCGGAACCTCACTAGAGCTTATCTCAGAATTGGCTAATTGTGTACTAATCTCAAACAAGATACTCTCCAAATTATTATATACCTGAGTAGCACCTTCTAATTTTGACTGCGCTAATGGGCCTGTACGTTTGTCACGACCCAATTTTATTACGTAAGATTTCAAATATACCAACGTATCTCTTAAGTCAATTAATTTATCTACCATTATAATTTAAATATTAGTATACGATTTTGTACCTACATACTCAACACAAATTAATTAGAAATTATTAAAATAACTTACAAATATATTATAACGCTCTTACTGCGTGTCGAAGATCGAAGTGGACAGGACGATAACGGGTTAGCGCGCATGATTCCTGACGCGCTAGGCGGGCACTCCATGCCGACACGGGGATGAAGGGGCTGCAGTTAACATCTGAAGGGTGGGCCGGGCTATTCCCTGGACTCCGTGTGGGCCGGGTAATCCCTGATCCCTTCTTTGGTGTCTTGAATCCTCTTCGAGTCTTCCTGTGACGATCTTCTATAAGTTATCTTCTCATGTTGATCTTCTATAATGCATATTCTCTCTTCTGTAATTAATCTTCGTACGTAGATCTTCTATAATGTATCTTCTTTCTTCTGTAATTATTCTTCATACGTAGATCTTCTATAATGTGTCTTCTTTCTTCTTACTTGAATTTTCTAACGGAGGTCTTCCATACGCATCTTCATTATTACTTTGTCTTCATAATAGTCAAACTTCTCCATAGATCTTCTAAACTGCATTTAGTTTCTTCATGATGAAGTCGCTTAGTTCAATGGCAAGGGTCGCCATGTGATGTCCTCTCGTGCATCGGGACATCGGTGGAGGTTGTCATAGTGAATTAAACCATTATTTATATTAAGAGTGGTTTATTGTTGCTCCAAAGAGAGCCAAGACAAGAATGCTCAATTAATCGATTAAACTTAATAATACGAAATCAGCATAACGTCGCTAACGCGCGACACACTTAAGTATTGCAACACATACGTACACCACAAACTGTTCGACGAGGAGCAGTGGACGTGGGCTGCCTGTTGTGGAGTGGAGGGGCCTCAACATCCTGCTCGCATGTTGACCAGGATGGAGACACCCTCAAATACGATTGGCGCAGGATCCCTGCCTGACTATACTGCTTTCAGCAAGTCAAGCAGGAGTCCAATCGCGAAGTCGATGGCTTGGTGATGGGCCTCCTTTGTGAGCTCCGCCTTCTCACCCACTGTCTGTGGGGCGGCAACCGCTTCCGGGGCCTTCTGAAGCGGTGTATGGAGGGCAGCGGCTGTGGGCGTCAACTCCGAACGCTTCGCACTCTTCCCCGCAGTAGGCGGGGCGGCGACCGCCTTCGGGGGCGCGGGCTGGGTTGGATTGGTGAAAGGGGTCCCCTTTCGCCTCCTCCCCCTTTTCCTCCTCTTCGTCGTCTTTCCCCCGGGCTCGTTCGCCGAGGCCATAAGTGACCCCGGTGCGTTCGAATCTCCCGAGGGTGCCGTAATCACTCGAGCCGGTGTGACGGGCTGGGTGGGAGTCTTCTTCGTTGAGGCCGGATAGTTGCTTCTTGCCTCACGGCGCAAGACCGCACACGTGAGGCTGTTGGCTGGGTGTGCCTTCCCACAGTTGGCGCAGGTGGCGGGCTCGGTGCGAGGTCGTGGGCACTCCTTAGCGGCGTGTTCGCCCCCGCAGCACACGCAGGCTTGCCTCCGGTGAAATGAAATGAAATGAAATGAAATGAAATGAAATGAAATGAAATGAAATGAAATGAAATGAAATGAAATGAAATGAAATGAAATGAAATGAAATGAAATGAAATGAAATGAAATGAAATGAAATGAAATGAAATGAAATGAAATGAAATGAAATGAAATGAAATGAAATGAAATGAAATGAAATGAAATGAAATGAAATGAAATGAAATGAAATGAAATGAAATGAAATGAAATGAAATGAAATGAAATGAAATGAAATGAAATGAAATGAAATGAAATGAAATGAAATGAAATGAAATGAAATGAAATGAAATGAAATGAAATGAAATGAAATGAAATGAAATGAAATGAAATGAAATGAAATGAAATGAAATGAAATGAAATGAAATGAAATGAAATGAAATGAAATGAAATGAAATGAAATGAAATGAAATGAAATGAAATGAAATGAAATGAAATGAAATGAAATGAAATGAAATGAAATGAAATGAAATGAAATGAAATGAAATGAAATGAAATGAAATGAAATGAAATGAAATGAAATGAAATGAAATGAAATGAAATGAAATGAAATGAAATGAAATGAAATGAAATGAAATGAAATGAAATGAAATGAAATGAAATGAAATGAAATGAAATGAAATGAAATGAAATGAAATGAAATGAAATGAAATGAAATGAAATGAAATGAAATGAAATGAAATGAAATGAAATGAAATGAAATGAAATGAAATGAAATGAAATGAAATGAAATGAAATGAAATGAAATGAAATGAAATGAAATGAAATGAAATGAAATGAAATGAAATGAAATGAAATGAAATGAAATGAAATGAAATGAAATGAAATGAAATGAAATGAAATGAAATGAAATGAAATGAAATGAAATGAAATGAAATGAAATGAAATGAAATGAAATGAAATGAAATGAAATGAAATGAAATGAAATGAAATGAAATGAAATGAAATGAAATGAAATGAAATGAAATGAAATGAAATGAAATGAAATGAAATGAAATGAAATGAAATGAAATGAAATGAAATGAAATGAAATGAAATGAAATGAAATGAAATGAAATGAAATGAAATGAAATGAAATGAAATGAAATGAAATGAAATGAAATGAAATGAAATGAAATGAAATGAAATGAAATGAAATGAAATGAAATGAAATGAAATGAAATGAAATGAAATGAAATATTTTATTTGCGTAAACATGGTAATTTAGGATCGTACATTAACAGACAGAGTCATTCTAAAGTCTCACATGTTTAACCAGTTATGGCATGCAAAATATGTTAGTTTTACATAGCATAATAAACTACCTTTAACTTAATACCATTAAAAATTTAAATCCAATTTCTATTCATCAAAAACTAAAATTAATATTACAATTCATCACACAATAAATAACATTGGGTAGGTAGATAATATCATTATGTCTAATCAATTATATATGTATGTCCATCATTTCGTTATTTTGTTATTATATCACATGTCATCCTTATATTCTACGAATTCTTTCAAATTATAAAAACATTTGTCAATTAGCCATCCTTTTAATTTAATTATAAATAACTGAGTAGGAAGTTCGCGAAACCGAGTGGGAATCTTATTATACACTTCAATTGACATAATAAAGCAGTTTTTCTGGTACAAAGTAGTTCTACATGGTGGCAGTAGTAACTTTGTCATGTCTCTTTCTCGTAATCTTTGATTTTGAGTGGGTTTCTGAAATAAGTTTTTATATTTCCGCACAAATATACCTACCTCAAGCACATAGAGTCCCGTCAACGTGAGCAGTTTTAGTCTTCTAAACAAGGGTCTGCACGAGTCTATAGGTCCAGCTCCACAAATAGCCCGTATACATTTTTTTTGTACGATAAATGCTTTCATTACATCAGTCGAATTACCCCAAATCAGTAGACCGTATCTCAAAACAGATGTCACATAGCCGTGGTAGGCTGTTTTTGCTGTTTTTTCTCCTGACAACAACCTTAACTGCCCAAGTGCATACACAAATCTATCTAGCTTGTCACATGTAGCTTTAACATGTTGTTTCCAAGAACAGTGCTCGTCTAACACTAAGCCTAAAAACCTTGTTTCATGGACTTGTTGAAGAGGTTTACCCTGACATTGTACGTTTAAATTTAATCTTTGCATTTTATAATTTAAAAACTGGATAAAGTAAGTTTTCGATGGGTTTACGTGAAGGTTATTTTTAAACAACCATGAGTTGATGACATCAATGGTTGAGTTTATATGAAATTCATAAGAAATGCTTTTATCATCGTAGGGTATAATCACAGATATGTCGTCAGCGTATAATATCATTGGGTGATGTGTTTCTCTAGGCAGATCATTAATATATAGCAAGAATAATAACGGACCCAACACACTTCCTTGAGGTACTCCATCAGTCTTATGTCTGTATGATGATTGATGAACTATACTCTCGTTACGCTCATTGATTCTGTTAAGCTCCACACATTGAGTACGGTTATTTAAATAGCTTTCTATCCATTCTAATGCTGTTCCTCTAATACCATAGCATTCACATTTTTTAAGCAAAAGCTTATGGTGCACAAAGTCAAAAGCTTTGGTCATATCGAAGAACGTTACAATTACTGGTATTTTTTCATCAATAAAAGTCGTTATTTTTTGTACTAGAGAGTATGTTGCATGAGTGGTTGATTTGTCTTTTTGAAAGCCATTTTGTTCGCTAGCATCGATGCAATGTTTCTCTAAAAAGTTATTTATTCTATTGAGGAACGCCTTTTCAAAAATCTTAGAAAATATTGAAACAAGTGTTATGGGACGATAGTTGTGTAAATCTAGTTTGTTTCCTTTTTTAAATATTGGTTTTACAATGGACTTTTTTAGACGGTCAGGAAATATGCCTTGTGTAAACGATAGATTTAACAGATAACATAAGATAGGAGCTATTACCTGTGCCGAAGCTTTAAGAATCTTTGTCTCAACGTGATCGAATCCCACTGAGGTAGTGTTATTTAAAGACTTGATAATTTTTATTATTTCAGTTTCCGATAATAAAATGAAAGCAGCATGGGATATTATAAACAGCTGCAAACAGAAGCAACCTCCGCCATCTATATCTAAAATTATTAATAATAATCAGGTAATAACACGTCCTAAAGACATAGCTGACGCATTTAATAATTATTTTGTTGATAAAATCAAACCGACTCAAAAAGACAAGAATAAAGTAACTCAGTTTATAAAACCAAACCAACAGTCCATGTTTATGGTTCCAAGCATACCACAAGACATTACAAAAATTATAAAATCACTTAAAAAGACCCAAAGTGAGGGTCATGACGGAATATCAACTAAAGTAATTAAAAATGTATGTGATAATATAAGTGAACCTTTGAGTTATATTCTTAATTTGTGTTTATCGGAGGGAGACTATCCTAAGCAATTAAAACGCACAATTGTCAAACCTATATTTAAAAAAGAAAACAAAGTAATAATGAATAATTATAGACCTATTGCACTAACTCCTATTATATCAAAAATATTTGAGAAATATATTGGTGGCAAAATTTATGACTTTTTGGAAAAATATAATATATTAGCAATAGAGCAAAAAGGTTTTAGACGTAATAAAAATATAAATATGGCAATTTTCGATTTTCTTAAACTAGTCATTAACTATGTTGATCAACGTAGACCGGTTTGTTCAGTGTATTGTGGTATGACTCAAGCTTTTGACTATGTAGATCATGATACTTTATTGAAGAAGTTAGATTTGTATGGGTTACGAGGCAATGTCTTGCGCTTGATTGAAAATTATTTGAAAAAACGGCAACAATTTACAGAAATAACGAAAATAGACGAACACAAGAAAACGGAACTAATATACAGATCTAAAGTAAGGATTGTAAATTACGGAGTGCCACAAGGTAGTGTCCTGGGACCTTTGTTGTTCATACTTTATATAAATGACCTACCCAATACAACCACACAACAATTGTCATTATTTGCTGATGACAGTACCATAACAGTAGGATGCATAGACATATTAAAATATAAAAACGATATAAACGAGGCATTACAATCAGTTTTTACGTGGCTTAGTAATAATAATTTAGTAATTAACTTGAAAAAAACAAATATAATGCATTTCAGTCAGAGATGTACAGATATTAATATTGACGTCAAATATAATAATGTAACTATAGAGCCAGTAAATAGTACTAAATATTTAGGTTTAACAGTTGACAGTAAATTAAACTGGAAAAATCATGTCCAGAACATCTGTAAAAAATTAAGCACGTCTGCATATGCTCTTTACAAACTGTCTCATGAGTTAAATTTAGATGCTCTTCTAGCGGCATATCATGGCATAGTGGCATCACGTTTAAGATATGGCGTAATATTTTGGGGAAACTCCACCGATAGAGAGCTTGTATTCAGGGCACAAAAGAGATGCATTAGGTCAATGTTTGGACTGGATTTAACAGATAGTTGTAGGCCTTACTTTATTAGATATAAGATATTGACATTTCCAGCTATATATGTTCTAGAATCGGCAAATTTTGTAAAAAATAATCCCCAATTATTTGAAAGGCGTGCAGTTCTTTTAAACAGAAATAGACGAGATAACGACGAAGTCTACGTGCCACCAGCGAAAACGGCACTCATGTCAAAAAGCTTTTTATGTATGGCACCTAAACTCTATAATATGGTACCTAAACATATCAGAGAACTGAATGACCGTTCTTTTAAAATTAAACTTAAAGAATATTTAATTGCTAGGTGTATATATAAACTGACAGATTTTTTTGGAAATCTAGTTATATAAGACTTTAATCGTATAATGATGGACATATAATAAATTTTCAATCAGAATTAATTTAATTTTCTTATGATAAATATTATTGTAATAATTTAATGTGAACTGTATTTTTTTTTTCTTTTATGTTTAATATTAATAAATTAAATTATTTGTATATCATGTATTGTGATAGGAAATGGCTGTGCTTGATAAAAAAATGTGACCTTTTTTAACCTGTTTCCAACGAATAAACTATCTTTATCTTTATCTTTATCTTTATTCATCTTCTGAGCATGGTTGTAGGAATACACTACTACTAACTCTACGCAGTTTAGCAACTATATCTCTCATAATAGTTTGATTTGGTGTATTATGGACTACACTATTTGCATCTATGAGATAATCGTTAAATGCCTGCCTGGTGGCAGTTGTGGGAGCTATGACGAAACGACTGACACCGGTGGCACTGCGGGACTCCTTGCTTAGCACGCCATCCCTCGATCTTCACGCCGGGAATACACAGGAGCTCTGTGACTGTGAATATTCCCGGGGTGAGGTTAGGCGTGCGGACGAACTGAGCAAAGAAGATACAGCCTGGACGACCTTGGCGGGCTCGGATGGGGCGTACGTACTCCGCTACATAGCCCAGCTCACGAAGCTCAGCTGCAATGTCCTCCGGGTTGGCGTCTGCTGGCAGGCCGCGAATCGCGACCTTGAGCGGCTTTTCTTGTTTAGGCGCATAGGCGTACCAGGAGAGTGGTCTGCCCCTCCAGCGTGGTGAGGTAGCGCTGGTAGGCCCGGAACTCATCCTCGGTGCGCACCAAGAAGCGCATCCCCTGGCCAAAGGGACGCACGTTCGGCGCGTGGCCTAGGCGCCCCTTGAGCACGCGCAGATGGTGCGACCAGTCGGGGAAGTGGTCCACCACAATGGGCGGCGGCTTCCGCACCGACTGGGCGTTTCTGACGGCTGGCTGCATAACAGGAGTGGTCGGCGGCTTCCTCGTCGAAGGGGGTGGCGAGGGGGCGGCGACCTTCCCCGCATAAGAAGTGGAGGGTGAAGTCGGGGTCGGAGCTCTCGACGTAGACGGCGGCGGCGCAGAAGTGTCCATCGCTGGTAGCGGCGGTGGGGCAGCTTGACTGGGTGTGGAAGGGGCTTGGCTGGCCCTTCCCATTCTACTGTAGATGCGCGGATCACGCGTAGATATTACCGCGTACAACGGGCGATCTGGGCGTTGTTGCCAGTGCGGCAGGCAGTCCTGTGGTTGGTATACCGTTGCTAGGGTAAGCAGGTGAGTCCCCGGCGTTCTGTGTAGCGCCGGGGCGGATATCGGTGAAGTGGCACGTGCAATGGCGGCATCAAATCGATCTGCGGCGGTGAGGGCGGGGTTGGAGTCGTCCTTAGGGCGCTTCGTCACTCTCCCTCTTCCTACCGAGCGAGACATCGTGGGAGCCATGGCTCCCTATGAGTGAGGCGGCGTGGCTGGGAGTCGCATCCGCACGAAGTAATCCTACCCCCGGGTGGCCGGGGGCAGGAGGGTGGCAGGTGTTATGCCAATAGAAAATGTAACCACCAAGGTGGGTAGGCAAAAAAAATACTTCCGTATGCGGATCAAAACAATGACGCGACTGGCGATCAAAAAAAAAATAACGAACGAACGATGGGTCTTCCGCACTGCGCTTTTGTACTATACAGTGCAGGTAACGGGGGAGAGGCGAACCTCGTACCCGGGCTGCTTCTCGCTGGGCTAATAAGCCCAACGGTCATTTAAAGTTCTTAGGTCAAGGCCCTAAACATCCACAAGCAGATGATTATATTGAACTATTATCTTTATATGGATATCGTATTGGTATTGATAAGCCTACTAGAGCCGAAAGCTGTCTTGACCATTGCATGTATAAGACTTATAAACAAGCTTGTACCTGTTTAGTGCTAGATGTACCTATTACTGATCACTGCATGACTATTTGTGCGATTAGATCAACTACTCAAACTACGAGTATAGGAGAAGTAATTAAGTCAATCAGTATAATTGATTACGCAAAATTGAACGAGGATATGGTTAAAGAGGAATGGGATGAAATTTTCAACGCCAATGATGTCAATGTCGCTTTCACCTCTTTTATTTCTAAATGAAACAAACACATATGTAATAATAGTATTATTAAATCAGTGAGTCCACATAAAAAGAAACCATTCAAGCCTTGGATTACTCAGGGGCTATTGTTTTGCATACGAAAAAGAGATAAACTTTATTCCATACATAAAAAATATTCCAATAATACATTACTCAAATATGAATATGTCGAAGAGTGATAGTTGATCATGTGAATAGAATCTTTGAATAAGCCTCCAACGTTTGGGGTTGACAAGATTGTGCCACTTAGTTAATTTTACATTAAAACAACAGGTGGCACAAGCAGTCCTGCACACCGCTGTGTTTACCGACGACGTGATTGAGGAGAATACCGTATGAGAGGTCAATGGCAAGTCAGGATAAATGATCGTTATGCAAGTAAGTCACAGTGCTTTGAATTAGGCGATTGTCGAAGATGTTATCGATGTCTGCTACAAATAGTTCGGCCAATATCGTGTTCTCTGCTATTCCTGATGTCTATTCCTTGCCCACATAGTGCCATCCCTCTTCCGCCCCAGTAGGTGCCTTCGACATCAGAAGCGGGATGTAATCCAACACCCACGAATTCTGATGATACGAGTAGTGTAGTGTGTGACCTTTACGGTTTTGTTGGAATAGTTGTGAAGTGTAACAGGTTTTTTAGCATAGTGGTAAAGCGTTTATGATATTTTGTTTTGGATGGTCTAGGTAGGTTACCTACAGTCATGCACAGTATTCTGAAAAAAAAAGTTCAAAGTTGACGGTAGGAAAATAATTATTTTGTTTTTATTTGACTCGGGACAGTTCGGAGTCCCGTTCGTGTATTGTGCGACGACCGACAATCATGTAAGTAGACAGTGGGTAGACTTCATGAGAAATGACGTTTTATTACTTAAAATAGTTATGATATTGCGGTTAACTGTTACGATAAGTAAAATGTAGTGCTGAAACCAGGCTGAAACGAAAAAAACATTGTAAATGTTGCTTTTGTAATAGTGCTTCGATTTTCTTAGTGTTTTTGATGTGATTTCTTGTTTTCTTAACACGATATTTGTAATTGCGCCCACGTAAGTACAAACCATAGGAAGTTACTCGTAAATATTGATCATGCCATGACGTTCACAATATTTTGAGGTACTGGAATAATGATTTTAGTAGTTAGGCAGTGTAGAAAACGTTCGTTATAACGTAAAGATTGCATTCATAACATAACCTTCGTAAGGTACTTTCGAGATAAAGTTCAAAATGTTTTACAATAACGTGATAAAAGAAAAACACCAGTGCTTTAGTGATTTTGGTCAAGTGATTACTAAACTATAATGATTATTTTTAAAAAAGGAACAGTAACTTTCAAGTGCTAGTAGTAGTTTTGTGGTCTCAAGTGAGGACGTAAGTAAATATTCGCGATTGTTTTGGAATACTATTTTGTCATACCTAGTAGGATGGCCGTAACCGACTGATTCATTTGCCCAGTAAAATTTTATTGCGTTCTTGATCCTGTAACATGTTGAACAAACCCATTATTGTGATAATTTTAATAACGATTTGAGATCTAGAGAACTTGAGATTGTTTTTGTGTTTTACAAAGCTCAAAAGTAACCGGATGGAGGTTACTGGTTTTCATAATCGAATAAGTGGTTGAGTTATGTTTGTGGCCGGACGGACATCGCCGTTGTGGTGATGTGCCCGGAGGGCGGATATGTTTGTGGCCGGACGGACGTCGCCGTTGTGGTGATGTGCCCGGATGGCGGATATGTGTGTGTGTGTGTGACTCAATCAGTTGCAACTCTGAGTCGTAAGCCGTTTCTTATTGACTTGCTCTCGGGCGGTCCAAAGCTGCGCGGCGATGAAAGTGTTCGCTCTGGTTTAGTTACGTGTGAAAGACCGGATAGAGGTCGATTGAGGTGGCCGGATAGAGGTTGCCAGTTGTGTTCGTGACCGGATGGAGGTCACGTGTGAAAGACCGGATAGAGGTCGATTGAGGTGGCCGGATAGAGGTTGCCAGTTGTGTTCGTGACCGGATGGAGGTCACGTGTGAAAGACCGGATAGAGGTCGATTGTTGTGATGACCGGATAGAGGTCAGAGTTGAGCATTGTAAAATTTTACCTAGTTATTGTTGTTTGAATGAGTATGGTTTTGTTCAACATTACAGCTGCTGTTTCTAAATTGATAATATTTGCTACTGAAATTGATGTTACTTTTAAATAACCTTAAGTTATGATTGTTTTTGAAAGTAAATGTGAAAGTTTTAGATGAAAATTTTGACCAAGATGTGATAAACCCGAATAGCATAGCAACAGTGAGTTTATAGACAGAGTGGCTCTGGTGCGAGCAGACAGTGACGTGACCTACCTTTTACCAATACCTGGAAAGAAGATTTGGTACCATACTGAGATAGATAACTAGTATGTTGCATGACTACTGATAGTGAAGATGATGCGCGGACAGTCGATCAATAATTAAATTTAATGCTTTGTTTAATACGGTTTGAAAACTGAATTATTTTGGAGTTCTGTGAGCAAACGATTTGAAAGGTACTAGCCTGATGGAAGCGATGTACCCGCCATTTAAGGTACTAGCCTGATGGAAGCGATGTACCCGCCGGATAGAGGCGTTCGTTTTATTTGTGTACTAGCCGGAAGGAGGCGATGTACTTGCCGGATAGAGGCAATGATTTAACGAGTGTATGGTGTGAATAATTTTGATTACAGAACTTGATATCAATTGCTTTAGTCTGAAAATGGTTTTCACCTAATTTAGAAATTATTGATCGATGGTCTAAATTTACTTTGACGTTCACATAACGACGTGATACTGACTTATCAGAGAGTTAGTGACTTTTTTATTTGGTATCAGAAAGATGCGATAATTTTACGTGATTTTACTACCTACTAGTTAAAATTAGTTTTTATTTAGCTCTTTTAGATTTGACCTGTAGACAGTCATAGAGTTTGGAAGTTCGTTGAAGTTTTGAACATTCTTGGTCAGGAGTGGATGAGTGATTTTGATGAAAGATTCTTACAGTTAGTTTTGATTCGTGGTCAGATTTGGCCGAGTGGTTTAGAAGATAGATTCTTGCAGTTACCTAAACTCGCACGAGGACGTGCGACCCGTCAGGACGGCCGTGTCGAAGAGTGATTATTATTTTAAATTTCCCGCGATATTTTCAAAGACAAACGTTCATGCCAGTAGCACCCATGCAGTGGCCCAAGCACGGCGAAGCTACGCCAAACGTCAAATTAGTACTGAATTTTCGTACCAGTGTAGATTGTTGATGTTGGACGATGATGTTGGCAATGATGGCTTTATTTAGATCGTGAGGTTGGTACTACTACAACGAATGGCGCGTGAAGGGGCGTGGTTTGTGTCAGTTTAGCCAACACGTAGCAACGTGAAGACGAGGCCGCCATTTTCAACAGCTCATTCTTCTTCGAGATTTTACCACGTTAAGTCCTAAAGTGATAAATGGCCGCGAGATGAAGCCTGCAGCCGCTGGCGGATGAGCCGTGGCAATTCTGCGACGACAGGAGCGACCCTTTAATGACAGCTAAGTGTTTATGATCTTTTCTGCCTTAAACTGTGAGATTTTTAGGTTATGATACGCGAATACCTTTTGTGATAGCGAAACACGGTGCACTGTGAGTTTGCTGTAGTTGAACATGTGAATAGAATCTTAGAATAAGCCTCCAACGTTTGGGGTTGACGGGATTGTGCCACTTAGTTAATTTTACATTAAAACAACAGGTGGCACAAGCAGTCCTGCACACCGCTGTGTTTACCGACGACCTGATTGAGGAGAATACCGTATGAGAGGTCAATGGCAAGTCAGGATAAATGATCGTTATGCAAGTAAGTCACAGTGCTTTGAATTAGGCGATTGTCGAAGATGTTATCGATGTCTGCTACAAATAGTTCGGCCAATATCGTGTTCTCTGCTATTCCTGATGTCTATTCCTTGCCCACATAGTGCCATCCCTCTCCACCCCAGTTCGTGTCTTCGACAAATATATAAACTACAGAAGAACATGTAATTTAGTAGTAAAAAAGGCAAAAATAAAGTATTTCAAAGATAAGTTTAAAGCAGCATTTAAAGATAGAAAAAAGATTTGGCAAGTTATAAATGAAGCTTCTGAAAGAAAAATTAAAAATGATGGTAATGTTAATTGTTTAAAAAATGGTGCAAATGTGATTAATGATGGAGTTAGCGTGGCTAATTTATTCAATATTTTTTTTACCAAAGTCGGGGAAAACTTAGCTAGGAAACATTTACATAATTTAAAAAATACTGAAAATAAGCTATCCGATTCGATTGACATTTCAACTAAAAATAATTATGTAAATCTCTATTTTATGCCCACAAATGAAAAGGAAGTGTCTGCTGTTATTAAATCCCTTAAAAACAACAACTCCAGTGGTTTTGATCAATTATCTGGAAAATTACTTAAGTCGGTTGAAATAAACGTTGTAAAACCATTGGTATATTTAATTAATTTTAGTTTTAATAAAGGCATTTTTCCTACCTCTCTTAAAAATGCAGTTGTTATTCCGTTATACAAAAAAGGTGACACAACAGAAGTTACAAATTATCGTCCCATTTCGTTATTATCTAGTTTATCCAAAATATTAGAAAAAATTGTTAAAAAAAGACTTAGTTCGTATCTAGAAAAGAATCATATTTTACATGAAACGCAATATGGTTTTCGAACAGGAAAAAGTACCAGTGATGCCCTTGCAAAGCTTACAGAATATGTAGTTACAAATATAGACAATCAAAAGAAGGTAGTAGCAGTTTTTATTGACCTGGCAAAGGCATTTGATACCATTTCCCATAAACTCCTGATACGCAAATTGCAGTTGTATGGTATTACTGGTAGATCTCTTTCGTGGTTCATTAGCTATCTTGAGAATCGTGCACAAGTGGTAAAGGTCAATAATAAACATATCAGCAATAAAGAACAAATTTGTTTCGGTGTACCTCAAGGTAGCGTTTTAGGACCTATTTTATTTAACTTGTACCTTAACGACTTTTGCTCGGTTCTGCAATCTGAAAACTCGTGTTCAATCTGCTTTGCTGACGATACCGTACTTTGCTTCTCCGGTAACTCCTGGGAGTGTGTAATTAAAAATGCATCCGAAGGATTAATGGTCGCTAAAAACTGGTACGATAAAAACCTATTAACAGTTAATGAAGTTAAAACTAACTACATTTGCTTTGCCCCTACGCAAGCTGGTCTGCCAAAATTCAATGTAACTTTGAATTTACACTCGTGTGATTAGCGTTCGCGGCAATCCCGTGACTGCACTGTAATAGGCAGAGTTAAATCAATTAAATATTTAGGTGTAGAAGTGGATGATCATTTGAAATGGGACATACATATCAATAACACTATAAATAAAATCAAGCAATTAGGTTATGTATTTTTAAACTTAAGAAACGTTATTGATCGTAAAACTATTATGTCCGTCTATTATGCTCTAACGCAATCTGTTTTACTTTATGGAATAGTAGCTTGGGGCAGCTGTGGTTTTACTCTATTAGAAAAATTGGAAAAGGCACAAAAACTAAATCTCAAAATTATTTTCAGGAAACCTAGACTATTCTGGACTGAAGAATTGTACAAAATTGCTAATGTATTAAGACCACGACAACTCTTTATCTGGCAAACCATTACTCATTTTTCTAAACACATCAGTGAAATTCCCCAAAATCAATGCACACGATCATGTAGACGTCCTTTATAATGCGCACAGCTAAGGAGTGGAATTCTCTGCCTGCGTCTGTGTTCCCGAGCTCTTATAACCCGAATCTATTTAAGTCGCGAGTGAATAGGCTTCTTCTGGGCAAGCTCGTTCCATCGTCGACCTCATCTCTGTCCTCAAGGCTAGATCGAGGTCAAGAGTAAGCCCATACATAGTAAAAAAAAAAAAAAACGTGTCGAGTTTTACAAATATGTCATACCCTATAGAAACACCGCCTTCGGAAGACACCATGTCTCATCAATTGCACCGCGATTATATGTTAAACTACCTGAACATCTGAGAAACATAATTGATACTTTTATAGAACCTTTAAATATTAAATATGCCATGATTAGGCGATAAAATTTTGAGGCCAAGACATATGTAAGGGAGATATGTTAGAAATGTTGGAGGTAATTTATTGACGACTACAAGGAAAATTAATTGGGATCGTATCTATAAGGAATGTCAAGAAATTACTTTTTCTAATGTATTTAATGAAACAGATCTTAACAAGGCTACACAATTATTTATTGATTATTTTTCACGTGTCATAACAAAAAATACCTTAACCACAAAAATTCCAAGATCCAAAATATTGATAAAACCGTGGCTTACTAATGGGTTGTTACGTTGTATTAGAAATAGGGATATGATGCACAAAAAACTGAAAACACAAAAAAATAATACGATATTAGAAACAACTTACAAAAGGTACAGAAATTTCTGTAACAATTTATTAAAGAAAATAAAGAGACAGTATGAGCGTGATCAGTTAATTCAAGCTAAAAATAATTCAAAAAAGCTCTGGCACACAATAAAAAATGTAACTCATATGCAAAAGGATAAAGTTTCACCGCAGGAATTATTAACTACTCGAGGTACCGTACAGGCGTCGATTGATGATGTAAACACATTTTTTGCAAATGTAGGTAAAAACCTTGCAGGACGTATATCGCCCAATGTTCCCCCCTTCATTACAACCTGTAAAAATAGTATCATTCCACAAAATTCGTTTGTACTTCTTGATGTTGATATTACTGAAGTACAAAATATAATCTTAAACCTAAAAAGTGACTGCTCACCAGGATGGGACTCAGTATCAGCTAAAGCCTTAAAGCTGGTTGTGGAGACTGTTGCTCCTGTACTTGCCGATCTTATAAATCGCTGTTTAAATGCTGGCGTATTCCCAATTGCGTTAAAAAGGGCAATTTTACATCCCATACATAAGGCAGGGGATAGAAGCTGTGTCAACAACTATCGTCCCATCTCCATTCTCACCACATTGTCAAAAGTATTTGAGAAGGTTATAAACTCAAAACTAACAAAGTTTCTGGAATCTCAAAAACTACTTTCCAATTCACAGTATGGCTTTCGAAGAGGAAGGTCTACTGACGATGCGGTACATGATTTTACGGACTTTGTGGTGCGGAGTGTAGATGGTGGCAAAAAGTGCTTAACGATATTCCTAGACCTTGCAAAGGCATTTGACACAGTTTCTATCCCCAACCTAATTGTCAAATTGCATGACATGGGAATAAGGGGAATGCAGTTAAATATCATAAAAGATTATCTAACCAATAGAACACAGTGTGTAAGAATAGGTGAGTACACGAGTGGAGATCTTCCATTAACACATGGTGTTCCACAAGGCAGCATCCTTGGGCCCACACTATTTCTGTGTTATGTTAATGAATTATGTAGTATGCAGCTGGAAAATTGTCACATAATCTCATACGCAGACGACACTACCTTAATATTTGTAGGTGACTCTTGGGAGGAAGTGTATCAAACAGCTCAGAAAGGGTTTGATATTGTATGCCATTGGTTAGCAGCTAACTCGTTAACGCTAAATACAGAAAAAACAAATTACGTACTTTTCTCTATTAGAAATCCAGGGGTCGAAGCAAATACCCTCCGTGCTCATGGTTGCTCTTTTCCTCCTGTTGTAAATTGTAACTGCCCAAATATAAAAGAGACCAAAGCTATAAAATATCTAGGAGTATACATTGATAGTAAACTTTCATTCGATATACATTTAAATAATTTAACTGGAAAGGTACGTAAGTTAATGTTTCTGTTTAGGACACTGAGATTTGTAGCAGACGAAGATGTAATTAAAATGGTTTATTACGCCATGGCTCAATCAATTCTCAGTTACTGCATATCGTCCTGGGGTGGTGCAGCTAAGTCTAAGCTGTTAGTACTAGAGCGTGCCCAAAGGTTGATCCTCAAAATCTGTTATTTTAAACCACGTTCTTACCCAACTGTAGATCTGTACAGGGATGCTCAAGTATTAACAGTGCGACAGCTGCATATCCTTGCGTGCATACTAAGACAGCATTGCGAAACGGCATCCTTTAAGAGTGATGTTAGTAATACGAGGAGACACTTTTCAGTTTGTGAAACAAATCAAGCTAGAACGCAATTTGCTAATAATTTTTTTTACTTTCAAGGTCCAAGACTTTATAATAATATCAATAAGCAACTAAATGTATTATAAGATTCTAAATTTAAATGTAAGCAGAAGACTATAGCTTGGCTTTTGCAACTAGATTATAATGAAACAGAAAATTTGTTGACAGTTCAATCGTAATAAATTAGTGATGTATAAATATACACATACATACACAAACATGTACACACACTGGCCCACCCACACACACACAAACACACACACGCACGCACACACTCACACACACGAGCATATATATATATACATTGATAGACGCACTTACACTTTTTATAACTACTATAATATTTTCATTTAGCTTAGAAATCTCCATAAATCCACCTTATAATTTTAATAACATGTACCTATTACTGTATTGGTGTTCATGAGGGGGGACCTGGAGTCCTAAAATACAGGCCTTGGCTTAGTTTAGGCTCCAGCTACCCCACAAACAAATTACTAAGTTATATTGCTAGTTTTTATTTACATTTAAATGTTTTTTGTAAGTTTTTTGTTTGTGGAGAGAAATAAACAAATTTTATTATTTATTATTATAGATGCAGTACACCATTTTCCACAATATGTACCGTGACCTAATTTAATTTAATTTAATTTTGGTAATTAATATATTTCTATATAGGAAGTATATACTTACTTATTATTTTTCTTTTCTAAATAAAATATGCATGAGTTACTATATCGTTATTATTATGGGTAGGTAATATTTTTAACACGTTTTTATAAACTTGTATTTATTGTTTTTTTTTTAAATACATTATTAGAATTTACACTCCAGGTAACGACCACTCGCTCGCTTTTAAAAAGGTGTTTATAAAGTAAGTAACTAGTCCCGACACAGACCAAGGTCTACTGGGGCTGTTACTGACCACCATAGATTTTTGCAAACGCCTACCATTAATTTAGTTTTACTTAAGATGGTGTAAATCTAAAAATTGTATCTATGTGTTTATAAATAAAAATAAATAAATAAAAAGTGGGGTCAATGCCCTGAAAGTGACTCCTCTGTGTCCGGGCTTCGAGGACCGAGGTCCTCGAATACCGGCCATACCAGAGGAGTCTGGGTCTGCGCAGCCGGGGTAGGAGGTGCGTCCCTCGCACTCGTACCCGCTACGACGTGCAGGATGGGTGTAGGCGCGGATGCTACGCGCGTTTGCCTAGCCGCGGGTTGCACGCGGCTAGTGATGCCTCCGAGCGGGGAGGTGAGGGATGAGGAGGAGGAAGAAGAGGGAGGGGAAAGAAGATCCCTAGGTAGGGGACGGCGCTCGTCTGGCGGCCATGCATGTAGTGGCGCGATTCCACGGAGATGGGCATGTGGGCCATTGTCCGCGCGGTCGAACATGCGGCGCGATAGCTGCCGCACGAACTCTCCCACGGTTTGCATCTTGAGGTCCGTTCTGATAATGTCGTTGCGGACGTATCTACCGGCACCGGTGATCACCCGCAACGACACGTTCTGAACGGCCTCGAGGCGCTGGCGTTGGTGGTTTGAGCAGAGAGCGTACCACGAAGGAGACGCATAGGTTAGCCTGGAGCGGATGTACGTTTTGTACACCCTCAGTTTTGTGCGTAGCGGTAGCTTGGATGCCATGACCGGTCTCAGAAGTGCGCGCGCGGCTTTCGCCTGATTGGTGACGTGTGTCACCATCGGCACCATGCGCAGAGACCGGTCTATAAGGCATCCAAGGTACCGCACTGAGCTTACCCACTCCAGGTTTTGGCCACTGAGCTGTAGGCTCGGTGGTAGATTCCTTTGCTGGCCTGTCAGCAGGGCGGATGTCTTCCCGACATTAATAGACATCCGCCACTTGTCCAGCCAGGTGGGCAGGAGGTCAAGTAGCCTCTGCATTTTGGCAGCGGCCAGCGCGGCTTTCCGGGATGTCGCGAAATACGCGCTGTCGTCGGCGAAGAGTGCCAACACTACGTCCTCCTCACCGTCCCGGAGGTTGCCTTCCAGGGTCGGGATATCATCGGTGTAGAGGGCGTAGAGGGCAGGTGACAGGCAGCTGCCCTGTGGCACTCCTGCCGAGATGGGTTTAGGACCGGAGTTTTTGCCACTGACAGTGACAAAGAAACTACGGTCATTCAGGAAGGACGCTACTGTCTTAATCAAGCCTGGTGGAGCGTCTGTGGAGATTAGTTTGTAGAGTAAGCCGGGGTGCCATACACGGTCGAATGCCTTCTCGATATCGAGAAAGACACCCACCGTGTACCGATCCAGGCCCCTCTCCTCCGATAGATGGTGTAAGACGCGCACCAGTTGAAGCGTCGTTGAGTGTGCTCCTCGGAATCCGAATTGTTCGTCCCTCAGCTTGATGTGGGGACGAACTCTCCGAAGGAGCAAGCGCTCAAAGAGCTTGGCGACATGGGACAGTAGCGTTATTGGCCTGTAGCTGCCGGGCAGGCGTTTGTCCTTACCCGGTTTTGGGAGTATAATCACCTTCTCAACCCTCCATTCCTTGGGAAAGTGATTTGTGCGTAATATCCCGTTGAAGAGCCTGGTCAAGGCTACCAGGCCCTTCCTAGGCATGAGCTTAATGGCTGCGACTGGAATATTGTCTGGTCCTGGGGCTTTTTTGGCTGGGAGCCTTAAAGCCACCTTCGCAAGCTCGGACGGGGAGATGAAGTCATCCCCTGGGAGCGGCGGTGTTGGGACCGACAAGAATTCATTCACAGTCGTCTCCACTTGGGCTAAATGGGCAAGGACGTCCGGGTCTACTGACGTAACTGGATGGGGTGAGAACTGATGCTCAAGGTGGGCCGCCAAAGCTTGGGCTCTATCCTCTGCGGTAAAGCAGAGGAGGCCAGCTTGGTTAACTAAGGGATAGGTGGGCTCAGGTGCTCTCGTGAGCTGTCGGTTGAGATGAAATAGGCTGGTCTCGTGTTCACCAGCTTGGTCGAGTCTCCTCTCCCAAGTGGTGCCCCGAAACGCCTTCACGTCAGCCGACAGCTTTTCCGAGATCCTGTTGAGGTCAGATTTGACTCTTGGGCATCGAGTTCTCGCCCAGAGGGCGTGGAGCTCTCTTTTACGTCGTAGGTCAGCCTTTAGGTTGGTGGGCAGCTCATCGTACCTGCGGACGGGAGCAGGGACAGTGGTTGATGCAGCCTCCTTGGCAGCAAGGATATGCGCTGTCATCATGTCCGCGTTTCGCTCGACATCGTCCACGGTAGAGATCGGGCCATCTAGGGTTATATTGGCCAGGGATGCTCCGTACGCCTGCCAGTCGACCTTCACTCTAGTAAGTTGCTGGGGTGCTTCCATGGTGTTCCGGCCTAGCACCACCAATATTGGCAAGTGGTTAGTGTGAAGGTCGTATAGCACTTCGACGTGAACGGAGCAGGGCATATTCTGGTGCAAGACGATGTCAAGCACATTGGCTCTTTGCGCAGGGTTCGTGGGGATGTGGGTTGGGGATTCAGGCCCCAGGACAGTATAGTCGTTGTCTTCGGAGTCTCTTAATAGTACTCTGCCTGCACGATTTGTTGTGCAGGAGTGCCATGCCGGGTGTTTGGCGTTCAAGTCCCCGGCAATCAAGGTTGGCTCTCCAATGAAGACACGACTAATGTCCTGGGGTATAGCATTAGGAAGGTCTTGGGGAGGTCGGTACGCAGCGAACAAGCGCACTGGGACACCACCTGCCTGAAGTCTGACCCCGATGCTACGCACAGAGTCAAACTCCGGGAGTTCCAGTTCTTCGTGAATTAGGTCTCGCCTTACCAACACCGCGGTGCCACGGTATGGCCCGGCCCGGGAAACCTCGTCGCGCCGGTATACGAAGAAGTTTGGAACTCGAAAAGTGACACGGGGGGACAATTTTGTCTCCCCCAGCAGGATGACGTCCAATTGCTGCTGTTGCGCGACCATTCTCAAGTCTGAGATGTGTTCGCGAACCCCCCCGGGGTTCCAGTACATGATTCGTAATGCTGCCATTTCTAATCCTGCACTAGTTCCCTGAGAAGGTTCACGATCACGAGGCGGGGATCACTGCCCCCCTCCATAGCTAGAGCAAGATCGGCGAGCATAAAGCTGAAGCGTCGAATAAGGGACGCCGCGTCAGTCAGATTTCTCGGCACCGTAGGTGGAGGATGTTGGGAATTGGATTGGGAAGTAGGTTGAGGGGGAATATGATTGGCTTGGACATGAGGCTGGCCTTCCAAAGCTCTTGCATTCATGTCTCTAGGTTGTACTACCTTAGCCTGTGCCAAGGTAGATTGGGCATGTGTGGTGACGCAGCCAGCGGCCGCGGAACCTGACGCCTCGGGGATGTGGGAGCTTGTGCTCTTGGCGCCTGGGAGAGAGATGGGAGGGGTACGAACCGTTGCCTCTGTGGGCTGCCTACCTGCCGCTATGGCTTGAGCCTTGCGGCGGCCAGCTCGGCGGCGCCTCTTAGCTCCCGGAAGGGGTTCACCCCTCTGAGTTGGCTGATTTGCCGGAGGGATGAGTGTGGTGGGAGGGCGATTGGCACCTCCACCTTGAACTTGTTGGGCATCTTGGTGGTCCTGTGGGGGACGTTGCTCCGGAGCCGCTTGCTCCGGGTTGTTAGGAATCGGAGCGTTAATTTGCTGCCCCCTTCTCCTTGCCTCCTTGCGAAAGACCGCACAGCGATGATCATTCGCTGTGTGGTCCCTCCCACAGTTAGCGCAGGTTGGTGGCTGGTCTCTGGGGACGTTGCAGTCCGCTGCAGCATGGTCTCCAGCGCAGCGGACGCATTTCTGCTTCCTGAAGCAATTTTTAGAGGCATGGCCAAAGCCCTGGCAGCGATGACATTGCGCAGGCCCAGGTCTGCTTCGCCATGCCTCGATTGTTACGCCAGGTAGGCAGAGAAGCTCATTGATGGCGTAGAACCGTTGGAGTTCTTCGCGCGGAACCTGTTGCAGTTCGGCAAAGAAGAGGCATCCAGGCCTGCCCCTTCTGGGAGGGATGCTGCGGATGTGACGCAGCGTGAATCCCTTTTCGTCTAAGGCCGCTCTAATTGCCTCTTCGGGAGTATCGCGGGGGAGACCACGGATGCTAACCTTGAGAGGCAGTTCCTCCGCTAACGTATAGCAGTAGAACTGCATCTCTGCTTCAGCATCCCTGGTCTCCATCAGGTATCGTTGGACTGTCCGGAATTCGTCATCGGACCTAGCTATGAATCTAAGTCCGGTGCCGAATGTTCGGACATTAGGCGTGAAGCCCAGGTGGGCCTTGATAGCAGCCAGGTGGCTTACCCAATTGGGCAAGCGCTCCACCACGATAGGCGGGTAACGCCTAACCGTGTCTGCCTGCTTTTCCGCCTGGCCTTCCGGCGGAGGGTTTTGGGTAGGTCCTTGGTCTTGGTGAGCGGGTTGGTCAGCACTGTTTGCTAACTGCGCAGAGTGTGTTGACACCGCTTCCACCTGGGAATTTCCCGGAGAGGCAATTAATTGTGGTTGGGAAAATGAGCTGATGTTAGCTGCCGGATTAACCGACTCTGGGGTTGAGCCTCTTCCTAATTGCTCGAATTGTGCGTAGGACGTCGGGTCCAGCCGTCCCACGTCCCGCGCACTAGACGGGTTTTCGGGAGTGCTCCTGGCAGAGATTTGGGCAGGAAATGGCGCCGGGGGAGTTTTTTGCCTCGGCGAGGCTTGAAATGCTGTCCCTGTAAATCCGAGGGACATATTGGGGCTGCTGTTGGCAGATCGCGCGGGGCGGGGGCTGGTAACCACACCTGCCAACTGCTGTGAGAAAGTTGGAGAGATTTGTTGACAGTGCCGCTTGTCCTCGTGATCTTCTTCAAACGAGTCAGGGCACGGTCTTGTTCTGGCCACCTCTGAGAAGGTAGGTGACCTCATAGGTCTCTGCGTAGGAGATGGACTTAGTTGGATTAGATTGGACAAGTTGGACAAGTTCCTGGGAGAGGGGACTGGGGCTTGGTTGCCCTTCGGTCGAGATTCGAGCTCCCTATCTATCAACTCATTCCAGTCCTCCCTTAGTTGGGGGGCGGCGGTTTCAGATTGAGGAGTGGCTGTTGCAGCCTTAGGAGGTGATGGAGAGGCTGGTGACTCTGTGAGGAATCTAGGCAGATTTGGCCTTACTGGTGTGTTAGCCAACGGGGGCGATGCCAGGTACGAGGGCGCGAGTTTAACGCGCTGCACTTGGGGGATAGGGGTTGACGCGTCGGGGGAAGCACTAGTGCTAGGCCGAGGGGTACCCGCACGGAGGTCCACTCCTAGCCCAGTTGGGGTGACAGTGTTGTCAAAAATATTGCGTGCCACTACGGGGCGGTTGAAGAAGGGTATGGTACGGCTACTCGAGCCTACGCGCAGCGCGGAAGTTCGTGTCTCACGCGGTAGTTGAGGCACGGGGGGAGGGGGAGGCACGGGCCTCTGCCCTTTGGGCTTTTTCCCACCCATATCGGGTGCCCGGCGGTTGTCCTGCCGCCGGGGGCGAGCTTCACTTCCTACCTTACCAAACTAGTTGGGAAGGTAGTTGCGAAACACACCCCAGGAGAGCTTGGACTTCCACCAGTGCTCCCGACTAAGTGAGAAAAAAGTAAGCCTAAAAAGGGTAACCGTAGAAAAACCCGTCTCCGACCACACCCGCAACAAAAGGTTGGGAGGGTAGTCGGAGAAAAAGCTTTTTCACAAATACCCACCTATGAATTACGTGCGATTATTATGTCCCAAGAAAAAGGAAAAACCTGGAAAAACACAAATCGACACCGCGGCTGAGGCGTACTTACCCCCAGCTGCTTCCGACTCCCGTCCCTTGACTAGGCTCAGTCACCGTCAGTGACGCAGTAGATTGTGCTTCTGGATGGTGCCGCCTTACCGTGATGGGTGCGACTTGCCAAGGCTTGATGTCCTGATGGATTTTCTTTCTTCTGGTGGACTCTTGGTGTCCTTCACCGCAGTGAAGGTATGCCAGAGACCACTGTGGAGGAGAAGTCTTCTTACGCACCTGGCGCGCCGCACTGTAAGGACCGCACCGACAGATTCGCGAGGGAGGGTAGGAATATTTTCGACTACCCTCTTTGCGGGATATATTTTTATTTTGTAGCGCGGTGTGGAGCGCAAACAAAAACACGTCTGCTCTCGACGACAGACGACAAACGGCCTTTGATTGAAAAAAAACTGACTGACTGACTGACTGGGTCTTCTACAGCCTGGTGTTGTAGGCTGCAGGTGCGGGACAGAGGACTTCCTCGTTGCCCGAGCTGTATCTCACCGGGCACTAGACCCGGTGGTCATGCTGGGTTAAAAACCCTGTAGGAAGATTTTTCACGCCGCCGGCGAGGCAGCCCACCAGGTGATTCCCCGTTGGGGGAGGCCTAGTGAGCGCCTACAAGCCAGGCGGCGACTTTGATGACGGTGGAGGGGCCCACAGTCCTAACTACTCGCCGAGGAGTAGTGGACGTGGGCTGCCTGGTGAGGAGTGGAGGGGCCTCAACACCCTGATCGCATGTTGATCAGAATGGAGACACCCTCCGTGACGATCGGCGTTGGGTCCCTGCCCGCCCGTACTGCTTTCAGTAGGTCGAGCAGGAGTCCAATGGCGAAGTCAATCACCTCCTTCGGGTGCTCCGCCTTCATACCCACGGCTTGTGGGGCGGCGACCGCTTCCAGAGGCTTCGGAAGTGCTGGTTGGAGGGCAGCGGCTGTAGGTGGCGCCTCCGATTGCTTCGTACTCTCCCCCGCTGTGGGCGGGGGGACGACCGCGATCGGAGCTGTAGGCTGGGCTGGAATGGTGGCGGAGGTCCCCTTTCTCCTCCTCCCCCTCCCCTCCTCTTCTTCGTGGTCCCCCCGGGCTCATTCGCGGAGGCCATAAGTGACCCCGGCGCGTTTGACTCTCCCGAGGGCACCGCTATCACGCGCGCCGGTGCGACTGGCTGCGCGGGAGTCTTCGAAGCTGTAGCGCTGACTTTCCCGCTTCTAGTCTCACGGCGCAGGACCGCACACGTGAGGCTGTTGGCGTAATGGGCCTTCATGCAGTTGGCGCAGGTGGCGGGCTCGGTGCGAGGTCGTGGGCACTCCTTGGCGGTGTGTTCGCCCCCGCAGCACACGCAGGCTTGCCTCCGGTGGCAGTTGTGGGAGCTGTGGCGAAACGACTGACACCGGTGGCACTGTGGGACTCCTTGTTTGGCACGCCATCCCTCAATCTTCACGCCGGGAATACACAGGAGCTCTGTGACTGCGTATATACCCGGGGTGAGGTTAGGCGTGCGGGTGAGCTGCGCGAAGTGCACGCAGCCTGGGCGATCTTGGCGGGCTCGTATGGGGCGTACAAACTCCGGTTTGTAGCCCAAGGCACGAAGTTCGGCGGCGATCATATCCGGGTTGGCATCAGCTGGGAGGCCGCTGATGGCGACCTTGAGCGGCTTCTCATGTTTGGGCGCGTAGGAGTACCAGGAGAGTCTGTTCTGCCTTTCCAGTGCGGTGAGATATCGCTGGTAGGCCCGGAACTCTTTCTCGGTGCGCGCCAAGAAGCGCATCCCTTTGCCAAAGGGACGCACGTTCGGCGCGTGACCCAGTTGCCCTTTTAGCACACGCAGGTGGTATGCCCAGTCGGGGAAGTGGTCCACCACAATGGGTGGTGGCTTCCGCACCGACTGGGTGATGCTGGCGGCTGGCTTCGATGATGTAGGGGCCGGCTGTGTCCTCGTCGAAGGGGGTGGCGAGGGGGGGGCGGCGGCTGCCCTCGCATATGAAGCGGGGGGCGAAGTCCAAGTCTTCGAGGTGGACGGTGGCGATGAGTTGGTTTCCATCACTTGTGATGGTGGAGACCGGCGGGGTGCCGGTTATGGCGCGGGGGGCGGGTTGTCTTCCCTATGAATGTGCGGGTTCCGCCACGGGACTTGCACAGGGATCTTGCCCACAGTGTTGGGCTTCCAGTGTGGTAAGCAGCCCGGCGGCTTGTATAACGTCGGGACGGGATCTTCCACTAGATCTCCGAAGAGCGGTGGGATTTCGAACTGGTTTTCGGATGCTACGACGGCAAGGGCGGCCTCATCCATCCGCCTTGTAGTCTCGCGGGCGACATTGGATTGGGTCTTGAGCTTCTGCACTCTTCCTCGACCAATGGAGCGCGGCAGCGTGGGAGCCATGGCTCCCTATGGGTGTGGCGGCGTGGCTGGGAGTCGCGTCCGCACGAAGTAATCCTACCCCCGGGCGGCCGGGGGCAGGAGGGTGGCAGGTGTTTTGCCAATTAAAATGTTACCACTAATGTGGGTATTTATAAAAAAAAACTTCTGAGTGCGGATCAAATCTACGACGCGACTGGCGATCCTGCAAAAAAAAAAAAAAAACTGACTGACTCACGGGGACTTCCGTATCCTGTGTGGTTGATACGGGAACGGTATGGAGGAGACCCTCGTTACCCGGGCTGTGTCTCACCGGGCACTAGACCCGGTGGTCATGTTGGGCTTATATGCCCTGATAGGCAGAGTCAGCCTGACTGAGCTTTGTGTGGTGGACTGAAACTTTTTTTTTGTTTTGTATTTTTTTTTTTTGTATTTAGTATTTTTTTTTTTTTAATCAGCCATCTTTTCTTTTTTTTGTCACACGAAACCCAGTCAGGTCGAGTTATTGACTTGACGCGACAGGGTCGCGAGGGTCACCTGGGCGGGGTGCGGGAATGATTCGCACCCTCGGTCTAGGCGGCTGCTCGCTGCCGTCTGTCCGTCTGTCTATGTTAGAGGTTTGCTGCGGGGCAGTATCCCCGCGCGATTGGGAGGTAGGTTGAAAGTTGTGAGAGGGAGGGGGAGGGTTTAACCTCTGTGGCGGAGTAGGCGGGCTCAATAGGTCGCGTGGCAGCGCACTTCGCTCGTCCGGCGGCCTTGCGAGTAGCGGTGCGATACCCCTCAGGTGGGGATGCACCGCATTGTCCGCCCTATAAAACCGACGCCGGTTATCATCCGCAACGATACATTCTGAACAACCTCCAGACGTTTTTTCTGTGCCGGCGAGCACAGAGCGTACCACGCCGGTGCTGCGTAGGTGAGGCGCGCTCTGATATAGAGTTTATATAGCCTGAGCTTAGTTCTGAGCGGTAGTCTCGAGTTTAAGACTGGTCTTAGTTGAGCGCGTGCGGATTTAGCCTGTGTGGTGACATGAGTCACCATAGGTATCATCCGCAGCGCTCTGTCAATGTGACACCCGAGATACCGCACAGAGTTCACCCAGGCTATGGGCTGCCCTTTTAGTTGGAGGGGTGGTGGCAGATTGATTTGGAGGCCAGTGAGGAGGGCAACTGTTTTTCCCGCGTTGACCTCCATCCTCTACTTATACAGCCAATTGGGAAGGATGTTAAGGAGGCGTTGGATTCTAGAGGCAGCAATGTTAGAGCGCGTGGAGGATGCAAAGTATGCGCTGTCGTCGGCGAATAGCGCGAGCTCTACGTCCTCCTCCCCCTCACGAAGATGTCCTTCAAGAGTGGGGATATCATTCATGTAGAGGGCGTAGAGCACGGGCGAGAGACAACTCCCTTGCGGAACGCCAGCCCTAATGGGCCTGGGGACAGATAGCGTATTTTGCACCGCTACAGCAAAATCCCTACCCTCAAGGAAGGATGCCAGAACTTTGATTAGTCCTGGCGGCATGTCGGAGGTTAGTAGCTTACAGAGGAGTCCAGGGTGCCACACCCGGTCGAAGGCCTTCTCGATGTCAAGAAAGACCCCGACAGTGTGGCGTCCCCGACTCCTCTCCTCCGACAGATGGTGCATCACTCTCACAAGTTGTAAAGTCGTGGAGAGGCCTCCCCTGAAACCAAATTGTTCGTCCCTCAATATAATGTGAGGTCGAATTCGTCGCAGGAGGAGCCTCTCAAACAACTTCGAAACATGCGAGAGTAATGTTATAGGACGGTAGCTACCGGGCAATCTGCGGTCCTTGCCAGGTTTGGGTAGGACTATGACCTTACCCCTTTTCCACGCAGCGGGGAAGTAGCCTGTGCGCAGTATGCCATTGAAGAGTCTGGTCAGCGCAACCAGAGCTCTTCTAGGCATCTGCTTAAGGCCCGCTATCGGTAGCTCGTCAGGGCCTGGGGCTTTCCTATTGGGAAGACGAATAACCGCTCTGGCTACCTCGTTTGGCGAAATAAACAAGTCTCCGGACAAAGGGGTTATTGGGGCTGCTCTGAACTCAGCCACCATTTCTTCCACCCGAACGTGGTGGTCTAGTATCTCTTGGTCGTTGGAGACCACCGGGTGTGGGGTAAATTGACCTTCCAGGTGTTCTGCCAAGATATCGGCACGATCGCGCGCACTGGAACAGCGTTCGCCATTGCTGTTCATTAGGGGGAAGATTGGCTCAGGTGCCCTCGTAAGTCGTCGGGTTAGTTGGAAGAGACTCCTATCGCTCTCACCCACCCTGTCGATTAGACTCTCCCAGGTGGTACCGCGGAAGGCCTTAACATCCGCCGATAACTTCTCGGACACCCTATTGAGCTCCGCTTTTAGGCGTGGGCAGCGTCCCCTTGTCCAGAGTTCTTGGAGCTCTCTTTTTCGTCTGAGGTCTGCCTTAACTTTAGGAGGTAATTCGTCAAAGCGATGGATGGGTACGGGAGTTGCTGTAGTGGCATTCTCTTTGGCGGAAGCAAATTTGTCCATGATGTACCTGGCAGTTCGATCTACTTCCTCAGGAGAGGAGATAGGTCCAACGTCTATGGTCGATAATGCTTGCTGGTACGCTCCCCAGTCCACCTTGAACCTTATATTTGTGGGAGGGACATATTGCTATGTCCCAGAACCACCAATAGGGGAAGATGTTGCGAGTTCAAGTCATATAAAACTTCAAGATGGACTGGGAGAGGTAGTGCCTGATGGATGACGATGTCCAGTACGTTGGGACGGTGCCTGGGGTTTGATGGGAAGTGAGTTGGGGATTCTGGTCCTATGACTGAGTAGCCTTTCGCGTCTGCATCCTGCTGGAGGACTCTACCAGCCCTATTGGTATTGATAGAATGCCAAGCAGGATGCTTGGCATTTAGGTCACCGGCAATCAGAGTAGGCTCTCCGTTGAGGATGTTAGCCACATCAGAGGGGTATAAGCGATATCTGTCTTGGGGTGGTCTGTAGGCTGCAAACAGTCTGATTGAGGTATCAGCAGTAAAGATTTTAACGCCTATACTTCTCAGTGTGTTAAATTCAGGGAGCTCCAACTCCTCATGAATAATGTTCCGTCGAACAAGTACGGCAGTGCCACGAAGGGCACCTCCACGGGCCACCTCATCTCGTCGGTAACAAAAGTAGTTAGGCACCTTGAATTCGACATGTGGTGCCAGTTTCGTTTCCCCAAGGAGTATGACGTCAATTCTTTGTTCTTGTAAAACCATTCGTAGGTCTCCGGCGTGGTCGCGGACTCCGCCCGGGTTCCAGTACAAGATCCTCAATGAATTCATTAAAGATTGTACTGGAACCACTCGAGTGCGCGGGCAATGACTAGTCGCACGTCTCCGCCGTTCGTCATTGCGCAACACAACTCTAGGAGGAAGTTCGCGAAACTCATTATAAGGTGGGTCACCTGTGCTGTTGGGGGAGGGTTTTGTTGATGATGATAGGTCCTGTAGGCCCATCTATTGTAGGCATCATACGCCCCACCGTCAGCGGTTGGGGTCGGCGAAGGTGAAGGTTGTGTAGGGGGAATGTTAGGCCTGTAGGCCATTTCTGGTACGTTGTATACGGGAGGAATGTTGTGTACCGGAGTGGGTTCGACATAGGGCGTTTGTAGGAACACCACTTGGTCATCCGCAAAATCTATGGATTCGTGGACTGTTTGGGGTTGTGCTGGTTGGGGTGGAGCTATGGGCTCTATCTGGGCTGCTTTTGCCGTGGTAGGTTGGACAGTATTGGGTCGGTTACCGCGATTCTTCTTCTTTTTCTTTTTTTTCCGAAGGGGTTGTCCCCTTGCCGTTGGGGGGTTAGCCTTTGTTGCAGATAGTGGAGGTAGCACAGGTTGTTCCACTCTGGGCTGCGTTCCCCGCTGGCGAGGGTCATTACCTGGCGGAATTTGTTGGTTGTTGACCTGCTGCTGTTCAGCCTGAGCAGTATTCGGTCTATTTGGGACTGGGGGGTTAACCCTTTGGCCCCTTTTTCTTGCCTCACGGCGGAAGACTGGGCACCTTCGGTCGTTCGCCGTGTGGGCTTGAGTGCAATTAGCGCACGATGGGGCATCATTCTCACCAAGTTGGCAGTCGGCGGCAGCGTGGTCTTGTCCACAGCGTACACACCGCTGACGCCGAAAACAATTGGTGGAGGAGTGGCCAAATCCCTGGCACCTATGACACTGGGAGGGCCCCGCACGCCCTTTCCATTGTTCAATAGAGATGCCAGGGAGACATAGCAGCTCCGTGGTTCGGTATAGTGCCTCTATTTCCTCCCTTGAGACCGGATCCAGTTCCACGAAAAACAGTGAGCCTGGGCGGTCATTGCGAGGAGGGATAGAACGCGCGTATCTGGAGGTGTAGCCGAGCCTGTTGAGGGCTTCGCGCACTTGCTCTGCAGGGGTATCATATGGTAAGCCACGTATTGCTAGCTTGATAGGCAGTTCTTCTGTAATATTAAAGCAGTAAAACTTCACATCCTGCTCATTTGCACGGGTGTCGATAAGGTACCTTTGGATTACCCTAAATTCTTCCCCTGATCTGGGTAGAAAGCGTATGCCAGTTTTGTAGGCTTTCGCATTTGGGTGTAACGCTTTGTTAGTGAAAGACGTTAACTATTTAATAGATTTAAAGAAAACAACCGATACGGTAACACAATTAACAAAAGTATATTAAGAAAGTACAATTTAGGGTAGATTTAAATTAAATACCTAGTATAAAATATAATTAATCACAGGGTCGTAGGAACTAGATTAATTCACTGAGAAACCGAGTCTACTTTAGTTCGCTTAGGTTGGAATAGCACTTCCCTGCAGTAGCCAGCTTCGACGCGTTGACGTCACGGGAGGCGGTAGTAGATGTCTGAGGTGGTCCAGTTTGATGGTCGCTTCAAGGCAGTACTAGCACCCTGGAATTTTCCGGAATAAGAATTTTAGGAAACGTCCACTTTCATAGTAGTGACTGCGACATTTCGTGGAATTCGGTGAGGAAAGCATAGTATAGCTAAGCAGGATGGCTACCAAAAGCACTAACTAGTGATCAATGATGTGGTAGGTTCATTCAAAATTGATTTAAATTAACCACCATGATTATTTTATTAGATTTCCGTAAAATTTGTAGGTAAAAAAATAAAGAAGTAATCTAAATTGATTTTTTTTCTAATAAAAATGTTCTATAAGTAAACTAGGAAGCTAATATTAAAAGTGGTTTAGAGATTTACAGATTCGATTATTTAAAACATATTTGACGGCTATTTAATTAACGATGATTTAACATTTTTTTAATTGTAGGTAGGTAGTTAACACTAGGTCACACCTCGGAAGCTCCATACAATCGGGCTCAAAAGTGACAGCTGTCATTTTTACACGCGCAAATGTGTGGGTGGGTTAAAGACGTGTGAGTGTAGGGTTGATGGTATCTAGAAAACACTTACCTACCTTAGAAAACGTAGATAACAGAACATTAGCATTATACTTTTATTACAGTTTCAAGTTGCACATTTTTCGTTCGACTATAAAGCGACTTACACAATTCACAAACGAATTATAACTTTACTATCACTCGTCACCTCACTTTGTTGTATTTAGTAATCGAATTTCAATTAAAACAAACAAACACACGTTGAAATAATCTCACAAACTCTAAAAACAATCATTTTTTTCACTAAACTTCATCTTTGACGGCTGGCTGGCCGCCGCCCCGCCGGTGCACCAGGGTGACTATCGCGAAAATGGCGAATCTGCTCATATCATCACTGCAAAAAAATCTGCCAAACTTTATTCCAGAAAATGAAAAAAAAATGCTGTTATATTATTGCTTTAATGTGGAAAGGAATAAATAAATACATACTATTCAAAGCTTTATTTTTTTCATTTAACCCAAAAAATGCTCTATTAAATCTATCAATGAAAGAAATGTTTAAAGGAAAGAAAACATCTGTGTCTACCTTATGGTGTTTATTCCATAATAATTGCTTCTTATTATTGTTTAACTTAATTTCAAATTTTACTTTGTCTTGGAGAATCGAAAGACAACCGTAAACTGCACAACCACGCACCATTTTTTCAACTTTTGCAAGCGTTGCATATCGCGTGGCAACAGGACGAGAAATGGGACGAGATATCGCGCAGGGCCCCGCGGGGTGATGCGCGCGCACTTGAGGTACTCCGATTGGTGGGAGGCGGAGAGCTTCCGTTCTGTATGTAGTACTATTATGAATTCTGTGACTAGGTAAAAAAAGAACAAAGAAATCAGCATCGCTAAAGCGTTGTATAGCTGGATTAAAACTAATAATTACACACGTTAGTTACAAGAATAACAGTCACTTGCAAGAAACACCATTATCTTTTAAAGTTCCATTAGGTGGCCAAATCGACATACGATGTGTGGACTATCCGTCACAATAAGGTTAATGGAAGCTTTAAAAGATAAAGACAACACTAAGAAAAAACAGGAAACTAGCTTAAAATTAGGACTTACATGGAACTAGTAAAATATTAATTTGCAACACTCACCCAGTCTGGGGAATTCACAAAATTCACTTGTTAAACATTTAAATTATAATTTGTCACTGCTGCGTAGTACCGTAGAATGTACTACTGTAGAAGGTACTAGAATTTTGTATAATTTACAATCTCAATATTATGTAAGGACGTGCTGTCAAATCAGCGGTCCGGTCGTAACAGATCGAGGTTCCCTCTCCCTCGCTGCAATCCGGTCCCTACGGTGACGTAGCCTATTGTTTTCGACGTTTCGAGCGCGGAGAAAACGCCTGATCGATTAGGTTACACTAAAAGTTAGCGAAATGTAAAATTTCTCAGTTTTATTGAAGTAGGCATTTAGACGATAGTTATAGTTCCTTTAGTTTTCGTTGTTTAGAGTTAATTTTAAGTATTTTTCTATTATTAAATAGTATAAGTTCTACTTTTAAGTTTGTATTAGGTTGATTTTATTCGTAAATATTTTGATTTCTGATATTTATTTATTATAATTGAGTCAGAAAATAACGTCCCGTTACATGGGGTATATCCCAGCTGGTCTTTTATGGCAGCTAGATGGGTGGCCCAGTTTGGGAGTTTCTCTACCACGATGGGTGGGTATCTCCTTGCCTGGGCCCCTTCCGCTGGGGCTGGTTGTGAAGGAGGAGGACTGTTCAAGAGTGGTCCTTTGGGTGGGGGAGTTGGGGTTCTAACACCTGGTGAGCGCATTGATGCGTCCACTGGGGCGGTTGCCCTTGGGGAGGAAGTTGCACGTGGAGGGACCTCTTGCTGCGACAGCGAGTGGACTGAACTTGAGGAGAAGAACTGTTGTGAGGGGATGTCTGCATTGCTTCGCCTTGGAGATAAACTTTGACCTTTAGATGCAATCTCTGCATAAGAGGAGGCAGTTTGTTCCATATGCGAGGCAATTGGAGTAGTCGTAGGGTTTCGCACAAAAGGGATTGGTGAGGGCTTCCTTGGGGAAACTGGGAAAGCGGTCCCAGTTACCCCCAGGAAGGTATGATGTGGTTTTTCCTGACGACCCATACGCGGGTTGTAGGGAGGTAGGTCATGGATGGTTTGTGACAACATCGTTGGAGGTATCGGAACATGTTCCTGTACATTAGCCATCTGCAAACGCAGGGACTCATGGGTAGTAGTGAGTGGAGGAGAAGAGTGGTTTGGTGATGGGCCAAACCTTGCTCTCTTGTCCTCTTCTTCGGAGTAGAAGGATTCAGTTAGTTGACGTTTCACGCCCTGTCCTGCAACTTCCCACGAGGGTGGTACTGTTGCAGGAGCTTGGAAAGGTCCAGCGTCTAGAAAATCTTCGATTCCTATAGAGAATGGAGGATCTTGGCCAGCGTTGTAGTTCCCCGGAGGGTGACTACTTCTGTTGGCCTGTGCCACCACTGCTTGCTCGATGAGTGCATCAACCTCTTCGTGTATGTCTGTGCATTCAGGGTCGATGTTCTCCTGTGGTCGGTGCGTCGGTGCGGTATCTGTGCTTGGCACATCCACATCGATTATATGACCAGGGGCAGCAGTGTGAGTTGAGGTTGTGGTGGTGGCAGGGGGGGGGGAGGAGGTATCCACTATCGGCATTGAGGGCAGTGGTCCGATAGGGATATCATCTCCTTTAATTAGGGAAGGTGGAGGGTCCTTGGGCCGTGCGGGAGGTATCCTCTGTGGGAGTGGGGCTTTTGACATTATAGTCTGCCCAGTAGGAGTGATTTGGCCTGTTTGTAGGTCTCGCTTGACTATTTGGCGTTCGGTGGCATGCGTTCCGCGGGGGGCAGAGGAGGCCATGATTGGAGCGAGTGAGTTGCTCCTCTCAGCCATCTCTATCCTCCTATGGGGCATATCCATGTTCCTTGTTGGGGTTTGGGGTGTTTCCACAACCGCAGATCTCGCCGTAGGGTTTATATAAGCCTCTGGTGGAGTGATATGTGGCGGAGAGGTTGACACTTGGGTGGGTCTTCTAAAGATCCTTGGGTCCCTCAACTGTTTGGGAATAGGAGTGGCGGCTCGTCCCGTGGCTTGCCGTCTAGGGGCTGGAGGCACATGTCGAGGGGGGGTATTGCCCGCAGTTGTTGTACTATTCGTAGGTGGGGGGGGAGGGACGCGCCTCTCCCCTTTTGGCTTCCCTCCAGACATTGTGGGAGAGCTATGCACTCCCTAAAGCCCATGGGCCCGTTCAGCCGGTTGAACCACCAGAAAATCTAGTTAGAACAGCCGCTGAACATGTCCAAAGACACTTAAGGGGGTACGCGAGTCTTCCCAAATGTACAGGAAGGAATAACGGATTATGAGGGTAGTTCGGAATTTAGAAAAATTTGGACAACCCTCACAATCAAATCAATCGGGGAGGAAAGGTATGGTGAGGGTAGCTCGAAAACTTAAGATTTCGAACGACCCACACCAACCGAGCGAAAGGTAATAGAGTCAAACCGAACCGAATTTTGTGCAATTCAACAGGAGATGGGTGCTCAAGTTGTACTGCACAGAACTAAACGGGGGAGGGGGGGGGATTGGGAATGGTTAGGCAAATAGCTCGCTGTCCACCCACTCGACAGAAATGTGCGGGAGGGTAGACAGAGAAACCAATTTATCCAACCACCCACAGTCAGTCTATTAAACTTTTCTGTTTACTTTGTCCCTGGAGGAGTAAAAAAAAAAACAATGGTAACAACGCATGCAACTGACTCACCCGGTAAATCTCTGCAGCCGCGGCTCAGTACAGTGCTGGAACGGCAAAGGTCAACAAAACCGGACTCTTGGAAACCTTCGCAATCGGAAGGTATACCAGAGTCCGGTAGAGTTGAATGTTCTTGGTGGCCGCGAGTTGCCGGTGTGTGGTCTTGCGTTGCTGCCGCTGCTCCTCTTGAGGATGGATGGTTTTCAAGGTTTTTTTTTCCGTTTCTTCGAGAAGGTCGTGCCGCGCGCGTTGTAGGATGGATCAGATTTTATGCGGAGGGTAGGCGAATAAAAAAGTTTTTCATAACTACCCTCACGAGGATTAATTAAATAAAATCTTGGGTGCGCAGCGAAAAACACGTCCACTCGCGACGACGAACGGTAGGGTTATGTGTTTTTTGAAAAAAATAAAAACCAACCAACAGGGTCTTCTGCGACCTATTTTGCGGTCGTGGGGTTGCGGGTAAAGGGGGATACCCCCGTATCCCGAGCCTTTCTCATTGAGCATTTGGCCCAATGGTATTGAATGAGACTTAGTCTCGTAAGGTCTATTTCGGTTTAATAGGACTCTGTGGGAGGCTGGAGTTTTGTTTTGTTTTTTTTTTTTGTTTTTTTTTTGTTTTTTTTTTTCGTTTTTTTGTTTTTTTTTTCTACAGCGTCTTTTTTGTGTTTCTCACAGAGCCCGATCAAACCAACTAAGACGGATCAACTGGGCGCAGGAAGCGGCGGGGGTCCGGGCGCGGCGCGGGAATAATTCGCACCAGCGGCCTGGGCGCTACCACGGGTGCTTCAGCGTCATCGGTCCGTCTGTCAGTAACTTGTAAGTTATTACGCGGGGTTCTCTCCCCCACGCCGGGCTGGGATGTGTCGGTGGAAGTGGGGTCGTTGTCTCGCGAAGGAGGTGATAGCAACTCGCGAGGCAACGGGCGACGTGCCTCGGGTGGGCGGGTGTGGAGTGGGGCTATGTTCCGCAGGTGCTCGAAGTCGGCGTTGTCAGCGCGACAGAACATCCGTCGCGCCAGCGTCCGCACGAATTCGAACACTGTGGTCATTTTCGTGTCGCTCGCGATAACATCGTTGCGGATGAACCAGCTTGCGCCGGTAATTATCCGCAACGACACGTTTTGTACAGTCTCCAGCCTCTTACGCTGTGTGTTTGAGCACAGAGCGTACCAGGCCGGAGACGCGTACGTCAGTCGCGAGCGAATGTATAGTTTGTAGAGCCGGAGTTTGGTGCGGAGAGGTAGCCCGGATGACAAAACTGGTCTGAGCTGTGCACGTGCCGCCTTGGCATGGTTAACCACGTGGGTCACCATAGGCACCATGTGCAAATCCCGGTCGATCTGGCATCCCAGGTACCTCACCGCAGGGACCCATTCGATCTCTTGGCCGCGTAGGTTTAGAGGAGGAGGGAGGAGTCTTTGTCGACCAGTGAGCAGGGCTTGGGTCTTACCCACGTTCACTGCCATCTTCCAGCTGTCCAGCCAGGCTGGAATTAGATTGAGGAGGCGTTGCATCCTCAATGCTGCGGCTCTGGAGCTGCGTGATGAGGCGAAATACGCACTGTCATCCGCAAATAAGGCTAGTTCTACGCCCTGTTCACCGTCCCGTAAGTGACCCTCGAGGGTTGGGATGTCGTTGGTGTACAGGGCGTAAAGGGTGGGAGATAGTACGCTACCCTGTGGTACACCGGCAGCGATTGGTCGGGCGGTGGACAATTGCTTGCCCACTGCCACTACAAAGTCGCGATCTTTGAGGAAGGAAGCTACCGTTTTGATGATTCCCGGCGGCGTCTCGGTTTGTATAAGTTTGTATAGTAGGCCTTCGTGGCATACACGGTCGAAGGCTTTCTCTATGTCGAGAAAGACTCCGACCGTATAGTGCCCTCAGTTCCTTTCTTCGGCCAGCATGTGCAGGACTCTGACCAGCTGTAGGGTTGTAGAGTGACTCCCACGGAACCCAAACTGTTCATCCCTTAGGTGAACATGTGGGCTGAGTCTCCGCAGGAGTAACCTCTCAAAGATCTTAGCCACGTGAGGTAATAGGGTGATTGGACGGTAGCTGGCTGGGAGTCTGCGGTCCTTGCCTGGCTTAGGCAGAGCAATGACCTTCCCGCGCTTCCACTCGGATGGAAAGTGCCCTGTCCTCAGTATACCATTGAAGAGCCTGGTGATTGTCACCAGAGCTCTTCTAGGCATCTTCTTGAGAGCAGCTACGGTCGTTCCGTCGAGCCCCGGGGCTTTCCGGTTTTTAAGCCGGATTACCACTTTGGCCACTTCATTAGGGGATACGAACATATCCCCCGAAAGTGACGGAGTAGGGGCTGAAAGGAACTTCCGGACCGAGGACAGGACATGGACGTGGTGGTTTAGAATGTCAGGGTCGTTGGTCAGCACAGGATGTGGAGAGAATTGCTCTTCTAGGTGCTCGGCCAGAACTTGGGCTCTAGCCCTGGCGTCGAAACATCTATGGCCGTCTCTATTAATAAGGGGGTATATGGGTTAGGTGGCATTTGTCAGCTGTCGGTTTAGACGGAAGAGGCTGCGTTCGTTCTCACCCACGTGGTCGATTAGTTTCTCCCACTTGGTACCACGGAACACCTTGACGTCTTCCGACAGCTTCTCTGACACCCGGTTTAGTTCGCGTTTGGTAGTGGGGCAACCAGTTCTAGCCCAGATGGCGTGAAGTTCTCGCTTCCTACGCAAATCCGCTTTGAGCTGTCTTGGCAGCTCAGCGTAGCGGTTCGAGGTTGCGGGAACTTCGAAGGAGGATGATTCTTTGGCCAATTGGAACTGGTTGGCAACATGTGTTGCCACCCTTTCCACATCTTCGGAGGTGTTGATAGGACCGCCGGGGTCTAGATTCAGCAGAGAGTCGTGGAACTTCTGCCAGTCCACTTTAACACGTGTGCCTTGTGGTGTGGGGGCCATATTGCTATGACCAAGCGTCACCAACAAGGGAAGGTGCTGTGTGTTGAGGTCGTAAATGACCTCAACGTGGACTGGACATGGTAGTTCGTGGTGGACGATAATGTCCAACACGTTTGGACGTTGGTTTAAGTTGACTGGGATGTGAGTAGGTGAGTCAGGTCCTAGAACGGTGTATCCACGCTCCTCGGAGTCACGCAGTAGGACCCTCCCATTCTGGTTCGTGGATGTTGAATGCCAGGCTGGGTGCTTGGCGTTGAGATCGCCTGCGATGAGCGTGGGTTCACCGTTTAGGATTGTGTGTATGTCAGTGGGATGTAGTGGGTGTTGGTGTTGGGGCGGACGATAAGCAGCGAACAGTCGCACAGGAGTGTCACCGCACCTGAGTTTTATCCCAATGCTCCGCATAGTGCGGTAATCGGGTAGGTCCAACTCTTCGTGCACTAAGTCCCTCCGAACCAGTACTGCAGTACCTCGGAGGGCCACACCGCGAACAACTTCGTCGCGGCGGTACACGAAGTAGTTGGGTATACGGAAGTTGACGTGGGGTGCCAGTTTGGTCTCCCCTAAGAGGATGACGTCGACTCTCTATGTAGTTTTGCACTGATCGCAGATGGACGTGTCGTCTGCAATCATTGATTTATTAAAATAACAATTAAATTGTGAAACTGGGTCAAATCTGATTCAGCGCGTTGTGTGCGGACTGGCTGTGAGTGTGATGAAATTTTAAGTATTAGAAATGAAGTAATATTTCATTTATTTTTGAAGAAAAATGAATAACTCGCCCTGTAGGGGATCACATACTTCCCGGAACCAACCACCTGAGCATCAAGAAGATGAGCCAAGACCGACTCCATCCGACATAGGAACTGAAGTAGTAAGGACAAGAGAAATTCAGTCATGGCTCTCCAAGATCGAGCAATGCCTATCTGATATCTGCACCATTACGACTGAAGGAAAACTTAACACGGAGCAAAAGCTAAAAGTGAGCAACATCAGCAGGAGTGTTTTGGGAGGTGTTTCTCAAATGGCGGTACATTATCAGTCCCTGAAGCAGAAATATATCTCGGCCAATATTCTTATTCAGCAACTTCGCGAGCAAGAAACCATAAGTGACCAAATCGTTGACCTGAAAAAATGTATGCAGACTGCGCCTAAAGAAGCGCCTTCAAGTACTTCATTCGCCGACGTAGTGAGGAAATCCAACAACTCAGTAGTACGTCCTTTGAGTACTAACAACATAGTCATCTACCCAGCTGACAAAGAAAAGTCTAGCGAAGAAACTAGACAACTAGTCCAGAATATTATTAAGCCCGAGAAATTGAAACTACATGTACGGGGAGTAAGAAAGACCAAAAACGGTGGCGTAATTATCAGCACTGAGCGTAAAGACGATTTAGAAAAGCTGAGAAAGTCTGACCAACTAGTAACATCTGGATTAATTCTAGAGGAAACCACTAAAAAGAGGCCGAAAATTATACTCCTTGGTGTCCCTACTAATATTTCGGAAGATGAGGTTTTTGAATGTTTGTACGAACAAAATATTGCTGAGAAATATCCTGAAATAACGAAGGACATATTCAATAGCTCCATTAAATTTAGCCATAAATCTGGTAAAAAGGATTTATCCAACTGCAATTATGTCCTTGAGATATCAGCCAACCTCAGAAGAGCACTAATTAAACAAGAACGCGTTTTCATTAATTGGACCTCATGCCATGTTAAGGACTTCACCCTCGTAACCAGGTGTTACAAGTGTCATCAGTACGGTCATTCGGCTAAGTTCTGTCGGGATGAAGACCAAACGTGTGGACACTGCGGAGGCACTGGCCACCCTATAAAGGAATGTATCAAGCGTGATGAACCACCGAAATGCGCAACTTGCCTACGTTTTAAAAAACCTAGCAACCATAAAACTGGAGACGTAAATTGCCCAGCCAAAAAGAGCGCCGAGACTAGGTACATAAATAACATAGACTATGAGGGCGCCTAAACCGCCGCACAATTCTAGCGACGAATCAACGATATTTAAAAATAATTATTTTAATCTTAGACAAAAGGAAAATAATAACTTAACTATTATAAAAAGTAACAAACAAAAATATTCAGGCCACCGCAAGAAAAGTTATAGCAAGTCATCAAGATTAAAACTATGTCAAATTGCAAATTTTCTGCTCAACAACTGCAATAGCAGACGCGTCACTTTAAATAAGTAATTAGGTTAAGCTTATTTTATGTTGTTATTTTAATCTATCAGTTTGTTTCTTTATTTTAATTTACCTACTTTCACTCAAGGGCTGATTTGTTATGACAAGTGGTACCTGAGATACAAGTATTAAGTTACTTAGTTTAGGTATCTTCGTCATTATTAACCCGAGTTCGTATTAACTTTTAGGCTAAGTGAATATGTAATTAGACTAAGTTTTATAAAGAAATAAATTTATCTTATCTTATCTTATCTTATCTCTGCTCTTGTGCGACTGTCCTTAATTCGGCTGCTTGGTTCCTAACTCCCCCTGGATTCCAATAAAGTATCCTTAGGGCCATTTTAACCGATTATTAGAAGGTTTATGGCTCGAGCTATAGGAAATCTTATGTCCCCACCAGACATAAGAGTTTCGTGCAGTTCGAACATGAGGCATCCCATATTGTGAATTATATTCAGAATATGGGGAGGTGGAATGGGTGTTGGAGGAAGGTCAAACGGGTGGACCAGAGGAATTGCAAATCTCTGGTTGTAGTAGTAGGGGATTTGACCAGCAGGTGGCGGCTGGTTATATTCTGCCCAGGTGGGGGGTGAGTGAGAAGTATTCTCAGCGTTCACCGCTTGGTTTGGACGCATCGGTTCCGATTGGTTGGCCCCTTGCGTGGGAGCTAGGTGTAAATAAGACGTATGGGTTGAGGGGAGGGGTTCGTCTATGCGATCCTCGGCAAAATCAATGTCCTCCTGGGCCGGTTGTGCTGGTATTTGGGATACCAGCTGGGGGTCGGGGTTTACGACTTCGACCACTGCCGGTTGATTGAAAGCAACTTGACGAGCCCTTCCTCGTCTACGATTACCTCTCCTATTCCTTCTGGACCTCATCGTTTGATCCCTCTCTATTGTGGGGTTTGCATCGGCCGATGTGGTGGGGGGGAGGGTGGGCTGTTGAATAGTAGGTTGTGTCTCTCTGGAAGATTGAGGTATGTTGGTGGGGCGTACGGATGCGGTTTGTGTAGATTGCCGAGTGTTCTGCTGGGGATCCGGTTCATTGGGGATAGGTGTGTTGATCACCTGTCCTCTTCTCCGGGCCTCTCTCAGAAAGACAGGACAACGGCGGTCGTTTGCCGAGTGTGCTTGGCCACAGATGGCACATGTCGGTGTCCCGTCCCTAGGAGTGGGACATTGTGCGACTATGTGGTCGCCCCCACAGCGAACACAGCGTTGTTGACGGAAGCAATTAGTTGATGAGTGTCCAAAGCCCTGGCAGCGATGGCACTGGGACGGTCCAGTTCGTCCCTGCCAAGCAGCTATGGACACTCCCGGGAGGTATAAAAGTTCGGTCACTTTGAATAGGTTCTCCAGATCTTCTTTAGGTGTTGGATCCAGTTGTACGAAGAATAGGGTCCCTGGTCGACCCCTTTTTGGAGGAATCATTTTGGCGTGCTGCATGCTGAAGCCTTTAGCATGGAGTGCGCAACGGATGTCCTCTACACTGGTGTCGGTCGGCAGGCCTCTTATCGCTATCTTTACCGGTAGTTCTTCGGTGAGGGTGAAACAATAGAACTGGATGTTTGGATCCTCGCTTTTGGTGGCCACCAGATATCTTTGCACCGTCCGAAATTCCTCTTCGGACTCTGGGATAAAACGTACCCCGGACCCAAATGCCCTGGCATTGGGGGTGTATCCAAGTTTATCTCTGATGGCCGCCAGGTGGCGGGTCCAGTTCGGTAGATGCTCTAGCACTATTGGGGGGCATCTTCTCCGAGGTATATTTTGAGCCGTGGCCACAGTGGGTTGGCTTTGGGGAGATGGGGTAGGGACTCTCTCATTGTCCTGGTTGGGCATCGTTACATCTAGTAGATGTACCTGCGAACCATTTTTAGGAGGAGGGGTGTTTTGTTGAGGTTGGTGGGGTGGATGGGCCTCACTGCAAGGGGCGGGGGTGGAAGTCGCACCTCCATTGAGAGGATTTGAGAAGGATGACGTGCCGTGGCCATTGCTTCCTCCGGCCCTTTGCTGTGGGGTCATTTGACCTTGAGGGAATGGAGTAGGTGAGGGGTGCCTCGGAGCTGGGGAGAACGCCGTACCTGTAGCTCCTAAAAAGGAGTGGGGTGAACGCCCTTCAGGACGGCCGCTATGTGGGTTAAGATTTGGAGATGAGCGGTTGTGAAAAGAAGCCGCGTTAGATTGTGGTTGTCGGGAACCTTTAGGGTCCATCGTGGAGTGGGGTATGTTCACCAGATGTGGTGATGAGTGGTGGTTTGATCGACCCATCTGGTGTGATTTGATGAATCGTCAGGTGGAGAAAGAGATGGAGAATAGTCCCATCGTGCCCGTTTCTCGGCTTCCATTGATGAATCAAAGGATTCCGGGTGGGGGCGCCTGGGCGCCTTCTCTTTTGCGGTGTTTTCGGCGGGAGGTTGATGAGCCGGTGCGGCTGAAGTACCCGCACTCAGGAATTCTTCTAAATCCATATGGAAAGGGGAAACCGGCGCAACATCAGCGTCTCTAAGTAGGACGCTTGATGTTGGGTTCCCCTCGTTGGGATGGTTAGTTGCCGATTCTGCCAAGGCAATCTCATCCTGCAAGCTCAAATAATTGACTTGCATGGATGATCCTTGCGTGTGTGCAGAAGGATGGAGGTGCGATTCGGTTTGAGCGGCCACTTCTCCTTCTCCTTGGTGCCCCAGCTCCAACCTCCTTTTAGGCATAGCAGCTGTGCGTGAGGGAGTAGTGGGCGGAGTTGGTGAATTGATCGCAATAGTGGGCATCGATAAGTAGGCCTCTGGAGGGGTGATGTTGGGGGGAGGAATAGTCACTTTGGGGGGCCCTCTACGAACTAGTCGTGGGTCCCTCGGGTTTGGAGGCGGAGGTATCACAGGAAGAGGCCTGGTGGGGATCGTCCTTCCGGTGTCCGTCACGGTTTGGGTAGTGAGATCTCTTTGCCCTATGGGCCTATCAATGGTTTGTCTTCTAGGTAGGGGGCGCGGGGGATTTCGCGTGCCATCTTGTGGCTGGACGGTGGCCCTAGTGTTTGGAGCGCGAGTCGTGGCGCGAGCATTTCCCACGGCCTGGGTTTGACGCGGAAAGGGGGGGGAATTTGATTTCGTCCCTCGCTGATTCCTACCCGTCATCGCGGAGCAGCCTCATAGGTCCGAGGTGTACCAGTCCAGTCGGTAGGTCAACTCACCAGACGAGTCTGGGGAGTTGTTCACCCGTCCGTCGTAGACCCCTCTGGACCGTAGCCGCGTGGTCCGCGCGACCGGATAAGAATGGTAGGAGAAGGGTGATTCGAAACTATTCAATTTTGGATGATCCTCCTCCAATACAAGCAAGGGGGAGAAAATAAAAATTTAGGTTAATGAGGGTAGTCGAAAATACACCGGAAAAAAGAGTTGGTTGGCTTGGCTGTAGATAGATTGTTCGAGAACCAAATCAGCTGCCACGCTCACGACATAAAGTGTACATGAGGGTAGGCAGAAAAAATGAGTTCTCGAACAACCCACTTAACTTTTCATACGTCTGCTTATTTTCTCCCAGAAAAAGGAAAACAACACGGAAAAACAGTGGCAACAACGCATGCAACCTACTCACCCCGCTAGGTACTTTTGCAGCCGCCGCTCAGCTCGAGGGTTAATGCCGACGAGGAGACAAACAAACTTTGGACTCTTGGGGCCCTTTGCGGTCGCGAAGGGAAGCCAGAGCCCAAAGGTGTTGGTTTGAAGTAGGGGGCTGCGGGCGTAATTCGGTAGGTGCCTGCCGCCGCTGCCGCTGGTCTTCAGGAGATGAGCTGGACTTGGAGGTTGAGGTTCTTTCGTGGCGAAGTGGCGTGCCGTGCGCAACAAAGGTAAGTCAGCCGATTTGTGTGGGAGGGTAGGAGAATATATTTTTTTCTACAACTACCCTTGTAACAGCACGAGCCAAAATCTTCTCATAAGGCTAACCACTTTGTAACAGTAGCGTAGGATGCAGCTCGAAGCCAGATCATCCCTGGTCTACCTAGCCTAAAGGCTATTAATATAAAAATTCTAAGCTATTTCTATATCATGGCTCGCGGCACCACCTTGTAAGAGGCTACCTAACCCTAGCAGCTTACTTACTAGTTTCCTATCCTGGGCACGAACCCAAGCAACACTTTGTAACAGTCTAAAGATTCTAATAGCTTTACTATTAAGAGGAATGTAAGTTTATAAGTTTATGATGAATCTGTAATGTAATCTGTATATGATAATACCTAAATTTCTAACTATTCTCACTGTACCTAAAGGGAACCCTAACTATTGACCTAACATTTCCTAATGCTTATTCTGAATTTCCTATAAAATCTGTATAAGTCTGTTTTGATCTATAAAATGGCCAAAGCTTCGTCTATTAGGAACCCTACTTTTGTACCGTGGCAATGTAACCCTAGAAATTCTTTTAGTCAGAACCGTTCACAAGTCGAGTAGATAAATTCCTAGATTAAATGCATAGATTAATAGAGAAGTAAATAATTTGTGTGTAATAGGAAGTAGGTAGGTCCGATGGCTGTAAACGTTACATGGAAATAGCATATCTAGCCTTCTCCAAGATTGATATTTAACTTTTTTTTATGAGAAATTTTAGTTTATTTTAATAGTGGGAAGGGCTGCTAAACTTCCAGTCCTCTTAATTCAATCCGCTAATATTAAGATATAGTTAAAAATATTTCAATGTTTTCCATGATCAGATGGGACTTCGAAATTTCTTATGTATAGCGAGACCCCAATTCGGTGTATCAAGTCTATACATGGGTTTTATTTTTCCCAACAAATTCGATGGCCATCAGGCCTTGTATTTTGGCCTGTAGATATGGTAAATAGGAAGATTAGTTTATCTAGTAATTGATATATCTGTTTCATACAATGGTGACATCTTGAACCAAAAAGACCTTTCATAAACAGCCCTCTAAGGTTTTATATTATATTAATTTGTGAGGGTAGCATGAACTCTCAATTAGTGTTATTTTATTTTTTTTATTTTATTTTATTTTATTCGGATAACTTACAGCCTTGCTATTAAAAGTAATTGTAGTTAAACAAGATAGTTAAACCTAGGCCATTTACAAGTTTTCGCCTATAAAAACGTTTGACATAACTGGTCATCATCATATCGTGTGGGTTGCAAGGTCGATGACCGACCTCACAAACCCTGGTGTCAGAGTTGTTGAGCCGCCAAAGGCCTCTGACATGACATAACTGGTAAACATTAAAGAAGAATAAAATACTAAAGAGACTAATAATACAAACAAAAAGTCAATGCACGTAAATATGAATTAAAGAAGAAAAAAAAAATTAAAACAACATTGTAAATGAATACCCGAACAAAACACATATTAATACAACTAAAAATATTTAAAAATTATATACATATAATTATTACCTATTGGTTTTTAAGATTACCAAAAAATTTTTGGTTTGTGTAATGTCTGATCTTCTGTGCATTTGTATTAAATAGGTCGATTGAATGAGTAAATTCTTTGTTGAAGTTTTTGGTTACCCGAGGGAAGAATGAATGGAGTCTATAGTTGGTTCAGGAGAAAGGGACCGACAATGCCAGCATTGGGTTTCTTTTACTCCTAGTAGAGGCCGGGACGCAGATGCCGATACAGGCCAGCAGCTCGGGACAGTGCACGCGACCGGATAGTAGCCCATGCAGCAGCGACAGGTCAGCGGAGTCGCGGCGCAGGTGCAGGGGCAGGATGTGGTGTCGTTTACAGCTATCGTCGTAGTCAGCAGACGATATTTTAAATTTACGGTTAAGATACCGTAGGAACTTCCGTTGGATTTTTTCGACTTGGTTGCTGTAAACGCCGTAGGTTGGACTCCACGCCTGAGACGCGTACTCTAATTGGCTCCGAACTAGTGAACAGTAAAGAACTTTGTGCGTTTTTAAGTTCTTGAAATTCTTGCAAATTCTGAATAAAAATCCCAGTGTTTGCTTCGCTTTTTTGGTTATGATCTCAATGTGACTATCAAGTAAAAGTTTTGAGTCGAGGTGAACCCCTAAATCCCTGACTAAGTTAGTCCTCTCTAAGAGTTGATTGTTTAAATGGTAATGAAATGTAATAGGTCTAGGTTTTCGAGTAAAACTTATGATACTACATTTACTAGTGTTGAGATCTAATTTATTAATTATACAATAGTCTTCCAGTCTCGCCAGATCTTCTTGAAGCTTAATTGCATCGTCATGTGAATTTATAAGTTTAAAAATTTTCATGTCGTCTGCAAATAATAATAATTTAGAGTTTAAGAAACAATGTCCGATATCATTGACGAAAATTGTGAAGAGTAACGGTGCTAAAATCGACCCCTGTGGGACACCAGAAGGGATTGTTATGGAGGCGGAGGTGAAACCATTTAGCGCAACACATTGACATCTGTTTTCAAGATATGAAACAAACCACCTAAACAAATTTCCATGTATGCCAGATGCAAGAAGTTTGGATAATAAGAGACTATGATCAACTCGATCGAAGGCTTTTGAATAATCAGTATAAACTGAGTCTAGTTGGCCCCCACCCTCCATGCATGTTGTCACTTCTTCAGTAAAAAGCAATAAATTCGTGACTGTAGATTTACCTTGCATAAAGCCATGTTGAAACGGGTTAATGATGGGCTTAATGGAGTAGTACAATTGGGCATGGACAATCTTTTCTAAAATTTTTGCCAATATACATAACTTAGAGATTGGCCTATAATTTTCTACTTTTTGTTTAGGGCCCTTTTTGTGAATTGGAGTGACAAGAGCCGATTTCCAAATAGTTGGAACTATACCTTCACTTAGAGATCTCTCAAAAAGGATATAAACCGGTAGGCTTAGGCTACTTGCACAGTTTGCTAGAAGAGCTGGGTGTAGTCCATCTGGTCCAGCTGATTTGCTACAGTCTAAACGTTTGAGGTGACTTAGTACCTGAGTTTCAAATACTGAAATGGAGTGGATATTGGCATCTAAAGTGGGTGAGTTGCCAACAGAAGTTGCGACACTGGATGCACTTTGAGTCGGTCTTAGATAAGTTGAGCCGAAATAGTCGGAAAAAGCCTTACAAATACCTTCGCTGGAGGAGAAGGACTCGTTTTTATAAGTCATAAAATTAGGGTAGCTCTGTTTCCTATCTTTAACAAACGACCAAAACGCTTTAGGATTTACTAATATGGACGCCTCTACGGTTTTCTTGTAATTCTCGAAACATTGCGATTCTACTCGTTTAGCACGATCCCTCAACAAAATAAAAGCTTGTTGGTCTGCAATATTCCCATATACTTTATACTTACTGAGATACTTAAATTTCTCTTTTAGTATTTTTTTGAGCGGTTGACTATACCATGGCGGGAAATGACCTTTCCTAATGAGCTTATGGGGTATGTATTTATCACGAAGCTCGAGAAGTTTATTATTAAAGAAATCAACTGCCTCGTCAATTGTACCTAAAGATAGTAATTTTGTCCAATCATTCGCGTCTAGTTCAGCGCACAAGGATTCATAATTCCCTTTGTTGTATATGTATTTGTAAAATTGTTTTGGTTTAAGGTAGCCATAGCTGGGACAGGAAACATGTACAGCCAGAGCCGGATGGTACGCATCTTCGGGCACCAACGGTTCTATGTCATGTCGCACCACAACATTTTCGTTAGCCAAAACTAGATCGAGAATACGCCCACTGCTATTAAGTACATGGTTGTATTGATTTAGGCTGCATATATCGCAGGTATCAATTAACTCGGTGTGTCTAGAATCAGATAACGTAGAAGGGTTGAGGTAGTTATTGCCTGGATGACTGTCAAAGGTCCAAGTTATGGAGCTCATATTAAAATCACCAATGATTAAAAACATGTCTTTCGGATGGTTATTTACAATGTTTGTCAGATTGTGACAAAAATTTGATAACTGTGACGAGAATGACAGACCCAAGTTTTCTTCACAAAGATATATGCACCCTACATGAAGCTGCGTAGAAGATTTGGAGCGGTGAGACTCGAGCGCCAGAGTAAGCCACAGGTCCTCGGCCGAGGAGCACCACTCGCGGCGCTCGCGTGCACCCAGCTCGCGTCGCGCCGCCAGTAGCACGCCCCCGCCGCGCTCCTGCCCTGTCCGCGAGTACTGACGGTCCCTTCTCCACACCATGTACTTGTCACTAAATAACTCTTCGTCACGGATACTGTCGACAAGCCAAGATTCAGACAAAACTACGAGATCTATATTTTTTAGGTTCATGTTCCTCTTGAATATCTCAGTTTTGGTGCGCAAACCCCTAACATTCTGATAATATATATTAATCATGTTTTAATAGATTTAGTAATAAATATTTTGTAACAGTATAATAATTTAATACATACGAATAGATAAAAATTACGTTTAGGGGTTTGCGTTGAGGAAAGTAGTATATGTTGCAAGCCGAACATGAACATATGCTCATAATAGGTAGAATCTTAATAAAATGATGGTTATACTCGTACGTCGATGAAAAGTTGATATTTTTGTTACCCGTGTGATGTACCAGTGACAGTTTGAATGTAAACAACGTTGTTAAACAGACAATATTTTTGAAGACTACGGGTTTTTCGATTTTAAGTTTATATATTGTTAAAAGGTAATTCCAAGTCAATAAAAATATTATGAAAATAATTGTACCTAAACCAACAAAAAATAAAATACTTAGAATGCAGTTATCATGGTTAAAGGTACGTAAATACATAGTAGCACAGATCAGAGTAAAAACGTGTTTTGTTGAGGTTGCGTATTTGTCAATATAATGAAGTGTTATAGAATTTTGTGGGTAATCATTTAAATTAGTTGTGGGTAGGTAAAAAACAACACTAAACAAGATAAATGACGTTAAGTTATTATGGTATGTAAGTGATTTAACGTGCACTGACTTACATGTTTGATAATATGTGGTTAAAAATACAAGTAGAAATAGCAAACACAGTCAAATAATTTTTTTGAGGTTATCTTCCGATTGGATGGCGATTATTGGCGAAGTTTCATTTTTACGAACTAGAATTTTACAATATTTCACCCATGTGAATTGATATCCTTTGCTGGCAGACAATTCCTTTGTTTTCGTAAGTAGTTGTTTATTTTCTCGCGTCAGGTGGTCGTTGACAAAAACTTTTTGTGGGTTGTCAGTGAAACCCAGGTTGATTGTTTGCAGATTTTTGTGACGCCTTGCTGCCGCTAAGTAGTTTTCTTTGTTTTGACGTGACGTAAAACAAGCAATAATAGACTTGTCATTTCCGCTCGAGCGGACTCGGGAAACGAAGTTTATTTGCTCGCTACTAATAGGAAAACCAATAATATTGCCGACTTCACACACAAGCGTAATTAGATTCTCATTTTTCTTAAGAGGAATTCCTTTGATTTCGACATTGTTCAATCGCGACCATTGATCTTTGGCTCTGGTCAGTTGTTTGAGATTGGCTAACTCCTGTTGGACAAGTAGGTAATCTTCAGAAATTGGATTGTTCTCCAAAGCCGTAACACGAGAATTTATGTTTTGGGTGACGTCCCTTAGACTGCTCACTTCGCCTTTGAGATCGACGATGGATTGTTCAAACGATGCCATGCTAGTTTTGAACGACGTAAAATCACTTCTCATCGCTCGAACTTCATTTAAAACCTCGTTTAAAGTAGCATTCTGGGATGGGCCTCCTCGGCATGGCGGGCAACGCCAGTTGGTCTTAGCTGCAGCTCCCATTTTGCGATAGTTTTTTTCGAGAATTCCAGCACACTCAAAGTGCAAAACATTTTCACAATGACCACAAGCCACGTAATCTGTGGCTAATTCGCCACACGTTGCACAGTTCATCGTGTAGGTACAGAAAAACTAACTACGCCAGCCAGCAAGATAACGGTAGACAACAACAAGCGCGGGATACCAGTTGCAAACGGATGAGTAATATACTTAGCGCAAGCGGCCGATCGAGACAAGCGCTCGGAGCGAACTCGGAGTTATATCTGTTGTAGCTGGCAAAACCGATTAAAGATAGGATCTTGGAGAAAATAGATACTTTCAAACAATTTACCTGGCTAAGAAAGTTGTTAAATACTGGTTTGGTCGGGTAGAGAAAACAAAATTTCATACCCATCTGCGACTGGACTGGCCTGCTTGATGTCTTGCCGGCTGCTGGGGACAGGTTTGTCTGAAGCTGGAAGCCCTGCTGGAATCGGATGCTCAGCTCCCATGCTTCCTACTGATGTACTGCAAGTGGTTTGTAGCTTTGCTCCACCTCCTATAATTTTAAAAATTGAGATCAACTAAGAGTTTAAGAAGCCCTGCCTACCCCTGAATAAAAAGCTACATTTTAAATACCGTTTTAGATCTTACTCAAATTCCGTTATAGACGCCAGGGCCCTGTAGTTCAGCTATAAGACAAAATAAAATTGTAAGGTAATTGAAATATAAAACCGAGTTTTGAGCCTAATTTTACTATCAAAGTGGCAAAATCTCTTAAACACTTAGCTTGGTTGTGAGTTTTTTGTAGAAATCTTGATTTGCTGCGGCATCTCTCGACGTTTTTGGTCCTTGATGATTTTATTCTCACGTGTTTTCACTGCAATGTCCGCCATTGCTTGCAACGCCGGCCCAGAAATGCGCCGGCCCGATGCAGTCAGTTCCATAATTCAAAGTTGAATTCTGAGATCACGCTACTCACTCTCCGACCAATCAGAAAACGGCAACCAAAAACTCTACCCACTTCCTTCACACATTCCTATTTCCTAATTGACAAGTAGTTTCAAATCAAGGAGGTTTTATTACGCCTTGATTCGCGGCTTTAGACGAGCTTTTCCAAGCAATTATTTTAAGCAGTAATGCAGCATCCATTATTCAATCCTTATTTTATTTACGATTTGAACAGAAATCTATGCTTAATTATAATAAAGATTCCTAATTTATTATTACTCATTTTAAGGCCCCTAAAATACAATGTACTCCATTATATTCTTCGTGTAATTCCGTATCGGGCAATCCGTCCCGTTACATCCAACCCCCAAAATTTGCGCAGAGCATATGCGTCCCCGGAGCAAATTTTCCACCATTTGAATTTCACGAAGATAACCTAACATTTAATAACTTTTTACCCATAAAGTGAACACACGTAGATCCTGTTGTAGTGTAAGTTTTAAACCAAAAGAAAAATGTCTTCAATAAGAGTTCAAGAGTTAACCCACGAACATTTTGGTTATACCCCAGAAATGTCGAGTATTACGAACCAAACAATACCTTTACAAGGAACAGATTTGTGAGATCCCCTTGACCGAATGTCAGAGTTTCTAACCTCTCCTCTCTCAAGAGCAAAACTGTTTTTGTTTTTCAGATTTTACCCCCGGATAGTAGAAACACCCCCGCCAAGATTCTATTTAATTCTGTCCTCTAAATTACTGTTATATAACCAACAGTCGAAGTCAATTACTTGACTCAATATCGCTTCCATTTCTGTTTTGGAGCATGTGCAGTGTGGGGAAATTTGCATAAGCTGTTTGCTTCGTGTAGAGTAGAAGTTATTTACAGGGAGTACATCAACACTCTTATTAGACATCAGAGTAACTTTCGTACCCAATGCCTCTTAAAATTAACCTAGCACCTATGATCCCATAAATACTTCGTTGTAAGTGTAATGTACAGGGTCAACAGTCAATAAATTTTGTTCCACCGGTCGAGTATTCATTAGTTCATTGCAACCCTCCATACAATTAATCATCCCTACGCATTATCTTAGAATAAACATGCTGCTACGCATAAGCCAATTTGTCAATTCCATTCACAATCTTCATACAACCTTTTGTTTCATCCTCTCCTCCCTCTTTTACGCTGCTACTACGAATCACTGGTCTCCCCAATGAAACGTTTGATAAACAATCGATTATGCTACTAGGTGGAACCTGCTCAGATAACGCACAGGCGCCACGCAAAATTTTATTGATAATTTAAATTCCCCAAAACTCTTAGTCGATTCTTTCGGCCTAATAACTTACAATGTCTAGTTTACTAACTCCTAAGCGCAACTGATGCAATAATTCACAAGAGAAACATAACACCAATTGTAAATTTACCCCATCAACCCTCGATTTACACCATACAAATTTATTTGAAATGGAAGAAGTATTTTGCCAGGAAGGTTGGGAATGCGGCTATAAGTCCGTCCACAAATCAAAATGATTCCTAAGAAAACATCTTTCTTTCCAAGGACTTACGAGTCGGTCCCCCAAAGATCCTTTCAAATAAAACTCCTCGACAGCTTGTCGCAACGGATTACTCACGTGTAAACAAGTCGTCTAGCACAATACCTTAAAGGTGAATCATCGAACTCTCTTTCTCAAAACTTTCCTATAGTGCTCTATTTACGCAATCAAAATTGTTTTACGACACTTCAAAAGTGATGGATCTTCTCATTTTTCACATTGGGCAACTGAATCTCCAACACAATCTAGGTGTCTACATTGTTAAATTATATAACTGACCGAGAATTTAACCGTGAATTACGAAACCTTTTTACAATTCAATTGAAATTCACTGTTTACCCGAGCCATCATTACCTGCCCACAGCCGAGCTTACCCGTACCTAAACAGCATAATTCAAATAAATTTCAAAAGTTTCTACACAAACAAGAATTTATTACAAAAATATTTGAAATACCTAATAAGAATTTTACCTACGAACACCTGTATCACTCAACCCCGACGGAGTATCTTTCTTTGTCGTAATTTAACTACCCAATTAAAGTACATTTCAGCTAAAACCATAACCTCGAATTTTTACTTAAGACCCTAAAGTGAAGAAAATGATAATGAAAATGAGATGTTTCCCGAATCTCAATCAAAAGTTAACGAAATCAAAAGGTAACAAAATACCTAGCCCCATCTAAGGAAAAGTACGCTTAAAATTACCTAAGAATGTCCGGTGACATCAGAACTTCAGTTACTGTACTAATTAAATTTATAATTACGCATACGTGTCTTACGCCCCATAAGTGTATGAAGTTCCTACGCATAATTGAATCCGTACCCAAAAAAAATAAATCTAAATGTATTTTTTTTCCTATCCTTCCAAAAACTACGCTTAAACTTACCTACGAGCGAAATTACTAATATTATAACGTATAATAAATTGTATTTTTTTTTTCATAAATAAGGACCCCTTTTTTTTATTTGATTTGTTATATTATATCTCATTATATCACATTTTATTTAATTTTATTATGTTATATTTTATTATATTACATTTTATTTTATTAACCTTGCTAGGTTATCCAATCAAACTGTACGAGCCCGATCGTACATTAATTTTTAGCCGACGCAGCGCCCTACTTTTGCCTAATGTAGCATTAAATTATTAGTGTTCAATAAATCATTTACGCGACAACACGCTTTTTTGACTTTTACTTGCGCACTCAAACTACCAACTAACTAGAAGGAGTACGGGCTAACTCTGGCTCGTACATCCTTTTTGGTCCTTCGATCTTGTGAACTGTCAGTGTTGTGTAACTACTGTGATTGCGGATTGGTACATTGGCCATCCACCAGCGGATATCACCAGTGTATTGAGAAGTCGCACGTCATCACAGTGTGTTTGCACGCATTGACATAACTGCTTCAGGACCCTTACTACGGCAAGGACTTGGAGATAACGGAAGACTGTGGAACCTACGGCCTTCAATCAACTAACGAACCAGATTGGGTAAACTACCTAACTCAACATGTCAACTGAACAAAACGCCGAAAAATCTCCTTCTTTGGAGCAAATGGCAGCTGAGCTATTTAACAAACTTTTGGAGAAGCAAGGACATTGTTTCGACAACATTTTTCGACTGGTGACTAACTACAAAAAGGACAGCTCGTCGAGAAAAACTCTTAGCTACCTAACTGAGCGTCTTGATAACTTAGACGCCTTCTGGACGGGGTTTGAAAGCAACAACGGAGTCCTGTGCAAAAGCACGGACAAAACTGATAAATACTTTACTGAAAACACTTTTGAACGAACTAAAATATTGTACGAACAAACTAAGATGGATATCATAACCAGGAAACTTCAACTTTTGGAAAACGCGGCTCCACCTTCAGCTGAACGTCCCGAAGAGCAACCTGGAAGGTCATCGCACCAACAGGAAACGGCAGCAGCTGCAGCAGGGCCTACGCCAGAACAAAAAAATCTCTTAAAACAACAAATACAAAACTTCAACGCGTTCGCACACGCTACATCTAAAATTAAATATGATAAAATAATAGAAAAGTGGGAACTGGAAGACAACCTTAAAAATCTACAAAGTAAATGGGACGCAATAGACAAAATTCACTGGAAGATAGACTTTGAACTAACGGGAGAAGATAGAGAAAACTACAAAAAGGAATATAAAGTACACGAGGCAAGATATGATGCCATAAAAAAGAACCTAAACTTGAGACTTTGGACTGGTGCTCATTACGACAAAACCACACCAAAAATGGAAATTCCTGAATTTTCCGGTAACTACAACCAATGGATTTCATTTCGTGACCTATTTACTGAAACTATCGACCATAACCCACTACTAACTAAATCTCAAAAAATGCAGCACCTTAAAACTAAACTCAAGGGTGAAGCAGAGAAGTTAATTCAACATCTTTCTATCAGCGCTGAAAACTATGACGCAGCCTGGAAGATAATTCAGCATCGCTATGAAAATAAACGTCTTTTATTTTCGTCCTACGTCAACGCACTTCTCAACATACCTAACATTCAAATCCCGTCGGCTCAAAACATAAAGAAGCTACACGACACCTTATTAGAATGTTTGAATGGACTGCACAGCTTGGGCCTCGGTATAGAAACGTGGGACCCGCTATTAGTTCACCTACTCCTACCGAAACTCGATTCTACTACATATGCGGACTACATTCAACACCTGACGAACCCACGGGAACTACCTGACCTCCAAGAATTCATCGATTTTCTGGAAGCGAAGTTTATGGCTTTTGAAGCTATAAAACAAACTCAAAATCAACAAAAAACTACTTCGTTTTCAACTCAACCAAGCCAACGATTCAACTTTAAATCAGGCGAACAAAAGTCGATGAACTTTAAGAAGTCAGATAAGTGGTCTAAGTCATACCATGCTGCTATCAAAATATGCCCACTTTGCAATAAGGATCATGTTTTGATGTATTGCAAAAACTTCCTAAGCATGAGTGCGAAAGAGCGAAACGACACTGCGGCAAAACTACGTGTTTGCAAAAATTGCTTGTATAGCCACGGTGAACAACAATGCACTTCGAAGAAAACGTGTAAATTATGCAATAAAGGTCACCACACACTACTCCATGTGGACCAACAAAATAACTCGCAATCAACTAACATGCCGCCGCATGTACCATCAAACTCGAGAGCCAGCCACTGCGTGAACTCTGAAGACCAAGAAGTTTTACTCACAACCGTGCAAATAATGGTGAAAAACTTAGAAGGCGACTACATAACTTTACGCGCTCTTTTAGACCAAGGTTCTCAGGTCACCCTTATAACTGAGAACGCAGCGCAGCGACTTAGACTACAACGTCGAAAAATGAGCGCCGTGGTCACTGGCATCGGGGCAGCCCTCGGTAACTGCAAGGGCCTACTTACACTGGAATGTAAATCAATCCACTCCGATTTTACATTCGAAACTGAAGCTCTCATCATGAAAAAACTTATAAATAACTTACCTAACTCAACAATTAAAACTACGAAATGGGACTATCTACAAAACCTAAAACTAGCTGACCCGGACTACAACGTGCCCGGTCCAATTGACATTTTACTTGGCGCTGATATTTACTCAAAGATTATCGATGAGGGTGTCCTACGGCGTGACCTTAACTCACCGGTAGCCCAGCATACCAAGCTGGGGTGGATTCTCAGCGGCAGCGTCAAAACTTTCAAGTGTCTAGTCACACTGAACGAACTAGACTCCATCACAAAGTTCTGGGAAACGGAAGAAATCTCTACCCAGAGCGAAAAAACTAACGCAGAAGACTTCTGTGAACAAAACTACGCTGAAACTACAGAGCGAATGAATACGGGCCAGTACGTCGTCAAAATGCCCTTGAAACCTGATTTTGGCGAAAAGCTCGGAAAAACTAAACCACAAGCCGTCTCCCAATTTCTACAACTAGAGAGGCAAAAAAATGGCAAAAAAGGAAAATTTCGCTAAACTTTACAAACAATTCATAGAAGAATATATGGATATGGGCCATATGATTCCAGCCACCAACTCAGCCAATAACCAAATTGAAGCCTTTCTACCACACCATGGGGTCCAAAAAGAAGGGTCAACGACCACCAAATTAAGAACTGTCTTCAATGCCTCAATGCCCCCTACCTCAAAATACAGCCTCAACGATCTCATGAAGAAGGGCCCTAACTTACAAAAAGACATTTTAACGCTGATCCTTACATGGCGAACTTATAAGTACGCTCTAACAGCGGACATCGAAAAAATGTTCAGAGCGATCTACCTACATCAAGATCAACAAACTCTACAAAAGATCATCTGGCGCTTTTCACCAAACGAACCACTAAGAGAATGGCAACTTACCACTGTCACCTACGGGATGAAAGCCGCGCCTTTCCTGGCCATGCGTACTTTACAACAATTAGCCAGCGATGAGGGGCACGCATACCCAGAAGCTGAAAAGGCATTGAGAACACAGTTTTACATGGATGACGTCATTACAGGCCACCACACTATAGAAAGCGCGAAAATACTGCAAAACCAACTCTACTGCTTATTACAAAGAGGTGGTTTCACATTACGCAAGTGGGCGAGCAACGAACCGGCAATACTCGATCAGCTAACTGAAAAACAAAAGAGCTGCGAGCACGTATTTAATTTCAAACAAGACGAACCAACTAAGACGCTTGGACTGGGCTGGAACAGGAGCAAAGACGTTTTTTTGTTTTTCTATGTCACTACCACCGACTAATAAAACAACATACACCAAACGTTTGTTATTGTCAGAAATAAGCAAGATATACGATCCTCTCGGCTGGGTGGCGCCTGTAACGGTTAAAGCCAAACTTCTGTTCCAATGCGTCTGGACCTACAACATCCACTGGGACGAAAATGTTCCTGCAAAAGTGGCTAAAGAATGGGAGACATTACGCAACGACCTTGTAAACATAAAACAAGTATCTATACCTAGATGGATCAACGCAACGTCGCAAGCGATCGAACTGCATGGATTTTGCGACTCGAGCGAGAAGGCATACGCTTGTGCCGTTTATAGCCGAACTATCAACGAAGCCGGTAACTACGTGATTACTCTACTCGCTGCGAAAACAAAGCTGGCGCCACGGGCCACGAAGACCAGTCTCCCACGTCTGGAGCTTTGTGCGTCGTTACTTCTTACAAAACTATTAAAGAAAGTGAAGACCGCTCTCGACAACTACCAACTCATAATTAACTGCTGGACAGATTCCCAGGTGGTGCTGGCCTGGTTACAAGGGTCTAACACTAGATGGGATCGCTATATAACGAACCGCACTGTCCAGATAATAAACGTCGTACCTGCAACCCAGTGGCACTACGTAAACACGAAAGAAAACCCAGCTGATTGCGCAACACGAGGCCTCCATCCGTCTCAACTACTTACCTACAGCCTGTGGTGGCATGGACCTCAGTGGCTAACGTCAAAAGACTTAAAAAAAGAGACAAAAACATTTACAACTGATAAAGAACGAGATTTCGAATGTTATGCAATTAAATCACCTAACTGTGGCGGTGAAATAACAAAACGACTCATCGAGCGCTGCGGTAGCCTGACACGTGTCGTACGATGCCTCGCATGGGTGTTACGTTACAAAACAATACTACGCCATCGGACTGGATTATCTGGAACAAACTTATCACTACGTGAACTTGATAATGCGACGACGCTTCTTATCAGGAACGTACAACACGAGTACTTTTATGACGAAATTGAAAGTATCAAGAAGACAGGAACAGTCAAACTAAAGAGCAAACTTCTGAACTTAACACCCTTCCTGGACGATGAAGGCATCCTGAGGGTCGGGGGGCGCTTAAATCTGTCCTCCCTTCCTGAAAAGGCTAAACATCCAGCTATCCTACCCCATGAAGGTCGCCTCACTACACTTGTAATCGAGCACGCACACAAGCAAACGTTGCACGGAGGCGCTCGAGTTACACTAGCGCAAACCAGACAACAATATTGGATAATAGGCGGAAATAGAGCAACAAAATCCGTCCTACGTTCATGCGTTAGATGCCACCGATTCAAACCTATTAAAAGTGAACAATTAATGGGAAACTTACCTGCCGTGAGGGTGACTCCGTCTCGTCCATTCACCCACACTGGTCTCGACTACACTGGCCACGTGGACGTCAAACTAAACCGTGGGAGAGGGGTAAAAACAAACAAAGGATACATCGCCATCTTTATTTGTATGGCCACCAAAGCGGTCCATATTGAACTTGTATCGGATCTCAGCTCACAAGCATTTATAGCAGCCCTTAAACGACTATGTGCTAGAAGAGGCACACCTAAATATATCTACTCCGATAACGGAACCAACTTTAAAGGTGCCGCCAGATTACTGCACGAAGAATTTCAACAATACGAAACGATGACATCTCCAGAATTCTTCAGTGCTTTGAACGAACTTCATATCGAATGGGCCTTCCTAGCTCCCCGTTGGGCATCAGCAGCTGGAGTTTGGGAGGCAGCAGTAAAGTCGATGAAGTTCCATCTGATGCGTGTCATGGGTGACCAGAAATTGGACTTCGAACAGCTAACTACGTTGCTAGCGCAAATAGAAGCCTGCATGAACAGCCGTCCGCTTTGCCCACTCACAGAAGATCCTGAGGACTTACAATACCTGACCCCAGGGCACTTCCTAACAGGCAGCCCCATGATGTCACTTCCACAAGAAAATCAAACTGAAGCTAAGCTTGATCTACGCAACAGATGGAAAATGGTAGAACTAATGCACCAACATATCTGGAAACGTTGGTCAAAGGAGTACCTACATCAGCTCCAGACCAAAAGCAAGTGGCTACAACCAAAACCAAACTTAGAAAAGGGAGATTTAGTGCTAGTCAAAGAAGACAACACCCCTCCCGGCAAGTGGTCTATGGGGCGCATCATTGACCTACACCCTGGTGAAGATGGATATGTCCGTGTCGCCACATTAAAAACACAAACAACTACACTGAAGCGACCTGTGACGAAACTATCACCGCTCCCTATAAACGAGCGTAAACAACAACAGAGCGATAACAATACCAACGACTCGACACATAGCGCCGATGCGCACCCGGTAACCCGATCCGCTCGCTTACGAACCAAAACACCAGTCAGCAGTAACGTCACAATGATGTTGTTTACATTGATAACATTATCAATGACTTTAACTACAAGTTGGGCCCAACCTTTATCGAACTTTAAACTTACGCCAATAGAAGGCAACCGCCCAATTTATTTTGACGAAATTGGAGAACTGCAAATGATTCATGACGAATGGACCTTGTTAATTTTCTACAACATATCAACATATTGGCAAGGCACTAAACAAGTAACGAAATACATAACAGCTCTTAACAACATTTGCCAACGAATAGAAGAACAACCGTGTGAACCAGTCATTGCTCAACTCCAACACGAGCTTAAACAGCTGGATGACTATAATGCACTAATACTTAACCCTCACTTGAGCCGCAAGAAGAGAGGACTTATCAACGGCGTTGGCAGCTTAGCGCGAGCTCTTTTTGGCGTTTTAGACGATGACTTTGCTAAAAAGTACGAAAGAGACATAAATATGATACAAATGAACGAGGATTATTTACTAGAGCTTATAAAAAACCAAACCAGCATTGTAGAAGCAGAAAACGACATTATAAAAAATAACGAGTACTTCATGAAACAGCAACTTCAGAAAATACGCGACTACATACTGGCAACCGAGAATAACCTAAACAGATTAACACAAAAAGTAGAAATAATGTCAACTATGAACGACTTCAATGCGGCGTCACTTACCGCTTCATTGATACTCGTCAACCTGAAAAGAACGCAAGACGTGCTACTGAACACTTTAACGAACCTCTACAACGGCCACTTCGATGTTCATCTCTTCACACCTAAACAGCTTATTCAACAACTGCATAATTATGGTCACTGCCAAAGTAGCTAAAGGCCTATCACTACCAGTCAAAGACAATAACATCGAAGAGAACATCAAAGACATCAACGAGTTGCTGTATGTCAGAGCACGCATTACATCGACATACTTACTGCTGGAAGTTCACATACCACTGACAAGTGACGATGAGTATAAGATCTACCGACCAATCGCTCTGCCAATGAACATAGTAAACCAGCAGTATACATCAGTTATACTTAGTACGTCATACATTGCTATCTACCTAAAGAGCAATGTATATCTACCCCTAGAAGATAGAGACTTGGATCACTGCACACAGCCTAGTGAAGGACGCTACATTTGTAATACGATCCATCCAATAACTAGCCTTCGAAGCCGGCACGCACCCTGTGAAGCACAAATACTAAATCAACAAACTAATTTTCAATGTAACACACAAACAAAAACATGCGTGAACAGCTGGATAAAACTGAACAAACAAAATAGATGGCTTTATTTATGCTGCAATTCATGTCAGGCAAGAATATTGTGCGAGAACAGGATTTCAACAATCAAATTAACAAAAGTTGGCATACTAGACTTGGAAGAAGGATGCCTACTTCAGAGCGACGATACCACTGTCTTCGCCTACAATCACTTTGGGAACAAAATAAAAATCAATCTTGATATTCCAGAGATAACAGACCCGAATCTACACTTCAGCAACGACTACCCAACGTTCAACTTGAGTGGACTTCAGACCTTAACAACGACAAACACAGAAGAAAGCCATCGCGAGTTGGACGCGAAACTGAAACTATTCAAAGAACGAGAAAACTACCGGCTAACCTAAGCTCCCACGACATTCACCAATATTCAGTCCTTTATTTGGTGGTGGGAGGACTCCTGTTATCCGCTATATACTTTGCACACAAACGTTACAAAGGCAGGCATACTAATGGTAATGGCACAGCGATACAACCACAACCTCAACAACAACCACAACCACAACATCAGCCACAACGACGCGAACGCCGTGACGTCGAGCCACAACCACCGGAAATCATTGAGATGTCAACCCGAGCCAGCAACTGCGACGTGTGCCCACCACGCAAAAAGCCACATAGGAGATTTAGCTTTAGTTCAACTTGTTAACTTTAAATTCTTACAAAAACTTAAAATTCATCCCTTACTTTCTTGCCCTCCCAGCATGTACGAGCCCGATCGTACATTAATTTTTAGCCGACGCAGCGCCCTACTTTTGCCTAATGTAGCATTAAATTATTAGTGTTCAATAAATCATTTACGCGACAACACGCCTTTTTGACTTTTACTTGCGCACTCAAACTACCAACTAACTAGAAGGAGTACGGGCTAACTCTGGCTCGTACACAAACCTTCCCTATAAAATTTTACTTTTAGCCGGAACCGAATTAACGACTACCCATACATTAATAGAATAATTATGTAAATACATCTCATCATTTTCAACCCCACTCCATACGCCAATCTCTTTAGTCTCAACCTTATTTGAACTAAAGTAATTAAGTCAAGTCAAAACGAAACCCCTAACTTGAAACCTGGCTACAGACCCCTTTTTTTTCTCTACCTATTTCTCCCACTAACTATTCCTCTCTTATCCCCAAAAATTATTTTCCATTTCGACTTATTATAATATATATTTTTTTTCTCTGTATACTTTTTTCTAACTATTATCTAAAGTTTACTTAGAGCCCTACTGTATATTCTCACCTTTAAAGCAACAAAACATATTTATGAATTCAAAATAAAATTTAAACATACATTCAACACGTTATATTATAATTTGTGTATGTCATATAATATACTTTAGTATAAATAAATTGTCTCTAATCAACCTTCTTTATGAATCCCCAAATTTAATTAATTACTTTCCCCAATTTTATCATAACATTTGCATTCGACAACAAATGTGTAGCACATAAGCATTATTCCAACCCCCCGTTAACTGTTCTAACTTAGTCATCTAGCCAAAACTGTACAATCGTTCGCAAAAGGTTAATATTCAAAAATCCCAACTTTAGGTCTATTAAATAAGTTATTGACCTAACTCCTCATATGCCAATACCGAATTCCGATGAAACTGAGCTATTCACTACTTCTATATCATAATTTCATTGTTACCATAGGGTCAATTTTCTACAATAGCATTCGGTTTGTTTAAATTATTTATGCAAAAAAAATTGTTATAAATAAGTTTGTTTTACTCTTATCATAAATTCCTCAATTCAATTTTACTAACTATGAAGAAATTACCGGATTTTAATTTTATGAATAAAGACAATTTAATATAGGTACTTTGTATCAAATCAATTTATTTCCTAGTTTAACTCACTAACTTCGTATTTCTTAGCTTGCATAATTACTAATTTCCATACTTGAAACTCATAGGCGCTTTTTTTCTTTCCATTCTAATGTTCTGTATAAGAATTTCAATTAACTCAAACCCCAAATTCAATTTGAAACTTCGTCAGTAAGAACGTTACAACTTAATAATTAAGCAGACTTCTATCCTATATTTTGATTTACTTTATAATATTTTCATGAAACTACCCTGGTTTTATGAAACTGAGAATCCTCTATCCAATTTTAATTCACTGAATGTTCTTTTTTTTTTTCATATTCTTGAAGTAACTTTTACTTACTTCTTCTTGACAATTCACTTAACTCACAAAAAAATAACTTAAGACAGTCAGTTAATAACAATCTACTAAAACTAAATGTTTTCAACATGTTTTTTTACAAAACTCAAAAATAAACTTCGATATTCCCTTGAAATCAATTTGTTTTGTTGTCGCTTTCGTTCAAAAATTAGTTGTCAAATTTGAGGTGCGTTCCGAATACTTCTTTTCTACAAATTACATGAATTGTCTTTCTTATTAATTTTTATAGCCGAATAACTTTTATTATTATTTCATATTTCCGTTTTTTTTTTATAAAAGATTCAAAATTATTCAACAATCAAGCAATTTGTTCTTAAATTTAAAACAGTCAGATTCTAATTAAATAATGTTTTTATTTTAACTACTTGTTTCTTAGAGCCAAAGTTTTCATACATAAACCTTTCTCATGATTATTTCAAAAATCCACAACCCCCCGTGTCTTATCCTCTTAGGTTACTTTAGTATTTTTCTTTTTTTTTCAGTTATTTATTTGAGTATACTTAGATATTTAAAAGTGTTTTAGTTAATCCTGAAACATAAACGTCGCGATGTTTCAGATGACTTAATTAAATTTAACTAACCCATTTCCTATATCCGTTTTACTATTCCTAATTATTCTGACTTTATTACCTAATCTATAGTTACGGTTCTGACTTCCACTTCACGGACAGCACTTTGTAGCTGTAATAACAGCCACGTCACAGATCAAAACAGACCCATACATTCAACTAAAACTTCCTATCCTAAATCCTAATCACCCAATATACTTTTATCGTAAAAATAAACTATAGCTAACCTAAATCCTAATAATTTTTGAACCTCCCGTAAACCTATCATAAATATTACAACCTTTTTTTAATAAATTATTAGATTTTCGAACGATACTCTAACTGTCAACTTAGATTGTCAAGTCGCCAACATCAGTATTGCCAGAATTTTTTAAATCCTGCATGTTTTTACCACTTTTCCTATTGTATTTAGATTCCTTTAAAAAAAAGTTGATAAATTATCTGAAAGAAAATCATTTAAAAACTTTTAAGACTGAATTTACCCTACTGTTTGTTTATATCTTATGATTGTTTTACAATGCAATCAACAAAAAAAATAATTCAATCAATAGAAATAGAATTTAAATCAAAATAAGTAAACGCGCATATGCTGTCATGGTAAAAATCGAAAATAACCTGTGCTGTAATTTTTGCTTAAATGAATATTAAACAAATATTTACATAATAATATCTGCACTTATTTTTATTCGTTTTACCTTTAAATGAAAATACTAAAATAAAACACTATATCTACTGAATTTAGAATACTCATTCTGGCAACATTCCTTTAGAAACTCGCAAATGTATTTTTGATCTTATTAATGACTTGAAAAATTGATTTTTTCCTTTAAAATGAAGTTTGTTCCTAATGTTCTCGATTAGTCAAAGGTTCGTTATAAAGTTCATATCGCTCTAAATTTTTTTAGTTGAAATGTGTTTATGTATTTTTACCATCTAACCTTTTCAGAATCACAACGTCAAAATCTACTGATATATTACTCCACCGATCTCTATGTGATCGTTTATATATGCGAAAGGAAGTTCTAGGTAAAAATGGATCTCATATCTCGACAATTTTACTACAAATTTACATTATGTTGTTAGATAACCATTTCCTAACCTTTTGTATGTCTTTTCAGACCACACGAAACTAAGACTATTCTGGTCTATCCCTTATAAAGTCTTAGTTACAAAAACTCTAGAGAAATTGAATATTTATAATTGAGAGCTAAGTCTATGAGTATGACCTGTAGGCAAACCCTAAAAAGTAAGTAAATAAATAAATTTACAAGTAAGTACCATCTATATTTTGTTGGCAATAGAATACTTAAAATCAATCCATCCCTTCCATGGATCTTTCAAAAAAAAGAATAAGAAAACATTAACTGAAAGATAGGCAGCAACGTCCCTCGGTGTGCCTTACCATTTTACATTCTACAGTTATCTACAATCTTCCATGATACCACTAGTAACTATGATGTCACTATCCTTTACTTCATATGATTAAGATTCTGGATATTATTCTCCGCCTGCGATGGTTATCTTCATGGAATGATTATTATGTAATGACATCAAATTTTACTACTGTTTATTTAATTAAAGACATATAATTATCCCATTAACTACAATTCAAATTATTTATCAATTAAGGTTCTGTGTTTTATTATTTTTCAGATAACCTTGAATTACAAGAGAAAAGGAATACAGATTCTACAACCGTGCAATATGAATCTATACTAATGAATGTATACTCCCATAACAGAAGAATTTGATATTTTTGTCGCACACAAATGAAGTTAAAAATGACTTGATTTGTGTATTAAATTGAGTGTCTCCTATAATGCTATGTAAATAAACACAATTGATGTAATTTTATTTGATTAAAACTAGCATTTTAGAGTGTTATCATTCCATAATATTGACCATTGTAAATCTCAGTAATTTCTAGTCAAAACACTACTACTATAATTTGATTAGGTCAAGTCAATAACATAAGAGTTTGTGGTATATCTTTGCCAAATAAACCCAAACAGTTTCCGATTGAAATAATTAATAAATTAATTTGTATTAAAATCATCCTACAGCTGTATCAAATGATTCTAAATAGTCTGTAAACTCCATTATAGTAAGTGATAGAGATGATATTATTTATTTTACTTATCCCTAGTAACTTTACAGAATTCAAAACCACTACCTTTTATGCTAGAATTAGACCTAGACTCTAGCTAGCCTAGTTTTGAAGTGCAACTAGTATTCCTGTTTACCTAAATTTTCTTTATATTTTTTTTTTAAGTTACAATCTTGTCTCATCATCTTTCGGTATATTATCGTTGACTGACCTCACTAAGGGATCCCTGGTGTCTGAGCTACCAAAACGCAAAAATATCTGTCCTGTCTCATTAAACAACTACCCCAGTAAATTTTTTGAAAAATTAAAGTCAATGGTCTAACGTGCCTTCCGAAGCACAGAATCTTCAAACTTCGTGAAACAGGTAATTAACCCCACAACGTAAAACTGAAAAAGGTGCACAGATCTCTGCTTTGCAGCGCGCCCCACCGAGAATCAGATCCAGAACCGAGTGCAAAATAAAATGTTTCCACTAAATTGCGTCCGTGTGTACAAGTTTCTTAAAATTTTTCAATAACAATTTAATTTATGAATTTACTTTGTCAGTGGCGGTAAAGGGTACATATCGAAAGCCGTATCTTCCCAACCCCCGTTCCAAAATGCGCTAACAAACCGCTTTAGGGCACTTCATCACTAATGAAAATAAGGAAATTGGAGTGGAATTGACGTAAATTTTGAAGGATTAGCTTAGACTTTGTTAATAAATTAAAACAAAGGTAGAGCCACTAAGCTATGCTGTTATGTTAGCTCTGTGAACATGCAAAACCAATTTGGACCATTCTGCAGTAGCGTATACTCCTCAAGCACCGTTTGCCCATTTCGGAACACCACCCAGCCAGATGATGAACAATGGATTTCATTCCAACTAATTTCAATTTGCTGTTTTGGTAAGAAAAATCACTTTTAGATCCTAAAATGTGTTGTAATTACTTCCTTATTTATTATGAAACCTTATTATATTGTTCTTATTTCAGTTTTCCCGTTCTAATAACCCTGAGAAAGAATTTATACCCAAAGTAGATTCCAGCGTAGAATTTCCTACATTATAAAATGGCTACGTGATATCTGAAGGTAAAATATATTTCATTTGAGGAATATTTCTTATTTTATACTAAAAGTAACCTTCCCAAATTACTTCTTTCAGGCCAAACATAAAACACAAATGAGAATCATCGGTTCTGCCCTTGAATATACGAAATTAATTGGTTATAATAAGAAAATCTAAAATCTGCAAGAATGTTTGTAAGTATGAACAACTCCTACTACTTTATAACAATTAAAACATAATATCTCGAACGTTTGTACCCTTTACTAATAATTACTTGTGTTTTTATTTTCAGTTAAACCCATAGTATCTTCAAATTTCAAGAAACCCGTCCCTGTCTACTTAACATGGTGGAAAGCCTCTATTGTCTGATATACCTATTGGAAACTTCCCTTGGAGACATGATCTTCTGCCCAGAAAAAGACACCCAAAAATGAAAAACTCCACTGGACCATTTAGTTCTAACTATACTCTATCCGCGCCATAGAGATAATATAGCGTCCTCTCAACCGCACCTTTGTATGCAAGTGAAAGGGACAAATGATTGCCCTTCCAGGTAAGTGGGCGTCAACAATTGTGTGATGCGTTTACATGGCTCTTTGGTTATATAAGACGTATAAATATTTTTTACTACATTTAATATTCGTTTGCTCTGGTCTATTACAATATTTGATAAGTACCTAAAATTAATTTAGAAAAGTGATGAAGTACCTATTTGTTGTAATAATTGTTAAAATGCAATAACAATACTCGTATTATTGGACCAAAGGAAAATTTAATAAAATATCAAATATCTTATTCAAAATAATTTAATAATTCATCATCAGATTCACTCTCAGATTCAGTAACATTTATTATAAAATTTTCAGTCATAATTTCCACGCCAAGTCAACAGGTTACACAGAAATCAGTCCGATAAATAAGCCAAGTCACAATTATGCAGTAAACAGTCCAAAAACACGCCAGGTCGTAGGAGTAATAAAAACCATCGATATCAGAACAAAAGAACGCGTCCGCACCGTGCAAGCAACAGAGGTAGACTGAAATTGCACCTCCATGTAAACGCATCCTTACCTTGTTATCGCTAACCAATGGCAATCATTTTGCATTTTCTGGTATTATCTCTATCGCGCGAATAGAGTATAGTGTAAAAGTGACCCATACAGTGTTGAGTGAATAATCCTTAGTGAAGTTAAATGTTTTAAATACCTTTCTATGTAATGAATAGTTTAACCCTGTGATGTTATTTTTAAATAAAGGGTTTTGAAGTGTTATCATTTACTCAAGTAAGTACTTATCTCAAAGTAGCAATTCCCAATTTCTCATAATTACAATAATATTCAATACTTATTACAGCTTTTAGAATAAGTGTTGTCAGTAAACATTAAAATAGTAGCCGCAGTAACATTAAAAGGTTATACAGTTTGTCTATATTATATACCTGGTTTTATTGCTAAAATAATGTATTGCATTCTTCATAGTAAGTCTAATAAGCGTACCAAAACAAAATCTAAGTTTTCCCAATCTAAGTATAACTAAAACTAACATCCATAACAACATAAGATTCTTATTCTGGTAAAAGGCACCAGTTAGGAAAATGCCTAAAGCTAGCCGTAGAAGGCCAGCTTCATGACTGGTCATTGCACCGTTTTGTAACAGCTAAAACTGCTTCTAAAATAATATCCGTAGTAACATAGATTCTAAAATATACTGGTCACGGCTCGCACTTTGTAACAGCACGAGCCAAAATCTTCTCATAAGGCTAACCACTTTGTAACAGTAGCGTAGGATGCAGCTCGAAGCCAGATCATCCCTGGTCTACCTAGCCTAAAGGCTATTAATATAAAAATTCTAAGCTATTTCTATATCATGGCTCGCGGCACCACCTTGTAAGAGGCTACCTAACCCTAGCAGCTTACTTACTAGTTTCCTATCCTGGGCACGAACCCAAGCAACACTTTGTAACAGTCTAAAGATTCTAACAGCTTTACTATTAAGAGGAATGTAAGTTTATAAGTTTATGATGAATCTGTAATGTAATCTGTATATGATAATACCTAAATTTCTAACTATCCTCACTGTACCTAAAGGGAACCCTAACTATTGACCTAACATTTCCTAATGCTTATTCTGAATTTCCTATAAAATCTGTATAAGTCTGTTTTGATCTATAAAATGGCCAAAGCTTCGTCTATTAGGAACCCTACTTTTGTACCGTGGCAATGTAACCCTAGAAATTCTTTTAGTCAGAACCGTTCACAAGTCGAGTAGATAAATTCCTAGATTAAATGCATAGATTAATAGAGAAGTAAATAATTTGTGTGTAATAGGAAGTAGGTAGGTCCGATGGCTGTAAACGTTACATGGAAATAGCATATCTAGCCTTCTCCAAGATTGATATTTAACTTTTTTTTATGAGAAATTTTAGTTTATTTTAATAGTGGGAAGGGCTGCTAAACTTCCAGTCCTCTTAATTCAATCCGCTAATATTAAGATATAGTTAAAAATATTTCAATGTTTTCCATGATCAGATGGGACTTCGAAATTGCTTATGTATAGCGAGACCCCAATTCGGTGTATCAAGTCTATACATGGGTTTTATTTTTCCCAACAAATTCGATGGCCATCAGGCCTTGTATTTTGGCCTGTAGATATGGTAAATAGGAAGATTAGTTTATCTAGTAATTGATATATCTGTTTCATACAATGGTGACATCTTGAACCAAAAAGACCTTTCATAAACAGCCCTCTAAGGTTTTATATTATATTTTTAGGAACAGAAGTGGAATTTTCTTAAAAAAAAAACAATTATTACAACAAAACCCTTGCTTTAATTTAATTTAGAAAATAAGTTTATAAAAATAGGAACAGAACACTCGGATCAAACACTAATCATAAAATTACTCACGTAATCGAAAACCAGTTATTAGACACAATTTACACATAAAATGGCAAAGGGGGCTTGCACCGAAATGGCAGGTAGACTGACGGGCAGAGCTTCCGCACGCGACGAGATTCCGAGGAGCAATGGTGACGAGCCGTGGCCGCGCCGTTTATATAGGAGCGGGCGGCCTGCTGGCGTTGAGGAAGGGGGTGTGGCTAATACGGCCTTCCTGATTAATCGTCGTCCTCGACGAGGGCTGAGCTGCTGGTGCCTGGCACAGCGGCATCCGTAGGGTCATCGTCCAGGAGAGGCATGGACAGTGCCACACCACCACTGCTTGGGCCAGGAACAGAGCCGTCCTGTTCTAGTGAACCGGCCTTTCCAACAAGGGGCCCATCACCAGTGCTGTCATCATCGTGATCATCATCTGAAATTAAATCATACTTGTAACTGGTTGTTCTTATTATTCAACTTCACACTTTCGTCTCTGTCACACTGAATTTAGGTAAAATTTATTCCTCTCGCATTTCACTATCCAGTCATACATAATAGAAGAAAAATAAAGTAAACGAAACTACAAGATAGAAGGCGTCCCAACGATCTTGAGTCACGTCTTATCTTACTCTGAATCCTCATTTAAGCGAACACACGCTAAGGCGACACACGCCTCTAATTTAAGCGAACACACGCTAAGGCGACACACGCCTCTAATTTAAGCGAACACACGCTAAGGCGACACACACCTCTAATTTAAGCGAACACACGCTAAGGCTGTACACACTTAAGTTTAAGCAGTACACCTGAAGTTTAGGCGGACTAACGCCAAGACGCGCCTGTAGTTTAGCGGACTAACGCTTAGAAAAGAAAATGGCCATTTAAAATTAAAAAGAGCTCTACTCACTTTCGAAGAGTGCCGCGCACGTCTCCGGGCACCACTCTTAAACACGACGCCTTTTCTTGTTAAGTAAGCGATACAGGCAGTTCTGGTTGCATAATCCTTTATATAACGCCTGAAGTATCCAGCCAAACCCAGGAACTGTCTTACCTGTTTGACATTCGTAGGAATAGGTGCGTGAACCAGGGCTTCCACCTTCCGAGTGCTCGGCTTCACCTGACCTTGACTTATGATGCGCCCCAGGTATTCAACTTCGGTGACTAGGAACGAGCACTTTCGCAAGTTGATGGAGAATCCAGCACCCGTAAGTGTTTGTAGTACTCGACGTAAAAAATCGATGCCTTCGTTAACAGTGGAGCTCATGATGAGCACGTCGTCAACATATACCAATACCTGACCCTGATCTATGAGTTTTTGCAGGGTGTTGTTGATGATACGTTGGTATACAATCGGCGAATTGGTTAGGCCATAAGGCATCTTTAAATATTCAAAGTGGCCTTCAGGTGTGACGAATCCAGTCAGTGGAATAGACTCCTCGCTCAAGGGTATTTGATGGAACCCAGTGGCCATGTCGAGACTTGAAAAGTACGTATAGTTCCCTAACCGATCTATATGGTCGTCAATCAGCGGAAGCGGATATCGATCCCTGACTGTAAGTCGGTTGAGTGCTCTTAAGTCTACGCACAGCCTGTCGGAGCCGTCTTTCTTTTTGACGAGAAGTATCGGACTCGCGTACTCCGACTGAGACTCTCTGATTATTCCCTTTTCTAATAAGTCAGATACTATCCTACGAACCCTAAGTTTCTCTTCGTAAGAGAGTTTATAAGGGCGATACACTACTGGCGTCTGATTCGTCAGCTTTATTTCCATTTTACCCGTCTTGACAGTAGTAACAGCCGTACCCGAGATAAAATAGTCGGAGAACTCTGTTATAACGTCGGTTAGTCTTTCGCGATCAGCACCCTGAAGGGGTGTGTTTATTTCAGTCGCTGTACTTGATTGTATCGAGTTTACTACCACAGGATTGTTGGTCGAATGTGTCAAGTACTGCCGATCCCTTGTCCTAACATAAACGATACCTTTCCGATTAAGTATGTCCGTACCGATAATTATTGCAGTATTCATACACTCTGAAGGGACAACAATAAGGTCCGCTTCTACGGAAATATCGCTAAACTCGATTGTCGTAGTAATATACGACGAAGCAACTATCTCTTTATCGCTTACGCCTTTCAGTACACAGTGGGTAGATTTTAGCTGACAGTGAAGATGTTTTAGCGCGTGAGAAGAAATTAACGACACGTTTAATGCTCCACTATCTATGAGTACATCCATAGGTACACCATTGATCACAGCAGTAACGACGTCATTACCTAATTTGTGCTGAGACTGATCCGTGCATAGATTTACCTTTCGGTGGTTACGTGATTCTGACCGATTTTTAGCAAAACAATTGTCTTCTACGTGACCTGACTTTTTACAAAACGCGCAAGTCTTTAAGGTTTGTCCAGAAGGCGGTGGGTTACTTGCGTTGGAACTAGGATCGATTTTTTGCTTTTTAGGACAATGATAAGTTACGTGACCTCTCTGACCACAGTTGTAGCATTTACGTTCCGGACGATTGACCGAGAACCGATTGTAATTATTTGTGTTTTGATGAGGCCGCTTTTTAGTCTGAAAGTCACGCACTTCTTTTTTGTTTTGGTTTGGTTTGTTATAAATTGATAGAAATGAGACTAAATTTTCTGGTGTGAGGTTAGAGTTGGCAGTTACCGCACGAACTTGCGGGTCAGTTATACCGCGGATTACAATCAAGGTCATTAGTTCGCTACTTAGACCCTTCACGATTCTTAATCGCAACAACGTACGACGAGCGTACTCTGCATATGTTGGGTATTTATCTGAAGTGGCATTCATGGCTTCGAATAAAATGTTGGCATAGTCTTATTTTCGGGGACACAAAGGCGTAAATTCCAATTTAAAGTTTGACCACGTACAACCATATTTTGGCATCGCCTTTTAAACAGGAGGCCACTCGGGATAAACACTCAAAATCATTCCAGCTGTTAGCTATCTGTGCGCGGTCAACCTCTGCGCACCATTGTTCAATGTCGTGTATAGACGGGTCGAAATTAGACACGAAATAACTTTGAGAACTAACGGGTTTCAATGATTTTATAGCATCCGCAAGATATTGAGCCGTATCGGGAATATTTTCGCGTTCAGAGATAGCATTGTGGGTAGTTAGAGAATTGCGCTCCGATTCTGGTTGATTATTTTGTAAATTATGCGTGCTAGTACTAGGTGTAGAAACCGTCGGATTAGTACGTGAAATATTATTGCACTCTGTCGTAGAATCACGCGTCTCCGTAACAATGAGAAGGTTACCCGGTTGATTGCTAGTGACGGTAGGCGTCGGAGAGGTAGGCATGTTCGTGTTACAATTATTCTGGACGGCATCAAGCCGCGCTAAAATTGAATCAAACATTGCGTTTATACGAGATGTACCTAACGATTCGTTAGACGGCGAACGAGCCAATCTCTCTCGGTAACGTTCGTACCATCCGTCCGGCGACGTGAGCGACCTCGCGACCTATCCCTATCTCGTGAGACACTTCTTGAGCTGTTACGTGACGGTTGGAGACGCGATCTACTACGCGGGTTGTCGCGGGAGCGGTGTTTATTACGTTTGCGAGAACGATGACGCGACCGAGACTGTCTACCCGACATTTCAACGTTTCACAAACTGTCGAGTTATCTGTTCCTTTGTTGTGGGCTATTTGTTCTTATATCCCACTTCTGATTTTAGGAACAGAAGTGGAATTTTCTTAAAAAAAAAACAATTATTACAACAAAACCCTTGCTTTAATTTAATTTAGAAAATAAGTTTATAAAAATAGGAACAGAACACTCGGATCAAACACTAATCATAAAATTACTCACGTAATCGAAAACCAGTTATTAGACACAATTTACACATAAAATGGCAAAGGGGGCTTGCACCGAAATGGCAGGTAGACTGACGGGCAGAGCTTCCGCACGCGACGAGATTCCGAGGAGCAATGGTGACGAGCCGTGGCCGCGCCGTTTATATAGGAGCGGGCGGCCTGCTGGCGTTGAGGAAGGGGGTGTGGCTAATAATATTAATTTGTGAGGGTAGCATGAACTCTCAATTAGTGTTATATCTGTTGTAGCTGGCAAAACCGATTAAAGATAGGATCTTGGAGAAAATAGATACTTTCAAACAATTTACCTGGCTAAGAAAGTTGTTAAATACTGGTTTGGTCGGGTAGAGAAAACAAAATTTCATACCCATCTGCGACTGGACTGGCCTGCTTGATGTCTTGCCGGCTGCTGGGGACAGGTTTGTCTGAAGCTGGAAGCCCTGCTGGAATCGGATGCTCAGCTCCCATGCTTCCTACTGATGTACTGCAAGTGGTTTGTAGCTTTGCTCCACCTCCTATAGTTTTAAAAATTGAGATCAACTAAGAGTTTAAGAAGCCCTGCCTACCCCTGAATAAAAGGCTACATTTTAAATACCGTTTTAGATCTTACTCAAATTCCGTTATAGACGCCAGGGCCCTGTAGTTCAGCTATAAGACAAAATAAAATTGTAAGGTAATTGAAATATGAAACTGAGTTTTGAGCCTAATTTTACTCTCAAAGTGGCAAAATCTCTTAAACACTTAGCTTGGTTGTGAGTTTTTTGTAGAAATCTTGATTCGCTGCGGCATCTCTCGACGTTTTTGGTCCTTGATGATTTTCTTCTCACGTGTTTTCACTGCAATGTCCGCCATTGCTTGCAACGCCGGCCCAGAAATGCGCCGGCCCGATGCAGTCAGTTCCATAATTCAAAGTTGAATTCTGAGATCACGCTACTCACTCTCCGACCAATCAGAAAACGGCAACCAAAAACTCTACCCACTTCCTTCACACATTCCTATTTCCTAATTGACAAGTAGTTTCAAATCAAGGAGGTTTTATTACGCCTTGATTCGCGGCTTTAGACGAGCTTTTCCAAGCAATTATTTTAAGCAGTAATGCAGCATCCATTATTCAATCCTTATTTTATTTACGATTTGAACAGAAATCTATGCTTAATTATAATAAAGATTCCTAATTTATTATTACTCATTTTAAGGCCCCTAAAATACAATGTACTCCATTATATTCTTCGTGTAATTCCGTATCGGGCAATCCGTCCCGTTACACCTTCACGAGGCTTAATAAAAATATAATCGGCTGCGCGATCAGGTGCGCAACGAAAAACACGTCCGCTCGCGACGACTGAACGGTAAGGTGAAGGTGAAGATTGAAAAATAAAACTTTACTTTACTTATGGTGCGTCCAGAACCTAGCGCGGTTCTGGGTGCGGGCATAGAGGCACACCTCGCGCCCGAGCTTCTTCTCCCCAGGTACTAGACCTGGGGGTAATGGTGGGTTAAACCCTTAAGAATGCGTACTTGTGATTGATTAAGGCTGTGAGGTGGCTGGAGGTTTTTTTTTTTTTTTATTTTTTTTTTTTTTTTATTATTATTATTATTTTTTTTTATTATTTTTTTATTTTTTTTTTATTTATTTTTTTTTTTGTCATCTCAACAGCATCTTTTATTTGCCTCAAGCCTCAATCAATTGGGTACAGTGGACGACACCGGGTCGCGAGGGGGACCTGGAGTCGGGGCGGCGATGACTCGCACTCTAATCCGTGGAGCCTCCTGTGGCGCGTTGTCCAGTGTCAGTCCGTTTGTACGGTCAGGGGAGATGAGGGGGAGAATTGATCTAGGGAGTGCCCTTCTCGCTAGTGGCGCGTCCGGGGGACGGGTGTGCAGGGGCGCGATATTTTGTAGGTGGGGGTGGGGGGCATTGTCTGCGCGGCTAAACATGCGCCGTGCCAACATCCCCACAAACTCCCTTATGGTCTGTATTTGAAGGTCATTCCGGATGACATCGTTGCGGACGTACCGGTTCGCACCGGTAATCATCCGCAGCGACACATTCTGAACGACCTCCAGTCTTTTGCGTTGCGGCTCCGAACAAAGGGAATACCAAGCTGGGGAGCCGTACGTCAGGCGAGGCCTGATGTATAGCTTATATACCTTCAGTTTGGTACGTAACGGGAGTTTTGATGCCAGGACCGGTTTAAGTTGGGCACGTGCGGACTTGGCCTGGTTGGTGACGTGGGTCACCATAGGCTTCATCCGCAGGCCTCGGTCAATCTGGCATCCCAGGTACCGCACTGAAGGCACCCAGTCAATGGTTTGACCGCAGAGTTGGAGCGGAGTCGGCATGATTCGCTGCTCTCCTGTGAGAATAGCTGCAGTCTTATTGACATTCACAGCAATTCTCCATTTAGCCAGCCAGGTGGGAAGTAGGTTAAGTAGTCGCTGCATGCGAGATGCTGCCACCACAGAATTTCTGGAGGATGAAAAATAGGCGCTGTCATCCGCAAACAGTGCAAGCTCTACGCCCGATTCCCCCTCTTGAAGTTGGCCTTCGAGGGTGGGGATGTCATTTGTATATAGGGCGTAGAGTGTTGGCGAAAGACAGCTACCTTGAGGTACGCCTGCAACTATCGTCCTTGCCGCCGATACTTTTTTCTCGAGGGCTACGACAAACTCGCGACCCTCGAGAAAGGAAGCCACCACCTTGATTAGCCCAGGTGGTGTGCCTGTATCGAGGAGTTTGTAGAGGAGACCGGGGTGCCACACTCTGTCGAAGGCCTTCTCGATATCAAGAAAGACTCCGACAGTGTAGTGGTCCCGGTTCCTCTCCTCAGCAAGGTGGTGAAGCACACGCGTGAGTTGTAAAGTTGTCGAGTGGCCCCCACGGAACCCGAATTGTTCATCCCTCAGCTGGATGTGGGGACGAATTCTTCGTAAGAGCAATCGCTCGAACAACTTGGCAATGTGCGGCAGCAAGGTGATCGGGCGATAGCTGGAGGGTTGACGGCGGTCCTTGCCCGGTTTCGGGATGACTATCACCTTCCCCCTTTTCCAGTCGGATGGGAAATGTCCGGTTCTCAGGATGCCATTGAAGAGCCTAGTGATAGCCACCAGAGCTCTTCTTGGCATCTGTTTGAGTGCAGTTGTTGGGATTTCGTCCAGTCCTGGAGCCTTTCGATTTTTCAACCGTAGTACTGCCTTTGCCACTTCATTCGGGGATATAAAAGTATCACCCGAGAGTGGCAGTGTGGGACTGGAGAGGAAATCCCTCACTGTGGTTTTGACGTGGTCAAGGTGGGAGATGACATCAGGGTCAGCAGAGGTTACTGGATGAGGGGTGAATTGTCCCTCCAGGTGTTCAGCCAGCACCTCTGCTCTCTCTAAGGCGGAGAAACAGCGAGCTCCCTCCCTGTTGACTAAAGGATATATGGGTTCTTTTTGGCGAGTCAGCTGCCGGTTGAGTCTATAGAGGTTTCGGTCATCGTCGCCCGCGCGGTCCAAGGTCTTGTCCCACGCGGTACCTCTGAATTCCTTAACCTCTGCCGACAGCTTCTCGCTCACCCTGTTGAGTTCGGCCTTAATACGTGGGCAGCGGGATCTCGCCCAAAGCGCGTTAAGTTCACGCTTCTTGCGCAGGTCCGCTTTAAGCTTAGGAGGGAGGTCGTAGTATCTTTGGGATGGGGGGGCAAGGACCACTGTGGTGGCAGACTCTTTGGCCTCCGTGAACCTCTCCCTAATGTTGAGAGCAGCCTCCTCGACATCATCAGGGGTGGAAATGGGGCCAGAGCTGATGACACTCAGGGTGTCTTGGAACATCCTCCAGTCCACATTGTGCCTTACAGTAGACTGGGGTGGGGACATAGTATTCTGTCCCAGTACCACCAGGATTGGCAAATGTTGTGAATTAAGGTCATATAGGACCTCAATGTGGACCGGACAAGGTAGTTGGTCGTGGATTATGATGTCGAGGACGTTGGCTCTGTGGGAGGGATTGGCGGGATAATGGGTGGGAGAATCCGGACCCACAACGGAGTACCCACGTGCTTCCGAGTCTTGGAATTTATTTATTTATTTATTTATTAAGGTTTGCCAACAGGTAATACACATAGACTTAACTCTACTAACATCTTTTACAGGACTTACATATAGGTACACCCAATTACAGGCAAACACAACATGCAATTTGAGTTTTTAACGTAAATACGCTACACTAAGAAACACAATTTAAAATTTAGTTAACCACTAAAATAGCACTCTTCCGGCACGGTTTGTGGTGACCGAATGCCAAGCAGGATGCTTAGCATTTAGGTCGCCGGCAATGAGAGTGGGTTCTCCGTTGAGGATGGCGTGAATATCTGAGGGATATAGGGCAACGTTGTCCTGGGGAGGTCTGTATGCCGCGAAAAGGCGAAGGGGGACGTTGAAGCCATGAAGTCTCACACCGATGCTTCTAGTTGATCGGAATTCAGGGAGCCCAAGTTCTTCATGTACTAGGTCCCTTCGGACCAGTACTGCTGTACCCCTGAAGGGTACTCCGCGACCCATTTCGTCGCGACGGTAAACAAAGTAGTTGGGCACCCGGAACTCCACATCTGATGACAATTTCGTCTCTCCCAAAAGGATGACATCCAAACGCTGTTCCTGGGCAACCATACGCAGTTCGGAAACATACTCTCGGACTCCTCCAGGGTTCCAGTACATAATCCTCAGAACCATAACGGAAGATTATGTATGAAACAGTTGAGGGCACGGACGATGATTAGTCGAACGTCTCCGCCGTTCACCATCGCCTCGTGAATCTCCAACAGTATGTTTCCGAACAAGCGGATGAGCTCCAGGACATTTGAGGATTGTGGTGGAACAGGATTGAGTTGAGTGTGGGAATAAACAGGGATATGAGGAATATGTCTCTCACCATGCTGGTAAGGGAGAGGTCCTACACCTGGTCCTGGCTGGGCTTGGCTGTATATTGCAGATTCATATTGGTGCTCTCTTCTGGGAGCAGCAGAAGTTGCTCCCTGCTGGGATTGAGGGTGCGGCGCGAATGCAGCCACATGCGCGTAAGGCATATAGGGATCAAAATCGTGTGGAAAATCGTCAAAACGATCTTCCGCAAAATTCGTCTCGACCTCATTTGTAGTAGGGATCGTCTCAACGGCGAGTTTGGGTTGCTGTTGAGGTTGATAAGGTTGGTGTTGTGATTGTTGGGGTTGTTGTTGGGGTTCCTGGGTCATTGGAGCGGATTCACCCGGTTGTTTCCGCTTCCTTTTGCCCCTAGGTTTCCTCTTTTTTTTCGGGATCTGGGCCGGTTGGCCACGTTCCGTGGGAGGGTTAGCTTCGGCTACTGTCGAGGGAGGCAGGGTCGGCTGATGATCTATAGTCTGAGCCGGACCCGTGGGCCGAGTGGTAGGCCTTGACGGTGGAGGGTGCCCTCCGGAGGTGATACCCCCTTCGGGCTGGTCCCTATTGGGCAAGGGGGGGTTGATGGTATCTCCCCTTTTGCGAGCTTCACGGCGGAACTGTGGGCAACGCCTGTCGTTCGCCGTGTGCCCTTGCCCACAGTTGGCACAGGTGGGTTGGGCTCCAGGGGCCAATTTACAGTCGGCAGCTGAGTGATCCTGTGCACAACGAACACAGCGCTGCCGCCTGTAACAGTTCCTGGAGGAGTGCCCAAATCCTTGACACCTGTGGCACTGAGCTGGTCCGTCTCGTCCTTTCCACATTTCTATTGAAATGCTGGGGAGACATAACAGCTCAGTAATCCTTAGGAACCTTTCCAAATCGTCCTTGGGGATCGGTTCCAGCTCAGCAAAATAGAGACAGCCGGGGAATTCCTTGCGGGGAGGGAGTTGCCGGCAGTACTTTGCTGGGTAGCCGAGGTCAATGATGGCTTTTTGCACCTCCTCCGGATGTGCGTCTCTTGGGAGTCCACGGATGGCGACCTTGATAGGCAGTTCTTCCTTCAACGTGAAGCAGAAGAACTGCATATCCGGTTCGGTCTCCTTGGTCTCCATAAGGTACTTCTGGACCGTCCTAAACTCTAACTCCGTGCTGGGTAGAAAGCGTAGGCCGGTCCCAAAAGCCCTTACATTGGGAGCAAACCCAAGTTTCCCTTTGATTGTGGCGAGATGCTTCGACCAATTGGGGAGCTTCTCTACCACAATCGGTGGGAAATTCCTGGACTCGGGAGGTGCAGGTTGGGCGGATAGGATGGGTGAAGCCTGACTTCTCTGTGAGGGGGTTGGTGCTCTCTCACCTCTTTGTAAGCGTCTCGGTGCTACAATTGGGGGGGATTGTGCCGGCGTAGGAGGAGTAACTTGTATATTTGGAGGTTCGAGGGGAGAGGAATGAGGGAACGGATCTACATCAGGATCTGCTGTAGGTCCCTTCTTTGCTGAAGCGAATTCAGCGTATGTAGGAGCATGCTGCATTGGGGCCGTAGCCGAATGTTGCATGGTGAAGGGAGCAGGAGAGGGAGGCCTAGGTACAACGGGGAAGGCTGTACCTGGGACACCCATAAAGGATTGGGCCAACCTCTCCTGTGGGCGCTCCATGGGACGGTTGCATGATTGTAAGGCATGCATACATACCATGGACGTGGTCTGTGAAGAAATCCGGTCATTAAGGACTATAGATTCCCCGTGGATCCGTGGCAGGGTATTGGAGCGAGCGAGTCGAGTGGAGGGCTCTAAAGCTCCCTTCTCGACTCCCGGTGATCCAACAGTCTCGAACCTGGGTTCATTATTCTTAGGCGATTCAGGCTGTGAGTGATGTTCCGGGGCATCGGCAGACTGAGACGCCAGAAGGGCCTCAACGCTCAGGTGAAATGGCGAGTCAGGTCTGACATGGTCCTTGGGAAGGGCCCTATTCCACTCATCCTGAGCAGCCCCAGCCCAGCATGCCAAATTGTCAATTTCCCTTTGCAGGTCAATTGTGGCACTGGGCTGTGTCGAGGATGATTGCACAGGAGAGGGGGATGGGTCAGACGATGAGTCCTCAGGCATCGTTATTTTAACGATGCGAGGGGTTTTCCTTCTCGTTCTCGTCCTCGCTCTAGGAGGTTGAGGAGTAGGAGGAGGAGCCTCAGGAGGTGGCATCCCGCGAGGTGGTGCCTGTGGGGGTGGCATCACCGCAGGCTGGGACGCGCCCTCCAGCGCGGGCATTGAAGGCAATGGTCCTGCGGGAAGAGGGGGACGGGGAGGCGTAGGCGGTCGGTAGGGACGCGGGTCACGAATCGGGGGTTTTGTCTGCATTACTTCCCCTGTAAAATGGACCTGATTAGTGAACATGTCCCTCCTCACTATCTCCCTGTCTATTAGTGATGATCGCGTATTCCGCTGGGCTTTTTTTGGAGCTGAGGGGGGAACGCGCGACGTGGGTTCATCCTCACTCGTTGAGGAGTATCTGGATTGGGAGCCTCTGTTGGCTTTGTCAGTCATCGTTCTTGCAGCGAGTTGGCAAAAAGTTTAACGACACCCATACTAAATCACTTGATTTATTCTTTTCCAAACGCACCCATGTACTGCGACTGTTCATGAGTGGTTTCTTTCATAACGCACCACAACCACCTCTCACCACCATGCATTGATGTTTTGTTAGGCTATAATTGTTGGGGCTATTTTTTATGAATTTGTTTCTTTTTTTCTTATTCTCATTTGACTCCAGATCTGTGAGTTATCTCTTGCTAACAAATTTCATGCTATGGTTAGATTTTCTGTATTTTACTTTTAGTGTTTTTTATAAGTACCTACCTAATAATTGCTTTTAAGTTTCGGTAGACCTTTCGTATGTTAAGATAATGTAATCTTTTTATATCATAGTAGATTTAAGAACCATTTACCCCCTTTCAAGATTTTATATTTTGTTGATATTTAAAGAAATGAAACAAATATATAGCCACCTTCCGCAACAATGATGGATGCTATGTACTCACTGTGCACCGCCCGCCCGCCCGCAAATAAATGCGCATGCGCAGGCAACTGCAACACAGCAACCACCCAAAAACACTCTACACGTGTTTCGCCTCTACACGAGGCATCCTCAGGAGATGTTAGACCGACCAGTGCCAAACACCGAGTGAGCATCGTCGCCCCATCGCCCTCTATTTATACCACTGGAATTTTCTTCCTGAAACCTTTACAGGTTCAGGGAGCGGGCATGGAGGTTACCCTCGCGCCCGGGCGTTATCTCCCCAGGTACTAGGCCTGGGGGTAAATGTTGGGCTTACGCCCGTGAAGAGTAAGTACACCTACTTGGCCAAAGCTGTTAGGTTGCCGGTATTTTTTTTTTTTTTGTATTTTTTTTTTGTATTTTTTTTTCTCTTTTTTCTTCTTTTTTCTTTTTCCTTTTTTTTTCTTCTTTTTTCTTTTTTTTTCTTTTTTTTTCTTTTTTTTTCTTTTTTTCTTTTTCTTTTCTTTTTATTTTTTCTTCTTTTTCCTTTTTCTTTTCTTTTTTTCTTTTTTCTTTCTTTTTCTTTTTTCTTCTTTTTTTCTTTTTTCTTTTTTTCCTTTTTTTTCTTTTTCTTTTTTCTTCTTTTCCCTCAGCATCTTTAATATTGCTATCCTCACAGCTCCGGCCAAGTAGGCGATAATGACCAATTACGCAGGGTCGCGAGGGGCGCCTGGAGTCGGTGCAGGGATAATCCGCACCGTGATTCTTGGCGCCACCGGTGGCGCGTCCTGTGTCTGTCTGTCTGTAGTTGTGTTTTGCAACGCGGCAGTGGTGCCCACGTCGCGGGAAGTAGTAGTATTTTGATTGGGGGAAGATGGAGGGAGGACGTCGCGAGGGAGTGCCCTTCGCGTGTCTGGTGGGCGGGCGTGAAGAGGCGCGATGTTGCGAATATGAGGGTGTGGAGCGTTGTCTGCGCGACTGAACATGCGTCGCGCCAACATCTCCACCAATTCCCTCACAGTTTGCATCTTGAGGTCGGTACGAATGACATCGTTGCGGACGTACCGGTTTGCACCAGTAATCATCCGCAACGTGACACTCTGTACCACCTCAAGCCTCTTCCGCTGCGGCTCCGAGCACAGCGCAAACCATGCTGGGGCGGCATAGGTTAGGCGGGGTCTGATATAGAGCTTGAATACCTTCAGTTTGGTCCTCAGGGGCAACTTGGATGCTAAGACCGGGCGTAGCTGAGCTCTTGCGGACTTGGCCTGATTGGTGACATGAGTCACCATAGGCTTCATCCGCAAGTCCCGGTCTATTATGCATCCCAAGTACTGAACTGAAGGTACCCACTCTATGGTTTGTCCGCTCATTTGGAGCTGGGGTGGGAGATTCCGCTGCTGTCCGGTAAGGAGAGCGGCGGTCTTACCGACATTAACCGCCATTCTCCACTTTGCCAGCCAGGGGGGTAGTTTGTCAAGAAGACGCTGCATTCGTGCAGCTGCCACCACGGAATTCCGCGACGGTGAAAAGTAGGCGCTGTCGTCTGCAAATAGCGCCAACATTACGTCCTCTTCACCTTCACGAAGGCAACCTTCGAGTGTCGGTATGTCATCGGTGTAGAGGGCGTAAAGTGTTGGCGAAAGGCAGCTGCCTTGCGGAACGCCAGCCGTTATGGCCCGCGCTGCCGACACCTTTTTTTCGAGCGCAACCACAAACTGACGTCCCTCGAGGAAGGAAGCCACCACCCTTACTAGACCAGGTGGAATGTCGGTCTTGAGGAGTTTGTAGAGGAGCCCGGGGTGCCATACCCTGTCGAATGCCTTCTCGACGTCGAGAAAGACTCCGACAGTATAGTGGTCCCGGTTCCTCTCCTCTGCAAGGTGGTGGAGTACTCGAGTCAGCTGTAGTGTAGTCGAGTGGCCCCCGCGGAATCCGAACTGTTCGTCCCTCAGCTGGATGTGGGGACGAATTCTCCGCAGGAGCATACGTTTAGCAATTGTGGACAGCAATGTAATGGGTCGGTAGCTCGAGGGCTGGCGACGGTCCTTGCCGGGTTTTGGCAGAACTATTACCTTCCCCCTCTTCCATTCGGTAGGGAAGTGGCCTGTCCTCAGGATGCCGTTGAAGAGTCTGGTGATGGCCACCAGCGCTCTTCTCGGCATCTGCTTGAGGGCGGCCGTCGAGATTTCATCTAGCCCCGGGGCCTTCCGGTTTTTTAACCTAACGACCGCTTTTGCCACTTCGTTGGGAGATATGAACGTATCTCCCGCGAGTGGCAGTGGTGGGGCTAGGAGGAAATCTCGAACAGTAGATTTTACAAGGAGATGGTGGGAGGTGACTTCAGGGTCGTCTGAGGTTACCGGATGGGGGGTAAATTGTTCTTCAAGGTGTTCTGCCAAAACCTCTGCCCTCTCTAGGGCAGTGAAGCAGCGAACTCCCTCTCGATTAGCGATGGGGTAAATAGGCTCTTTTTGCCGAGTCAGCTGTCGATTAAGTCGGTAGAGGTTCCGGTCATCTTCACCTGCGTGGTCCAAAGTTTTGTCCCACTCGGTACCTCGATGTTCCTTTACCTCTACTGACAGCCTCTCAGACACCCTATTTAGTTCCGCCTTTATCCTTAGGCAACGTGAACGCGCCCAAAGTGCGTTCAGTTCGCGCTTTTTGCGCAGGACTGCCTTTAATCTCGGAGGGAGTTGATAATAACGGTGTGAGGGGGGGCAAGGACCTCCGTGGTGGCTTCGTTTTTGGCTACAGTAAAGCTCTCCCTAATATGAGCGGCCGCTACGTCAACATCATCGGGAGAGGAGATAGGCCCGGAGTTTATAGCTCCTAAAGCGTCCTGGAATTTCTTCCAGTCTACTTTGTGCCGAGTGGTCTGTTGGGGCAGGGACATAGTAGTATGTCCCAATACCACCAAAATCGGCAGATGTTGGGAGTTGAGGTCATAGAGGACCTCAACGTGGACCGGACAGGGTAGTCCATGGTGGACTACGATATCCAGAACGTTGGGCCTATGAGAAGGATTGGCGGGATAATGGGTAGGAGTGTCGGGGCCGATAACGGAGTACCCACAACTTTCAGAGTCCTGGAGGAGGACCCTGCCAGCTCGATTTGTTGTTGTTGAATGCCAAGCTGGATGCTTGGCATTTAAATCACCAGCTATTAGTGTGGGTTTTCCGTTAAGGATAGTGTGGAAATCAGAAGGAACAAGTAGGACACGGTCTTGGGGAGGACGGTAGGCAGCGAAAAGACGCAGTGGCACATTAAAAGCGTGGAGTCTGACCCCAATGCTCCTAGTGGTCTGAAACTCAGGCAGTTCCAACTCCTCGTGCACCAAGTCTCTGCGGACTAGAACTGCAGTGCCCCTGAAGGGGACACCGCGACCCATTTCATCGCGGCGGTACACGAAGAAGTTGGGAATCCTGAACTCCACACCAGGTGCCAACTTTGTCTCTCCGAGAAGAATCACATCTAATCTTTGCTCCTGAGCTATCATTCGCAGCTCGGAAGTATACTCCCGGACCCCCCCCGGGTTCCAGTACATAATCCTCAGCATCATGGCTGAAAATTATGTACCAACCAGGAGATGGCGTTGACGATGACTAATCGAACGTCTCCGCCGCTCGTCATCGCCTCGTGCATGTCCAGAAGTATCTCCCCGAACGTGCGAATGAGCTCAAGCACAAATTCAGGTTGCTGCGGGACAGGATGTAAGTAGGAGTGAAATGAGGAAAGGAAGGGATGACCTGGGTCGCTAGAGAGATGTGTGGCCCCTGGCTGGCCTCGCGGTTGGGTACGCTGATGTACGCGAATGGACACTCCGTACGCGTCGAAGACGCGGTCTGCGTGTACCGGTTGCGAAGGACTGGGCTCGTTATAGTCATACGGAATTAAGGGCTCGTGACCTTCTGGATTTCTCGAGAATTGGTCCTCGGCGAAATCCAGAAGTTCGGTCGGAGGGGCCTGTTGTGCAGGCACCGTCTGCGCCTGCACTTGCTGCACAGGCACCGACTGGGTCTGCACTTGATGGATGGATTCATGGGTTCCCTGTTGGGTTCCCTGTTGCGCAGCTCTTCGCTTTTTTCTTTTCCCCCTTTTTTTCCTCTTCCTGGAGGGAGGAGGTTGCCCACGTTCTGTGGCGGGGTTTGCGTCGGCTGATGCGCTGGGAGGAAGGGATATGGGGTCCACCGTTGGATGTGAAGCTCCAGTTGGTCTAGTTGCAGGTCTGGTGGGCGGTTGATGTTGGCCACCAGGGATTGCATCGCCGGGAATATTCCTGTTCGGCAGGGAGGGGGGCACGTTGTCCCCTCTTTTACTCGCTTCACGACGGAAGACATTACATCTTCTGTCGCTCGCCACGTGACCCTGTCCACAGTTTGCGCAGGTGGGTTGGGCACCACTTTCAAGTCTGCAGTCGGCTGCAGCATGGTCTTGTGCGCAGCGCATATATCGCTGCTGCCTGTAGCAGTTTCTTGAAGAATGCCCAAACCCCTGGCATCTGTGGCACTGAGATGGACCGACTCGTCCTTTCCACATCTCGATCGAGATGCTGGGGAGGCAGAGCAACTCAGTGACTTTGAAAAGAGTTGCCAGGTCGTCCCTCGACATGGACTCAAGTTCCACGAAGAACAGACAACCTGGCAACTCCTTCCGTGGCGGAATTTCTCTACAATACCTTGCCGGGTAGCCAATATCCTTTAGGGCCTTCAATACCAATTCGGGAGATGTCCCCCGAGGGAGACCGCGGATCGCGACCTTGGCAGGCAGTTCTTCCCTGAGGGTATAGCAGAAGAACTGCATGTCCGGTTCGCTCTCCTTAGTCTCCACTAGGTATCTTTGAACCGTCCTGAACTCCCTATCCGTCATGGGTAGGAAGCGCAGGCCGCTTCCGTAGGCCCAAACGTTAGGAGCAACACCTAAGATGTTTTTGATCGCCGCGAGATGCTGTGCCTAGTTGGGTAGCCTCTCTACGACGATCGGAGGGTATTTCCGTGATTCAGGAGGCGCGGACTGTTCCTGTCCGCCCTGGAGTGCAGGTTGGCTCTGACTGCTCCGAGGCGGAGTAGGATCCCTCATCGATGCCTCCTGGATCGATGGTTGTGGGGAGGAGTGGTTAGATACGATATCTAGGGGGGAGGAAGTGTGCTGCGGTGCCTCCGTAATCTGAACCGGCGAGGGCATTTTACCTTGTGCCACGTGGGAGTAAGAGGGCGATGTGGTATTAGCCACGGGATTAGGATGCCCGGTGGGGGCTGCCGTCAAAGGTGGTTGTTGGGTACAAGTGAAGGGAGTTGGCGAAGGACGTCTAGGCACTACTGGCATAGCCGTCCCAGCTCCAACGAAGGAGAACTGTGCTCAAGAGTAGAAGTTGTACGTTGCAGCAGATGAGTTTGGGCTGCCTCTGGGTGCCCAAAACTTTCGTGGGTTGTACGCAATTTTCGCGTGAGGTGGTGTAGGACCCATGCACTTTCTCTTATCATCGTCTGTATTGACAAATGATTCGGGTAGAGGACGTCTGGGAACATCGACTCTACCCGGAGAAAAGGGGGGAGGATGGTTGTATAACTCTTGGGGTGGGCCTTCACCCAAGAGGTCATCAATGTCGAAATCGGCTGGAGAGCTTTCCGGAGCGTAACTGTGCCTGCCCTCCCATTCTTCTTGGGTCACTCCAGACCAAACATCTACGTTGGTGGGAGAGACCCGTGTATCCTGCATAACAGTCGTAGTGACAGTTTCAGGTGCTTGTGAAGGTGGAGGGGCAGGTGCAACATTTGTGGTCTCGGACCCACCTTCACCCTTCTCTAGTCTCCTATGGACCATGGGATTAGGCCGAGTAGGAGTAGTTTGGGGAGGAGGTGAGCCTTCCACTGTAGGCATGGGTAGATACGCCTCCGGGGGGGAAATTTGCGGCACAGGGGAGTCCGGGCGGAGGCTTCTCCTATGTAGCCTTGGGTCCCTCTGAGCTAAGGGGGGGAGAAAAGTTTGGGGACGTGCAGGGAGAGTTCTCCCAGTGGTCGTGACTCGCTGGGAGAAGATATCCCTCACATTAATTTGACAGTCTGTGTAACGTTTACGGTATTTACCCGACTTGTGAATAATCGCGTCGGGTTGTTCTTGCGAGCTAGAAGTAGTAGGTTAGGTAGGTTGGGAGGGCAGATCGTGCCCATCCCCTTCAGTCATCCTTCCCTCATCGTGGAGTCTATTCCGCAACGTGGGCACGGTGTTTGACGAGGGGGGGGGCTCGGGCCCCTTACCTTTATTTCCTCTGCCTGACATAGTAGACTTCTACAATGCCATGTCAGGGGCAGAGATAAATAGCAGGAGAGTTTAATTTTAGTAGAGGGCAAACAAAAAATTTTTGTTTTTTGGTTACCCTCCCAAAATATGTTAAAAGATTGATGCGTCTGTGATTGTAAATATAGATAAGTCTAATATTTACCCTCACAGAGAATGGGTATAAATGTAAGGGAATAGGACGGTAGTCGGTTCTATCGAGTTTTCTGCCCACCTACACATAAAAATGTGAGGTAAACAGAAACGGACAGAGCCGACCCGCTCCAAGTCCCCACAAAATAAATCGGTAGAAGTGGGTACCCGGAAAATAAACTTTCCCCAACTACCTTCACACCAAAGTGTGAATGTAGTCGGTGAAGGCGTAGAGACTAAGTATCCACTAATGCCTAGCTTAGAACCCTCTACCCCAGGAAAAAACCATGGCCGAACCCCGCTGCCGCTATACTCACGGCTACTGAAGCTCCCGTGGAAGTGCAGCACCGTTTCTAATTCGGCCGGCTGGATGGGCACACGGTTTGTTGATGTCAGCAAATGGGTCTTGAGGATGGCGAGTTCAGGAGGAAGGAGGTCTTCTATCAATGTTCTTCGTGGTTCGAGAAGATCGTGCCGCGCGCATTGTAGGATGGACCGCCGATTTTATTCGGGAGGGTAGGAGAATAGAAAAAAAATTTCTCAACTACCCTCACGAGGATTTATTAAAATCTCGGGTGCGGAGCGTAAAACACGACCGCTCGCGACGACGAACGGTAGGGTGTTGTTAAAAAAAAAAGTTTGAATTTATACCAGTCTATATTTAGGTAGTTAATAGAATCAGGCGTTACTTTGCGGAAGTCCATCTCAAAGAAATGAAACAAATATATAGCCACCTTCCGCAACAATGATGGATGCTATGTACTCACTGTGCACCGCCCGCCCCCCCGCAAATAAATGCGCATGCGCAGGCAACTGCAACACAGCAACCACCCAAAAACACTCTACACGTGTTTCGCCTCTACACGAGGCATCCTCAGGAGTTGTTAGACCGACCAGTGCCAAACACCGAGTGAGCATCGTACTTGTACTTGTGGGTTCTTCTCGCTGCAGCGCAGCTGCAGCGGGGAGAGCCTTTCTGGCCTGGGGCCACTGAGGCTGGTTTCCATCGACGCCTGCAACAACAGGCGTGTCACGGGGGCGGCCTCCCGAGGGCCTATGTCCGGTCAAGTCTTCACGCCGCGGCGAGGACAGCCCACCAGGTGATTCCCCGTTGGGGGAGGCCTAGTGAGCGCCTGCGAGCCAGCGGCGGCTTCTCTTCGTTTGGGGTAGGCGGGCGTGGTGCGGCGTCGGCACGCTTGCGCGGCGCGCACGCACTGCGATCGTCGTGTCTGGGGGCTGGTTGTAGGGGCCCACAGTCCTGACTACTCGACGAGGAGTAGTGGACGTGGGCTGCCTGGTGTGGTGGGGAGGGGCCTCAGCATCCTGTCCTCATGCGAGTCAGGATGGAGACACCCTCCGTGACTATTGCCACCGGGTCGGTACCTGCCCTCACGGCCTTGAGGACGGAGAGCAGGAGCTCGATGGCGAGGTCTATAGCGTCGGCAGCTTTGCTTGAGGTTGCCCCCGGATGCTTCACCATATAGTGTGCTCGCCTCTCCTACCTTAGTATATAAGTATTAGTCAATAAACCTGCATCATACGGAACACACGTGTGTCTTATTAAACGCTCTCCCGGGTCCCCGCACCGCATGGCGACCCTGCCAGTGCTGCCTTATACGGGCAGCGCTGTGCAATCGCGCGAACTTTGGTGTAATGGTTCTGTGCTACGTGTGATAAAAAATGAAATAAACAATTTGTACTGAAAAAAAAAATACGTTATGAACTTTAAAACCTAATAAAAAAAAAGTGTAATCTTTATAAGATAAATTAATACATAAAATTTTACTTATAACATTAAATAAATATAAGAAGAAGAGACGGCGTAAAAAATAGGTAGACAAGATCAGGAACACAGTGTTTTAATAAGAACAAAAATATCAGAAGAACAAAATGTACACATTTGCGAATTTAAGAAGAAGACAGAAAAGAAATCAGAAATAAAGAAGAAGATATAAGGAAGATCAGGGATAATATGGAAAAAAAAAAACCGTGTCGAAATGATGGAGAAAAATTACCAACCGAAGAACAAAAATAGGAAAGAAGATCGGAAAAAATCCAGAAGATGGAAAAAAAGGTGAAGAGTAAAGTGAACAGAGCAGGCGGCCGGGTGATGAACGAGTCAGATGGATGATGATGATGAGTGTTGCTGGGCGCAGGGAGCTGTTGGTGTCAGATGGATGATAAGAGTGATATGCAGGGTGCCGGGAGATGTTGGAGTCGGAAGTGGATGCGGCTGTGCAGTGAAATTGTGTTCCGGTTTTTTTTTTATTAGCTAGGCATCGAAAAAAAAATATTAAAAATTTAGCTAGGTTCGGTCAAATAATAATAAATAATTAACGGAAAGAGTTCATAAATAAAATAAAAATGCAGCAAATTTTGAAGACAGAAAAATTCATGCAGCGACTCACCAGTGGCTCACCATAAGCATCGTAACGTAAGTTTAATTAAGAATAAACAGCAACAGATCATGTAAATAAAATTTGGGTGATTAATTTTTTAAAGTGTTTTCTTTTAAATGTACCTAATGATTAAAGTGGAAAAAAATAAATAAATAGTTACATGATCCGTGAGCTGTCCATTTTACTGTTGGCAATATAGTAAAGTAAAAATTTACGTATGTTTTCCGGATATTTTATTATCAGTAAAGAAAAACAAGTTAGTTTTATTTTAAAATCATTTTCTTTTCACGAAGTAAGTAAGTTTCAAATAAAAAAGAACACGAATTTAGACCTAACGAGAATTTAGAGAAGTGAGTTTTGTGTTACTACAACCTATTAAAAAGTAATATTTTAATTAATATATTTTACGGAAAATTCGCACTGTGCTATGTAATTACCCTAATTATTTTATTATGTAAAAAAAAATGTAGTGACAATAATGTGTAACATTTTGAAAAGAGAAAAGTATTTTTGGAAAATATTTGGTTGAGTATCAAAGTAATATTGCTGTGTATTTGATACTTACTTACCTATGTATTTGATCTTTATGTCAACATTCTTAAATTACATTTCATCCATAATTATCAAAAATATCCGTATGAAAGAGCATTTAAAAAAAATTTTTTGTACGCTAGTTAAAAGATTGTTTTTTTTATTACTTTGTGATTATTCCAATTCAAATTATGGCTTTAAATAACCACCCTTATTGTAAAAATGAAATAAATTAATTCATCAGTACCTACTATCTTTTAGAAAAGTTTGATGAGATTATTAAAAGCAAGTTCTAGGAAAATTTGTTACATACAAACATGGTATCGGCGGCGACATAGCACGCCAGCTCATATTGCATCGTTTCATGTGGTTTGTAAAGAGATAATTTTATTTTTAGCTACAGCTATGCACTGTGAAGCCTAAATAATACATAAGATTTTATTTTCATTCAGATGCGTTATAGTATTAATAGTATATTTTGTAAAACTGTTATCGAACTAGATACCTACTTGTTACTCTCACTAGTACAGTCAACGACAGTTCAAGCTTGACAACCGGAAACAACTCTAGATCGGACGTCTATTGAAATAAGAATGATACAAAGTCCAATGTGTCTAGCTTGATATGCTCTTGACTGTACATTCTAAAAAAAAAACTCAAATTTTGCTATCTGTACCAACCAACTTTAAAACTTGTAACATTAAAATCAATAAAAATCCAGAAAATACAAAATGTACAACTAGGTACTCGTAGATATCTGTTTTTGATGAATCAGTGTAACATAAATAGGACTGCAGCATGCGTAAGTAAGTGGGCATCGAACCAATGTCGCACAGGTAAGCAGATAATGTACCAAACGAATGTGAAAAAGAAGTATAACGGGTCTTAAATTTATCAGTAAAGGAAAATGTATCTAATAGTTTGATATTTTATCGTTCCGTTAGTAAGTTTTACCTATATGTTTTAATTGTATTATTCATGTATTTTGTATCAGTTGTATTATTATAAGTTGTGAGATAAATAGTAACTAAAAGGAAACGTTCAATGTAGTAAAGAAATTTGTTTTTTAATACGAAGTAGATAACTAATTGACATCATTGACTTGATAATCATACAACTGAACAAATAAACAAGGATCAATTAAATAATATAATAAAATAATTTTGTTGAAGTACTCAGTATATATTATGCATATTTATAGTAAAAGTTTTAGTAAAATCAAATAAGTCTTGAAGTAAGTACCTACATAGTAACAAAAACTTTATGCAAGTCTTGTTGTGCAATCAGTCACTTTGTTTGTAGTCAGCACTTTGTTTGAAATATGAAATGGATTGGTTTAAATTGGAACTGCATGTGGCATCACTTGCAACTTAGCAGTAATGAAACACGAAACGATTCAACGTAAAAGGCAAGCATTTTTCAAACAAATTGTCTTAGCTGCATCTAGTTTTGACGATGTTTTAAAAATTAAATTACATGTTATGATGATTTTAATATTGGGTCTTAGAATAAGTAGTAACACAAAACACTCAGTATATTTAAATTACCTATCACGTAACATTTAAGAGCTTAACTTGATAGAGAGATAAGAACATTTCTTAAAAACGCATTATTAATAACGTTATGCACTCTGATATAGAGACAAATAATCGTTAATGATTACTGACAGGAGAAGTCGCGGGCTTCATATGAGACTCAAAACCAAATATGCTATGAAAAATAGATATTAGGTGTAAAAATTAATACAAAAGAGGTGGTAAAGGTTTAGGTAATATTGTAATGAGTAAGGAAAGTCGGATTGTATCTTGTATTTGTATAGGAGGAAAGTATTAAATATCTTTTTTGTCACCATTGTTGCGTGCAATTAGGTACTTCTTCGTATGGAATGAAATGGATTGTTTATGTGATATGTTAATGAAAGTATTGATTTGTAATTATGTTGATTGGAATCGGATATGAGAGTTGTTTCGAAAAGTTTAGTATGAGTAGTATGATATGAGATGGGAATATTTCGGTAGACAGAGTCTTGACGACCGGTTGGAGTGATCACCCAAACGATTATTTGTTGTCTGTTATCTAGTCAAGACATGGATGTCGAAATATTCAAATAATGGATTGGTTTCGCAAATGAGTGAAGTTTGTGAGAATGGCAAAGAAAAGTGTATGGAAAGTTACAAATAATGCTCCTAGAGAGTAATTAGAGACAAAGAGCTAAGTAAATGCTCGAATTAGTGGTATACTACACAAGTAGGTACGCAATAGGGCTCAAATCCTTCAGTCTAGTCATAGGTCGGACGAGTCTCCGGTATGAATGCTGTTGGAGACAAAAATAATGTCTTAAATGAGAGACCCTATATGTATAAAAATGGTACGTTGAGTTTCAGATCTTTCATTCGATCATGGTGACTACGAGTTAGCTCCGTGAGAATAGTTAGAGTCTAAAAAGGCTTAAAATATGACCTCGTAAAATAAAAGGGCGTGCGCACGACCCATAAAAGGCACAAATGCCAATATAATAAAATAATAGTCGACTAATAATATTTCGTACCAATAATAATATAAAAATAATAATTAAGGGACCGGCCGGCCCAAAAAATAAATAAATATGTTATAATGTTAAATGCATGCAATGAGTGACAAAATAATGGGCCCATGTTTAAAACGAGTAGAACTAGTAAAGGTTAGGTTAGCTACCTACCAACCAACTTATTAAAATTATAGATAGTCCATTAAAATACAGAAATGACTAGTATGCTTAATTTTTGAAGGGAACAAATCTTTATTTGTTGATTACTGGAAGGAAAATTTGGAATTGTGAGAAATAGTCTAAATAAGACGATGAAAAATGACACCAGACTTGACTTGAACTAGAGTAGTTAAGGTATATATTTAGTTAATAAGAATATAATCAAAATGCATTATAAAAAAATTATGTGTGGTTAGTTACATTAGAATAAGTATAAAAATGAAAAGAAAATGAAATTATGTTTATGAGAATATTGCCAACAGTACATACTATTAGATAAAAGTATAAAATAATATAGTTAGTAATAAAGTATAATGATTTGATATAAGTCCATTACCTGCCAAATAACACGAATTACGTAAATCAGTATTTAAATAAAAACAGAGCGTAGTTTTGCATAAAAATTTATTGACAATCAATAATATTCAATAGGATTTCTTTGTTGAAGAAAATTCACTTTTGGTTTGGTTAAATATTAGATAATTAATGATACGAATCACTGGAAAGAAATTCAAAATCAAAGGGTACTTATAGTTTTTATACAAAGTACACGAACAAATGATGGAAACTTAAAATTCTGCATAACTTTTTGTTTTTTGAAAAGAAAACATAGGTACTATTTCTAAATAAAATAAAATGTATTTGAAAGTATTATCATGTCATATCAAAATTCAGACACATAAATACTTGGCAATCAGAAGTATGAAAAAAAAAGGGATCGAAAAATATTTTTGTTGGTACTAAAAATTTAAAAGGAATGTTTAGTTATAAGTAGTAAGTAACATAAGAAATGTAAAAGAAAAAAAAAAGCTTGTATTTTTTTTTCTTTTTTTTTCTAGGGGGAGGTATAGTGTGCTCGCCTCTCCTACCTTAGTATATAAGTATTAGTCAATAAACCTGCATCATACGGAACACACGTGTGTCTTATTAAACGCTCTCCCGGGTCTTAGCTCTACGCTACGTCTTGTGGGGCGGTGACCGCTTCCTGGGGCATCTGAGTCGGCGTAGGTGTGGCATCTGAGCTGGGAGGTGCCTTCGTTGGCTTCGCCTTCTTCCCCGCAGTGTGCGGGGCGGCGACCGCTTTCGAAGTCGCTAACTGCGACGGGATGAGGCCGGCTGTAATGGCAGCGGCGGCGGCTGGAGTGGCGGAGGTGGTCCCCTTCTTCCTCCTCCTTCCCCTTCTCTTCCTGGCCGGCCCACCGGGCTCGTTCGCGGAGGCCATGAGTGACCCCGGCGCGTTCGACTCTCCCTTGGGCACGGCGACGACCCTAGCCGGTGTTGTGGGCTGGGTGGCGGTTCTCGGTGCGGTGCCGGCCTTCTTATTGCGCACCTCACGGCGCAGGATTGCGCACGCAAGGCTGTTCGCCGGATGGGCCTTCCCGCAGTTCGCGCAGGTGGCGGGCTCGGTGCGTGGACGGAGGCACTCCTTTGCCGGGTGCTCCTCTCCGCAGCAGACGCAGGCTTGCCGCCGGTGACAGTTGTGCGAGCTGTGTCGGAACAGCTGGCACCGGTGGCACTGCGGGACTCTCTGTTTGCCACGCCATCCCTCGATCTTCACGCCGGGTACGCACAGGAGCTCGCTCACTGCGTAGATACCCGGGGTGAGGCCTGGCGTGTAGGTGAGCTGGGCGAAATGAATGCACCCAGAGCGTCCTTGGCGGGCACGGATGGGGCGCACGAACTCAGGTTAGCCCAGGCGGCGTAGCTCGGCGACGATGTCGTCCGGGCTCGTGTCGGCTGGCAGGCCGCGGATCGCGACCTTCAGCGGCTTCTCTTCCTTCGGCGCGTAGGCGAACCACGAGAGTCCGGTCTGCCCCTCCAGCGCGGTGAGGTAGCGCTGGTAGGTCCGGAACTCGTCAGCGGTTTGCACCAGGAAGCGCATCCCCTTTCCGTAGGGACGCACATTCGGCGCGCGGCCCAACTGCTCCTTGAGCGCGCGAAGATGGTGGGGCCAGTCGGGGAAGCTGTCCACCACGATGGGCGGTGGCTTCCGCGCCGACCGGGACTGTCCTGCGACTGGCTGCGTGGTTGGGGGCGTCTGCGTCTTCACCGGAGAAGGGGGCGGTGAGGGGGACTTGGCGGTCACACCCGCGTATGAGGCGGGGTAGGTGGCAGCGTCGGTGCGGGGGCCGTCGACGTTGACGGCGGCGGCGTCGTGGTTTCATCCATCGCTTGCGACGCAGACTGCGGCGACGGTGTGAGCCGGCGGGGTGCCGGTTGCGGGGCGGGGGGGGGGACTCGAGGGCCCGTACCTCCTTTCGAGGCATGGGCAGTATCGCCCAGAGAGGCGGCTGTCGGGGGCCCGCGGTTGCGGGAGGCTTCGACGGGGTGCGGTGAAGCGGCAGCGAGGCGGACGACTGTGAGGCGCGCTCGTTAGCCATTTCTTCTTTAAGGCAGAAGGCCTTGGCAACATTGTGTGGCGCCTTGGATCGCTTCTTGACCTTAGCGATGGAGGCAGGGGGAGTCATGTCTCCCTAGAAGGCAGCGTGCTGGGTGTCGCGTCCACACGCAGACGAAAGCCTACCCCCGGAAGGGCCGGGGGGAGGTGGGTGGATCTTACGCGGTTTGTGGGTATCTGGGCTCCTCACGTCATGTAAACAACCCAAAATACCCACCGCGAGGTAATATCTACCGAATGTGGGTAGTCAGAAAAAGTGCGCGGACTGGATCTGACCTCCTCGACGCGACTACTTCCTCTCGCGTGCATTCGTTGATGAGACTCTGTAGGCCGCTGCCACTTAGCTCGTTTTTGTACGTGTCGACTGACGTATTGCTGTCTTGCAGGTTTAAATTCATGTCTCCTGCAATTATTATCTCCTGATTTCTTGGCACTTGTTTTATCATATTTTTTAGCTCTTTGACAAAACAAAGTTTATTCGTATTAGGTGGCCTGTAACAGGCTATTATATGAGTAACTGCAATATCTTTTTTCAATTGACAGTAAAGTATCTCGCTTGCATGACCTTCGACATTGTTTATGCTCAATCGTAGTTCATGTTTAGAGTACATTAGCAATCCTCCTCCGCGGCATTTTTCTCTGGTATATCCTTGCATATCATATCCTTGAATTTGATACATTGGCAGCTCATCTTGTCTTACATTGATTTCACTTAGAATAATTATGTCTAATTTGTAATCGCATTGATTTAATAATACTAATAACTCATTATAATTTTTTCGAAGAGATCTTATGTTTAAATGCACTAATTTTAAGTGATCATTGGTGTTTTTCAAGTAAGTACTCCATTCTCGTGTATTTGAGTATCTGTTAAATTTAATTTCATTATCAAGATTTAATATCAAACTATCGAATTTTAAAATAAAAAGAAATCAGGTAGTGTATAAACGCACGGTCGCGGCTGACCTTGTCTAGGCAGGCGGTGTCTTTTCGCTTTCCGCATCGTCATCAAAACAAAACTTGTGAATATCAGCTTCAGATCGTATAGTGTAGATTTTCGCTTTCTCTTCCTTTCTTATCAAAATTCTTGCATTCTGGATCCATATGTACTTGTATTTGTCCTTGAGCATGCTTTTTGCATTCCAAAACATTTGACGGATTGCCTTAGGGAGATTTTCATTGATGTAAATTTTTTTATTGCTTTCATTGTTTAGAATCTCGCCATTAGTTATAGACGTTTTCTTTCGGTTGATCCATTCATTTCTGGCCGACTTAGAATTCAGCGTAACGAGAATGTGCCGTGGACGTTTCTCGTCAGAATTTTCTCTTCCTACCCTCATTGACTCATCAATTTTATCGCATCTTAAATTTAGTTTTTGAGCGATTTTTTCCACTATTTGTTTTGTATTCTCACCTTTTTTTTCTTCTACGCCAAATATCTCGATGTTTCTTTCTACTTCCTTTTGCTCTAGCTGGCTAATTCTCTCTTCCAAAGACTCGTTGACCTTTTGTAAATATACATTTTTTTTTTCTCCAGAGATTTAATCTGATTTAACGAACATCTAATGTGAACTCGATGTGATCGGACGTGTCGTTATTGCATAAATAAATTATTTGCAAAAAATAATATTGACTTAGTTTTAGTGTCAGCGGTTTTTCTGTGTCAACTCGCGCTAAGTGAAATTTATAATGTGTGTTTAGTGCGTGTATCTAATCTAAATATAGAAATGAATAGCCCCTTCGGTAGCCGCAGTGGGCTCACCCCCCGCAGCCCGCCGCCCACACCCGCGCCCCGCCCGCCCTCTCCAGAGTCGCGGGCCTCCTCGCCTCCGCCCCAAGAAACGGAAGAGGACGATACTGATGCAATATCTACGCAGGAAATTCATAACTGGTCGAAGACCATTGAGCAGTATCTTAATGAAGTGTGTAATATCGCAGCCGAAGGAAAATTAAATTCAGAACAGAAGCTCAGAATCCATAACACGTGCCGTAAAGTGTGCCATGGGGCAAGTCAAATGGCAGTTTTCTACCAAGACCTAAAACAAAAAGCTATTCAATCCCACAGTGCCCTGAGAGAGCTCAACACCAAGCTAGACCTTTCACAGCAACTCCAAGACCTCAAACAAAAAATTGAAGAGTCCTCAAAACCTGTTTCGGGAACGCCGTCCTTCGCCGAAATGGTAAAAAAAAGTTCGGGTAGTTTGATCCAACCAAGTAATTTTAGTTCTGTAGCAATTTATCCGACTGATAAATCGAAATCAAGTGATGAGACCAAATCCTTTGTCCAAAAAATCATCAAGCCAGCTGAAATGAAGCTACAAGTTAGAAGTCTGAGAAAGGTGAAAAATGGCGGTGTTATCATCAGCACCGAATCTAAGGACGACATTGTAAAACTCAAGCAGTCAAAACAGCTCACATCCTCCGGCTTTACTGTTGATGATGCCCACAAGCGCAGGCCTAGAATTGCGGTTATCGGAGTGCCCTCTTGTATGCAGGATGCGGAAGTCCTCAGCTGCATATTTCACCAAAATTTAGCAGATAAAATGGAAAACTTGACCTTGGAAAACTTTTTGGCCTCCATCAAACTAAGTCATAAGTCAGGAAAAAAGGATGCTGCGACTTGTAATTATGTTATTGAAGTGTCAGCTCTCATACGTAAAGCTCTAATGTCGAATGACAGAGTTTTTGTAAATTGGTCTTCATGTCCCGTCAGAGATTTTACACTCGTTACACGGTGCTTTAAATGCCAGCAGTACGGCCATGCGGCCAAAACGTGCAAGCAGGAGACCAGTACCTGTGGCCATTGCGGACAAGTAGGTCACACAATAAAAGATTGTTCAAAGAAGGCCGAGCAACCAAAATGTGCAACTTGCATGCACTTTAAGAAGCCGTGCAATCACAAAACGGGCGATTCCATCTGTCCTGCTAAACAACTTGCAGAAAACAGATATATTAATTCAATAGATTATGAAGGCGCCTAAGAGCGCCCCTCGTAGATTATTACTTAAAGAACTTTTATATTCGTTTTTTCTCTAACGCATTATGACTGAGAATTTAATCTCTGACCTAGATAATTTTCCTGTATCGGAATCTAAACCTTGTGATGTTGAAAGCTGCAAGCAGTATGTTTCCTCCTATTGTAATCCACTTACCTTTTTAACACAAAATATTCGTAGTATTTTCAAAAATTTTGACAACTTCAGTATTTTTCTACAACGACTTGACATTGGCTGTGACGTAATTGTTTTGACCGAGTGTTGGCTAGGAAAGCAATACAATTTACCTGTGATGCCAGGCTATAATATGCAACATAGTAAGATCAATTATAATCAAAGTGATGGTGTAGTGATCTATACCAAGAATGATTTGAATGTAACCGTCGAGTAGCCGAATATCTTAGAATGTAATCGGTTATTAATAAAATTAGGATCAGAGTTTGCAATTCTAGCTATTTACAGATCACCTTCTTTCAAAAATGTCAATATATTTATTGATTCTCTAAATGTCACTTTACAACAGCTATCATCTTTCAAAAATATAATATTAATAGGAGATATAAATATTGATATTCTTCCAGGAATTAGCAACCCTTCCGCGCAGGCGTACCTCGACTTATGCTCTTTTTACGGCTTACTCCCCGCACACACACTGCCTACTCATAACTCAGGTTCATGTCTAGATCATATCATGCTTAAATCCAGTTTCCCAGCCATAACATTAGTTACTAATTCGACCACCACCGATCATAGTGCTGCCCTACTTAAAATTACCTACTGTAAAGCGCACGCAAATAGTTTCAAAAATTAACATGAACACACTTGAAAATGATTTACGTAACATTGACTTCGACCCAGTTTATAATAATGCAACAGATGCAAATTTCTGTATGTCTTTCTTTATACAAAATGTCCAAGAAGCAGTTTCGAGAAATACGATAAAAATCCGTGTAAGCAATAAAAACCGAATTATTAAGCCCTGGATAACTCCTGGACTCATTCGTTGTATGAGACATAGAGATAAATTACATAAAAAAGCGAAATTAAAGCCAGATAATTTAGTGTTACAATTATCTTACAAAAGATATCGTAATTTTTGTAATAACCTCCTAAAAAAAGTTAAAACGTGTTACGATAAAAATAGACTGGAAAAGGCAGGAACAAATAATAAATTAGTTTGGAAACATATTAAAAATGTAACTTTCACCTCAAAACAACACGAAACACCCACAGGTTTACTACAAGCATTTCAATCTCCATTGTCGTCAGTAAACAGTGCAAATGACTTTTTCGTCAATGTAGGAAAAAATCTTGCACAAGACATCCAACACCACTCAACTTTAGCTCCCAGCACTTCATTAAGCTATACTTTAAAGTCTTTTGTACTGTTAGACATTGATGAGAATGAAGTTGAAAAAATTATCATGGGCTTAAATGACGAATCTGCAGTAGGATGGGATGGCATTTCAAATAAAATTCTTAAGAGTTTCAAGCATATTCTGATCCCGCCGCTGACACTTATTTTTAGGAAATGTCTGTCAGAAGGCATTTTCCCTAAATGTCTTAAAAAGGCTGTTGTTGTTCCTGTTCACAAATCTGGCAGTAAAATTCAAATTACGAATTATAGACCTATTGCTTTACTCCCATCAACATCTAAAATATTAGAAAAGATTATTAATAACAGACTTGTCCAATATCTGGAGAAACAATGTTTTCTATCAAAGTCGCAGTTTGGCTTTCGGTCAAAGTTATCTACTGCAGATGCTGTGCATCAACTTACTAACTTCTTAGTTCAGGAACTTGACAAGGGTAATCAGGCAGTAGGAATTTTCCTTGATCTTGCCAAAGCTTTTGACTCAGTTTCTATTCCTATCTTATTGCACAAGCTCGAAGACTTAGGCATAAGAGGTACTCAACTCAAACTTTTCAAAAATTATCTAGAGGAACGCACTCAATGCGTAAAAGTGGACAACATTTTCAGCTCTTACATGAACAACACCTCTTTCGGATTTCCCCAAGGAAGTATCCTGGGTCCGACACTATTTTTGATTTACATTAACGACCTTTGTAATCTCAAACTGGATGGTGGTACAATAGTATCCTATGCTGATGACACGGCTCTACTCTTTTCTGCAAAATCAAAGGAGGACCTCTATAAATATGCACAACTTGGCTTTAACACGGTAAATAACTGGCTTCAGCAACACTTATTAACACTTAACCCAGCCAAAACTAATTACATTCATTTCTCCATGCGCAAGTTCGATCCATTTCCTACAAATTTTTCATTATTTGCACATCACTGCAATGTTTCATCAAATCACCCATGCAAATGTCCAGAGATTCGTATTATTAACACTACTAAATACTTAAGAATCATAATAGACGAAACGCTGTCATTTAAACTGCATACTGAAGCCGTAAGAAACAGAACTCGTAAATTAATATATGTTTTTAAAAAACTACGCTCTATTGCAGATTCAAAAATAATTAGACAAGTTTATTTGGCCTTATGTCAAAGTATTTTAACTTACTGTATCTCCTCATGGGGTGGTGCGGCAAAATATTTTTTACTATCAGTTGAGAGAGCCCAGAGAGCGATTTTGAAAGTAGCAACTTTTCGTCCTTTTCTGTAACCCACTGATCTCCTTTACAAATCATGCAAAGTATTAACAGTTAGACAATTATTTATTATGAGTATAGTTTTAAAACAACACACCGCACTCCCCTTCAACCCTGAGCAGATTAAAAAAAGAAGGAACGATATTGTTTGCCCTCAAAGCAACACAAGGTTTGCCTTTTCTTCCAGATTTTTTGTATTTCTAGGACCTCTACTTTACAATAGACTGAATTCGAGGCTTGATCTATATTCCCATTGCTATGGTGAAATTAAAAAACTTCTCAAAGATGCCCTCTTAAGTATGTCCTACGAAGACACAGAAAAATTGTTAACAGTCACAAAATGAATTTATTTTAATATTTGCAATATTATTTATTCCTAATTTTAGAAGTTTGTGAGCCCTGTCTCCGCCTGAAATACAGGATTCTCCTAGTTCAGGCAAATGTAATTTATCTTCCACTGTTATGTATAAGTTTAGCCTATAAGTATTAATTGTATAACGATTTGAATAAATGATATTATTATTAAAAAAAAAAAAAATTTGGTACGTACCTACTGTATTTTTTCGACGTATCAATCATAAGGGGAAAGAAGGGAAGGGGGGGGGGGGCACAATCATCTCTCCCCCTCCTCCACCTCCTTCAACCCCGTAAATACACCGTTTCTCTATAAATAAGACGACCTCGACCAAAAATGGATCTCGCCTGTCGCGCCGAGGAGGTCAGATCACGTCCGCGTATTTTCTGACTACCCACATTCGGTAGACTTTTTCTTCCGCGTAGGATATTCGGGCTGCTTACATGCCGTAAGAAGCCCAATATCTACCTACCGCCTACTTCATCGTCGGCTACCCACCTGCCCCCGGTCTCCCCGGGGGTAGGCTTTGTCTACGTGTGGACGCGACACCCAGCACGCTGCCTTTTAGGGAGACATGACTCCCCCCGCCTCCATCGCGAAGGTCAAGAAGCGACCGAGGGCACCCCGTAATGTTGCCCAGGCCTTCTACCTTCGGGAAGAGTACGCCAACGAGCGCGCCGCAAAGGCGCCTGCCTCGCCGCCGCTTCACCGCACCCTGTCGAAATCCCCCGCAACCGCGGGCCCCCGACAGCCGCCTCTCTGGGCCATCCAGCCCACGCCACAAGTAACTTGGAAGCCGCCGACGCAGGTCCCATGGCGTGACCCGCGCCTCGAAAGGAGGGACAGGCCCCCGGCCTCCCCCCCCGCTCCGCAACCGGCGCCCCGCCGGCTCACCCCGTCGCCGCTGTCCCCGTCTCAGCTAGCGATGGACCAATCGTCGCCGCCGCCATCTACATCGACGGCCCCCACACCGACGCTGCCTCCTACCCACCCCTCGCCTCATACGCGGCCGCGACCGCCAAGCCCCCTTCACCGCCCCCTTCTCCGGTGAAGGCGCGGAAGGCCCCAGCCACGCAGCCAGCCGCAGGACAGTCCCGGTCGGCGCGGAAGCCACCGCCCATCGTAGTGGACAGCTTCCCCGACTGGCCCCACCACCTTCGCGCGCTCAAGGAGCAGCTGGGCCACGCGCCGAACGTGCGTCCCTATGGCAAGGGGATACGCTTTCTGGCGCAAACCGAAGCTGAGTTCCGGGTCTACCAGCGCTACCTCACCGCGCTGGAGGGGCAGACCGGGCTCTCTTGGTTCGCCTACGCGCCCAAAGCCGAGAAGCCGCTGAAGGTCGCGATCCGCGGCCTGCCAGCTGATACACGCCTGGAGGACATCGTCGCCGAGCTACGCCGCCTGGGTTACGAGCCAGAATTCGTGCGCCCCATCCGTGCCCGCCAAGGACGCCCTGGGTGCATCCACTTCGCCCAGCTTACTTAAACGCCAAACCTCACCCCGAGCATTTACGCAGTGAGCGAGCTCCTGTGTGTGCCCGGCGTGAAGATCGAGGGATGGCGTGGGAAGCAGAGAGTCCCGCAGTGCCACCGGTGCCAGCTGTTCCGACAAAGCTCGCACAATTGCCACCGGCGGCAAGCCTGCGTCTGCTGCGGCGAGGAGCACCCGGCGAAGGAGTGCCCACGCCCACGCACCGAGCCCGCCACCTGCGCGAACTGCGGGAAGGCCCACCCGGCGAACAGCCTCGCGTGCGCAGTCCTGAGCCGCGAGGTCCGCAACAAGAAAGCCGGCACCGCACCGAAGACATCCACCCAGCCTGCAAACCCGGCCAGGGTTATCGTCGCCCCCACGGGAGAGTCGAACGCGCCGGGGTCACTCATGGCCTCCGCGAACGAGCCCGGGGGGACGATCAAGAAGAGGAGGGGAAGGAGGAGGAGGAAGGGAACCGCCTCCGCCACTCCAGCCGCCGCCGCCGCCACTGCAGCCGGCCCCACCCAGTCACAGCCAGCGGCTTCGAAAGCGGTCGCCGCCCCGCACACTGCCGGGAAGAAGGCGAAGCTGACGAAGGCACCTCCCAGCACAGCTGCCACATCCACAGCGAATCAGATGCCCCAGGAAGCGGTCACCGCCCCACAAGATGTGGGCAAGATGGTGAAGCACCTGGGGGCAACCTCTAGTAAAGCTGCCGACGCCATTGACCTCGCCATCGAGCTCCTGCTCTCCGTCCTCAAGGCCGTGAGGGCAGGCACCGACCCGGCGGCGATAGTCACGGAGGGTGTCTCCATCCTGTCTCGCATGAGGACAGGATGCTGAGGCCCCTCCCCTCCACGCCAGGCAGCCCACGTCCACTACTCCCCGTTGAGTAGTCAGGACTGTGGGCCCCTACCACCAGCCCCCAACCACGACGTGCGCAGTGCGCGCGCGCCGCGCAAGCGTGCCGACGCCGCACCGCGCCCGCCCACCTCCGACGAAGAGAAGCCGCCGCTGGCTCGTAGGCGCTCACTAGGCCTCCCCCAACGGGGAATCACCTGGTGGGCTGCCTCGCCGCGGCGTAAAGGGTCATTTGACAAGGGATTTGTCAGGAGGCCGCCCCCGTGACACGCCTGTCGTTGCAGGCGTCGATTGACACCAGCCTCAGTGGCCCCAGGCCAGAAAGGCTCTCCCCGCTGCAGCTGCGCTGCAGCGAGAAGAACCCACAAGCAAAAATTTTTCATTCGCTCACCGACCTCCGCTCGTGTTGCAGGTGCCAGCTGCGCTCCGGACGTTCCCGAACGCCCGCCCCGCCGCTCCCCTGTCGCATCCCGCGCTGTCGCTGCGTCATCCGACGTGCGCCGAGTCATCGTGCGCCGCTTCTTTTTCAAAGCCCACGTTTACTCCGTGGCCGCATACGGTGGCCGCATACCCTGCTGTGGAGAGAGGGTGCCAACGAAGCCGTGTGTGGGTGGTGACCCGACCAACCGCGTTCCCTCTTCAAGGGAAAGCAGTCATTCGGCTGTGTTATTGGACCAGCGGCCCTGGGGTCTCCCCTAGTCGCCCCAGTAGCTTCCCGTAGCTGTCTTTCGTTGCCTGTCTGGATAGAGTTCGAACGTTGGGTATGTGTAGTCTCTATCCTCCTCGAAAGATATTGTAGGGACCTCCTATAAATAAATAGTCGGAGGAATCATCTCGCGTGCACCCGTAATTTAAGTACATCCTCGCTGTCTATCCCCGGCAGAAAGGGCACACCACGTCCGTTTTTGCCCCGGGGTGTCCCACCCGGGGCCCGCGCTTTAACCATTAGCGTAGGCCGATTGCCGTGCGGTTTCTTGCACGTTCTTCCGCACGGAACGGTTCCGAACGTGTTTAATGTTAGATTGATAGGTTGTTGACATGACGACTTCTCACGGGCATGATGGCCCATCTCCCCGGCTTCCGTGAGTACATAGCGGAACTCTACCCTGAGTTATTCACGGTCCCCCCCGGACCGTTCGGACGTGTTATCGAAGTGCTCCGTGTTAAAATTTTTCCCAAAATTTTAATACATTGAAAACTGTGCTTATAGCGGGTTTTCGTTTTGTGTTTTGTGTTTATTAGTGTAGTGCTGTGTTTGGATTGTTGTTTTTCTCCGTTTTCCGCGGAAACTTGCGGGTTTTCGCGAAACCACGTGCATGCACGTGGTTTTTTGAAGGTTAGTTTTGTTTGTTTTATTGTTGTTTAGTGTTAATTAGTGCTTTAAACTAAGGCTTCGGCCTTAACTTAGCCTAAGCTGCTGGCTGCAGCAAGCACTAGGTTCAAAATACCCAGTTCTTAGGCATTTGGAGGTTGTAAGACCTAAAAGTAAGGTTAGTTTGCGCTTAAACCACGTGCTTGTTGTGTCCCTTTGTTCGGTCGGCCGGGTCACGTGGCCTCCTAGCGTCACTACCTGAGTGACGTGACACGTCACTTGACTTTGGCATTCCCCCACCCCCTCCCCACCTCAGCCAGTTGACATCCCCCCCTCCCCCCACCTAAAAATCTAACCCCTCCAAACACCCCCGACCCCTATATTTTCTGGCTGGGCACCTCAGCCCCCACCTCCCCCCACCACTCCCCCCCCCCAACCCCCCACCCCAAAATTTGAATCGGCCATAACTTTTGAACGGTTTGGCCGATTTTGACGAGACTTTCACTATAGACCCTTAAAAAAGGGGGTCCGTCGTTCCCTCCCCCCTCTCCCCCCCCCTCCCCCCCTGAAAATTTCGAGGGCTTATTTCTCGGGAACGAGCAGTCCGATTGACACGAAGTTTTCTTTGTTGTCTTTCTTGTGCCCCAGAGTAACCATTTTGTGTGTCACAAACCCCCCTCCTCCCACCACTTTGTGTCAAGTAGAGAAAGTGGTAAAATCTGATCGACTTTTGCGGGGACTATTTCTCGGGATAGGAGCGAGGTAGGAACGTGCGGTCTTCACCTCTCGGCAGAGAATAGGGTCAATATCACCTTTTATGTGACACCAGACCGTCCCCTACCTCCTACCCCCATCCCCATCCAAACAAAAAATCGCTGTGGAAATCCATGGTAAACTGTTGGCGTTGAGTGTTTGTAGTCGGCGTCTCGCCTTGGCGAGAATCCAGCAGCCATGTCCTCCCCAATAGGGGATGGAGATCAGTCCACCCATCCCCTCGACCTTGATGCGGAGAATGAGAGAGCGCTTGAGGATATGAGGCGAATGTCGCAGGAAATACCTGGATTCACCCCACGAATGTCGCTTCAGCGCACCCCTCCTCCGACTGCACCGCAGACTGTTCAGCAGCAGCCATTGTCAGACCTGCAGCAGGCAGGTTAAAAGAGGCAACTCTCATCTCCGGAAGAAGCGCAGGATGCACTTCGACCAAGGCTCAAGCAGGACGCTCAAGCAAGTGATGCTGCCCCAACCCTCAGTGGTATCGCCAGTGGATCGCTCACGGCTGATGCTGCTCCCCCCCTTAGCGCAATTGCTAGTGGAGCGCTCATGACAAAGGTGTCGAAATTCAGGCAGATTCGGAAAGTGTTTTCACCGGCCAACTCCGAACCCCCATCCCCCCCCCCCCCGAAGAATCGAACCCCCAGCTGCCGGCCTCTCAAGTGCAGACAGATGATTCGCTGGCTGGCTCGTCCAGCTTAGACCTGGTAACACTGGCCACAGGGCACTCCCGGGAGGGGATGCAATGCTTAAAAAGCAAGACCTCAAAACTCAACAAAGAGGATATTGCTAGTACAGCGGTGCATACGGAGCGGCTCGTGGCCATTGTGGCTCAACTAGCATCTAGAGAAGCAGCGGCTAGAGAGAGGGCGTGCATTGCCGAAGCAAAAGTTGAGTCGCTCAGGACGCTGCTGATGCAGGCCCAAACCAGCCCCGCTGCAGCCCAGTTTACTGGACAGCCAGTCACTCAGCCTAGTGTAGTGCCGTCGTATTCGCACATGCTGAAGGTGGGTAGGAATCAGCCGCCGATGACAGCGGTTAAAGGCCACTCAGTGATCTTCTACCCCAAAGATGCAGAGTCCCTTAAATCCGCAGAGGAGACAAAGGCAGAGCTCCAAAAGACGGTTTGGCCGAGCGCTCAAGGCATTCCCATTACGGGAGTACGCAAAGTCGGGAACTCTAGGGTGGTTGTAAGAGTGCCAACAGCCGAATCTGCACAAAAGCTCAAGCAAATGGCTCCACCGACGCTCCGAGCAGTGGACCCCAAGCAGCGTCTCCCACTAATAGCACTCAGCAGTCTGAGAAGTGATCCACCAGCGGACTGCCTAATAGAGGATCTCTTTAAACAAAATTTGCAAGATGCCGAAGGCTGGACAATGGAGAAGATAAAAGCAGAGTGCAAGGTTGCGTTCAAGAAAGGGCGACGCGATGGGGGTCGCACTACCGTCGTACTTGAGTGTTCTGCATCCCTTAGGGACAAGCTGCTGTCTCTCGGCCGGCTCTTTATAGGCTGGGACTCAGTTGAGGCCACGGACTATATCCGGGTGACTTGCTGCAGCAAGTGTCAGAACTACGGCCACCCGGTTAAATACTGCAGGGCAAAGGACATGGTCTGCAGCAAGTGTGGCGAAACCGGCCACAAGAATTCAGAATGCGTGTCTGCGACAGCCTGCTGCGCCACATGCAAACAGTTCAAGCACCGTGACGCAAAAACGCACAACACACTGTCGCCATCGTGTCCAGCTCGCATACATGCGGAACAGCAGGCTGCCAACATGACTCAATATGGCTAAATCCTATTCGATTGGTCAGTTAAACCTGCAAAATTGCCGGGACGCTATACTGGAGCTGCCCTCTATCGCTATTCAACATAAGCTGGAAATGGTACTTGTCCAGGAGCAGCACTCCACAACGGCAAGCGAGCTTCCAGGTTTGGTCCAACTGGGTGAGGAGACAAAGTCTGGTATCTACGTCGCTAATAACCGGGTCGTGCTGACAGCACTGAACCATTTAAGCACCACTCATTGTTCAGTGGCCCACGTCACGGCAGGCCAAGAGTTTTACGTGGTATCTGCCTATTTTCAATATAGTCACGACATAGTCGTCCATCTTAACCATCTCTCTGGCGTATTGGACCAATTAAGTGGAAAGCCTGTCCTAATATGCGTAGACAGCAATGCCCACTCCCCATTGTGGTTCAGCGACGCTCGACAATATACTGGCAGGGGCTACGAAGCCACTTACAGACGCGCCCAGATGGAAGAATTTATTCTTTCTCGCGATCTCGCTATCCACAATCGGGAGGGACAGCCGTCTACGTTCAGTGGGCCGAATGGGTCCTCTAACATCGACCTCACACTGACCACCAGGGGCCTCTCGGTTGCTGAGTGGACCGTCTGCGAGGGAGCCAGCCTAAGCGATCACCAGCTTGTAACCTTCCGACTGTCCTGCCAAGGCAGTTCTGCCCCAATACAAGCCCATGAGGTGCCTGTAACCAGATTCAGAGAGCGTGGTGTAAGCTGGGAGCATTTCTGCACGGTGCTGAACTTTCGCATGGGCGACCTGAAGGTAGATGCACCGGTCAACAAGCTGTGTAGCCAATACACAAATATGGTCGTCCACACTGCTCACTCATGTCTCGGTATTCGGAGGAAAAAGGAGTTTGGAGGTTACGAGTGGTGGTCTGCTACACTAGACAGTGAGCGCAAACAGGTTGCTGCTGCACGACGGAGATGGCAGAGCTGTCGAGGAACTCCTGGTGCTCGGGAACAGCGGTTGCTCAAGGAGCTTCGGGCCAAATGCCTCGAATACAAGACGGCCATGAAGGAAACTGAGCTCAAACACTGTCGGCTAGTGGCCGAATCAGGTAACGACGACCCATGGGGGTCAGCCTATAGGGAGGCATCTGGGCGCAACCGTCCCCCGCTGAATATAATTCACGGCGTCCTGCTCGCGCAGGGTTACACTGCAACCGGTAAAGAGACAATGGCTGGTCTGCTGCAGGCGCTCTGCCCGGATGACGACGTGACGCGAGACACGTCATATCACCACACAGTACGTATTAATGCTCTCTTCACTCCATCGGGGAGATACTCCTCGCTGCCGAACCTCAAAATGCTCGAAGAAATTATTAAGGACCTGCCCAACACTGCACCTGGACTGGATGGTTTATCACCTAGAATCGTAAAACACGCATTTGAAGTCAGCAGCACAGAGATGACACTAATGTTCAGGCGTTGTGTTGCTGAAGGGGTCTTTCCAGACATCTGGAAGACAGGTCAACTACTAGTCCTGCCCAAGGGGAACGGGAAGCCGTTGTCTGACCCAAAAGCTTATCGCCTTATCACGCTGCTGCCGGTCTTGGGTAAAATACTTGAACGTTTAATAATAGCGTGCACTGCCTGCCTCCAAAGCGGAATCTCCGAGCGCCAACACGGCTTCACACCGGGTCGCTCCACATCCACGGCTCTTGGGGCCCTTCATGATTTCATCGATCATTCCACGGAAAAGTACGTGCAGCTGATCTTTTTGGACATTTCTGGTGCGTTTGACAACGCCTGGTGGCCCATGATTTTGGTTAAGGTTAAACAGCTTGGCTGCCCTCCGAATATCTACCGTCTGCTTGTGAGCTATTTCACAAACAGACGTGTGGGATTAATTGCAGGAGACCAGGTTTCATGGAAAAGGACCACTATGGGGTGTCCACAGGGGTCTGTGCTCGGGCCTACACTGTGGAATGTTCTGCTTGACGACATTTTAAGACTGCCGACGCCTACGGGCGTCAACATGATCGCGTACGCCGATGACGTCACGATCATGGTCGAGGCCTCATCCCGTGCTGCGATTGAATCCAAAGCCCAGGAAACTCTCACCCTTGTATCAGAATGGGGGATTCGCAATCGGCTGGGCTTTTCGCCGGCAAAGTTCCAGACCATGACGATAAAGGGTGGGTTTAAGAGATCGCCGATAATAAGGATGGATGGGGCCTCGATCAAAACCGTGTTGGAGGCGAAACTTCTGGGCGTCGTATTGGATGATGTAAGGTCATTTTTCCCGCATGCTCGATCCATAGGTGAGCGTGCTACAAATTGTTTTGGAAAGATGGCGCGCGTTTCTGCCTCTACGTGGGGTGTTCGATACCGAGCTCTGCGTACACTGTATACTGGTACATATGTGGCAACGCTCACCTATGCAGCGGGAGTGTGGAGCGGCCGCTCGTCATTGGTGGTAGCACGTAACAACCTGTTGAGGACGCAGAGGCCAGCACTCATTCTGCTGACCAAGGCGTATAGGTCGGTTAGCACTGCGGCCTTGCCAGTGCTGGCGGGAGTGCTGCCGGCTGATTTGGAGGTGCAGAGAGCAGGGCGCATAGAGCGTGAGGGGCGCAACAAGCCCAACCAAGAGCGCAATAAACTAAAGCGAGATGTATGGGAGGATACGCTGACCGATTGGCAGACACGGTGGGACGCAGTCGATAAGGGCAGGGAGCTGTACAGCTTTTTCCCTGATGTACGGGCTAGGTGCAGCAGTCGTTGGGTGGAGCCGGACTACGTAGTGTCTCAGGTCCTGACAGGTCATGGCTGTTTCCGGTCCCGCCTGAACGCCATGACCCTATGTGACAGTGCGGAGTGTGACTGCGGCGAGGCACAGGAAACTAGGGACCACGTACTGTGGGACTGCCCACTGTATAGCGAGGAGCGCGCGAACATGATACGGCCGATACAAGAAGGTATGACTGGTCCACTGTACCACGGCGACCTGGTTAGCTGCCCTGAAAACTTTGCGTTGTTTAAGACCTTCGCTCATGAGTGGCATCACAAGCGGAAGGACGTATAAGCACGCCATGCTTGCGGTCGGGAGTACGTCACGTCTGGCAACTCGCGCGTTTAAGGCCCCCTCCAATTATCACTGAGGGAATGCGTCGGTGGAAACATTCTGGACATGGCGTGGTAACTTTTTTCAAATTTTATTTGTAAAACTCATAAAATAGAGTTGGGGGTGGTTCCAACGGCGCTTTTCACCGCGATTATACCGTATGTTGCCAAGATGTGCTGGGCGTGACGTGCTCTTGTCTGCATACACAATAGTTTGTCGGCTAGCTGGGCGTCGAAGTCGTACATGTTCTTGTGCCGTCTCCCACAACTGTGGCGAATGGCGAATCGCTAGATACAGTAGATAGGTAGACGAATAACTTGTAGGGAGATCATGCGTTGCATGTTACTCCCATGTTTCGGTCCGTTATGCCGTAAGGCGGGTAGGACCATGGGTTGGTTGGTGGGTCCCCCCCGGGACTCGCCGTCGGCCGTCATAGCAAGCGGACGTGTCGGAGCGCGCGGAGTAAATACGAATACTTATTTTCCTTTTATTTCTTTGCTTACGTGCATTTCTTTCGAATCATTGCGTTGTAAGCTTAACAATAGTGATTATTGTTAGGTTGTGATTGTGGTGACTTGCCATTTGTGCAAATATATACATTATAGACGCGTTGGTGCGAATCTAGGTTAGGTTTCGTTTTATATCGCCTAGACGATCTATTTGTGTATTGTGCCGTCTTTTGTAGGATAGTGACCTCATTAATTAAGTGTATTGACCGTGTTTAGTGCTTTATTTAGGCAACTAAGGTGGATTTTACCGAGCACGTGTTCTGCGTACCACGCGGTGTGCGCGTGGTTGGAGCGCTCAACAAGATGGCGGCCGCACGGCGCGCGGTGTGGCTCTGCTCGCTAGTATGAGCCCCGCATGCTTGTGTGTGTGAGTGATAGGACACTGTTGGTGCGTATTTATATTTGGATTGTTGACATTTATGTGACATTTTTATGGGAATTTCATTACAAGAACATTATTCTGAACTTAGATTTATTTTGTAGTTTTTAATACAGGAACGTTATATTTTGGACTTAGTATTTGTGATATTTGTTCCTTGCCATAAACTTTCTCGCAGGCGTATCTTGTTTGACCCCTGTATTATTACTACAAACCTTTTGTAAGGCGTTGTGTACACTGTACTTTTGTCATAAACTTTTTAGCTGCTTTGAACTTTTTCTCAGGCGCTTTGTTTCTTTTGCACCTGTATTATATAGTGCTCCCACAGCGACATGGCCGACCCGGACCCCTCTCCGGGGGGGGACCTGGAATCACAGCGGCGATGGCAAGAGATGGAGGATGCGCGCCTTGTGCCGGAGCTTGACCTGACACATCCGCGGAGATCCATCTGCAGGACCCCTCCACCAGGACCACCACCAGCGACTACACCACCCTCGGGTTTCGCACCTCCATCGGCGAGCACCATGGATGTGGATGAAGTCCCTCGGCCAACAGCGAAGCGTGGACTGCCTTCCCCTGCCCAGGCGCCCGCACAGGCGGAAGGGAAGAAACTCGCGTGTGATGTGGCGGGTTCCCCCGCAGTACAGCCAGGCGTACGCGCAGTAAGAGCGGTCTCAAAGGTTCCACCAGTCGCGGGACTCGTGGGGGGAGGACCACAACCCCCCCCAAAGGGCGCGCCGTCTAATGTCGAGGAGACCGTTTCTGAATCTGAGACGGAGAATGCGGAGGACAGTGGCCGTGGAACTCTGTCATCAATGAGTAAGGTGGCGCTTAACGAGCTGGCAAATGACGCAGGTAGGGGCATCATGGAGGCCGTTAGGGTGGGCAGCAGCAAGTTGAACAAGAATGAAATCTCGGCGATAGGGTGTCACGTGCAGCAACTGACGGCCATCATCGCGACACTGACGGCCAAGTTGGCAGAGGTGGAAATAGACGCTCGTGTCGCGGAAGGGCGTTCAGCGGTACTGGGGGAAAAATTGATCAGCGCCAAGCGTGATATACAGGCGGTTGGGGCTCACTACAAGCAGCCGGATGACTTTCCGGAGTTGCGTCTACCTCAAACTTCGTTCGCGTCAATGCTTCGAATGTCAGGCAAGACAACACTACCTAGGCCAACACAGCAAGGCAAACTTCTCACTGTATAATAATAATAATAATAATAATATAAATAAATTTATTCATTCAAAAGTTTTTCTTACGGCTAGGTATCTAAAACTAGGTTCATTAAAGATAAAGCACATTGATTAAAATGATCTGCCAGTGTTTTAAAAGGTTAAATCCTGTGCTAAAACACCAGCATTCTTCCTAGAATGACGCTGAAATAACAATATACAATGCGGTTGCGGGGGTACCGGGAGCCTATTAAATGAAAGTCGTGTGCTCTCTATGATCGAAGTATATTGACTAAACTATAAAGCTAACATACATGTATGGGAGAGGCAAGCCGCACACTACACCTCCCCCATTGCATAAAAGAAAAAATAAATGTAAATATATTTTTTCTTACACTATTCTTATTCTATTTCTATATTATTATATTTTTTTTTAATGCAAGACTTACATGTTAAATAGTTAGGTAGGTAACTGTTTTAAAATTAAGTTGCTGCAATTAATTGTTTTCTACGAGTAGACTGAAACAGAATGATTTCTATACTAAATGTTTCTAAAGTGAATTAATTTTGTTATTTACATCCAAAAAAGAAATCTCAATTTACTATTGTTTCTATTGGTTGTGTTACCTATGAAAATTTCTATTATTGTATGAAATTACATTTACTTTTGGTTTTTGTTTACATTTTTACTGAGCGTGATAAAAAAAATAGTTTCCATAAAACACCATTGCACAAAATAATGTAACGATCACAAAATAATGACAAACTTTTTTTTATAATATTTCCAAAGATGTATTTAAGTAATTCCTTTTTCGTCATTATTTTTTTTTTACTTTAGTTTATATGAAACCTTTTATTTTTCTTACTTTAAACTGCATAATAAAATTGATGCAAAAATCTATTAATTAATCAGTTACCAATAACGTGTTTTCGTCATTAAGTTCAACTTTTGAAACATTAGAATTGATCAGGAATGCTGTTTTTTTTAGCCATTACAACAATATCCACTAACTGAACAAAATGAATTTAAATTTTGTGTATGTAATCTGATTTATTATATGTCGTAGAGCGATTCTCATTTCGAATTTCCCGCGGTATTCTCGAAGACAAACGTTCGTGCCAGCAGCACCCATACAGTGGCCCAAGCACGGCGAAGCTACACCAAGCGTCAAATTAGTACTGAATTTCCGTACCAGTGTAGATTGTCGATGTTGGACGATGATGTTGGCAATGCTGGCTTTATTTAGATCGTGAGGTTGGTACTACTACAACGAATAGCGTGTAAAGGGGCGTGGTTTGTGTCAGTTTAGCCAACACGTAGCAAAGTGAAGACGAGGCCGCCATTTTCAACAGCTCATTCTTGTTCGAGATTTTACCACGTTAAGTCCTAAAGTGATAAATGGCCGCGAGATGAAGCCTGCAGCCGCTGGCGGATGAGCCGTGGCAATTCTGCGACGACAGGAGCGACCCTTTAATGACAGCTAAGTGTTTATGATCTTTTCTGCCTTAAACTGTGAGATTTTTAGGTTATGATACGCGAATACCTTTTGTGATAGTGAAACACGGTGCACTGTGAGTTTGCTGTAGTTGAACATGTAAATAGAATCTTAGAATAAGCCTCCAATGTTTGGGGTTGACAGGATTGTGCCACTTAGTTAATTTTACATTAAAACAACAGGTGGCACAAGCAGTCCTGCACACCGCTGTGTTTACCGACGACGTGATTGAGGAGAATACCATATGAGAGGTCTATGGCAAGTCAGGATGAATGATCGTTATGCAAGTAAGTTACACTCGATTGAATTAGGCGATTGTCAAAGATGTTATCGATGTCTGCTACAAATAGTTCGGCCAATATCGTGTTCTCTGCTATTCCTGATGTCTATCCCTTGCCCACATAGTGCCATCCCTCTCCACCCCAGGTCGTGTCTTCGACATATATTTACTCTTTAAATGCAAGTTATGTTTTTAAATTATTAAATCAATCGATGATCTATTAATTATAAAAAAAATTGTTTATTTATTAATTTTTAAATTTAGCATGCAGTGAAAACTGTTCAAAAATAGTGGATTAGAGAAGCTTCTTTTAGTCTGTGAGAATTTTGCGAATTCTCATGGATTGAAATATAATGTATCAAAAACTGAGATGGTTGTATTTAGGGCCGGGAAAGGTCCGGAGAGTGTGCCCGAGGTATTTTTGAGTGGATCAGCAGTTCGGGTTGTGAGGCGGTTCAAGTATCTTGGCCATATTGTCACTGAAGACTGCAAAGATGATCTGGACATAGAGAGAGAGAGACGGGCATTGTCGGTTAGGTGTAACATGCTCGCGCGCAGATTCGCTAAGTGCAGTAAAGATGTGAAGGATACTCTCTTTAGGGCCTACTGCCAGTGTTTTTACACGAGCCAATTATGGTATCGATACAAGAGAGTAACCTTCAGCACCATAAGGGTGCAGTATAATGATGCATACCGCATCCTTATGAAGTTTCCTAGATACTGTAGCGCGTCGAGCATGTTCGCCGAGGCGGGGATGCCTGACTTTTTTGCTGTTACCAGGGCTCGCATATCTTCTTTTTTGGGAGAGACTGCGTAACTCTGGTAACAGCATTCTTCAGCTCGTGACGCGGGACTTATCCAGTCCTATGATTAAACACTGGATTAAGATCCACAGGGACGCAAACAAGAAGTAAATTGTTTAATTATTTAGTTTAGTAATTTAAGGAGTTAGTTTAGGTACTATTGTACTGTGGCTTTTTTGGCTGACAAATAAACTTTTATTATATTATTATTATAAAATAAACCATGGTTTCAATGAATATAAAAAAATGTTTGATCAATGCTGCATATATTTCTTATTATTATTTTCCTAATTTTTTAAATTAAAGTAGGTACTGCTGGCAATATTTCATAATTCCATTTTCTTTTCACCTTTTCTTAGCTGCTTTACTATCTACTAAATAGAACTTTTTTTTTTTTGTATAATAGATTTCCATTATACGCTTATTAAAACTTACTATACCTTAATTAATCTTATTCTAGTCATTTCCGGTAACATTTTTCATTGTCTTGTTGACACCCTTTCGACATCTTAAGTACGCAAACTTTTGTTCTTATTTTAAGCATATCTTATGTTTATAACTTAGTAGTCAAGTTTGTTACAATCTCTTCGTTATGATTTTCATTACATAGTGGGTTGGTATACCTAACCTTTATTATTTACTCTCCGTTTTAAATATGGGCCCATAATATCGTCACTCATTGCATGCATATTTATTTTACTCATTATTTATTTAACATAATTATTTATTTTTTGGGCCGGCCGGTCCCATATTTATTTATTTAATATTATTATTGGTACGTAATATTATTAGTCGACTACATTTTATTATATTGGCATTTTTGCCTTTTATGGGTCGTGCGCACGCCCTATTATTTTACGAGGTCATGTTTTAAGCCTTTTTAGACTCTAACTACTCTCACGGAGCTAACTCGTAGTCACCATGATCGAATGAAAGATCTGACACTCAACGTACCTTTTTTTACACATATAGGGTCTCTCATTTATCAGCTATTAAAGTATTAATAAACTCGTGTATCGCGACGGGTATCTACCCCGATAAACTTAAACTAGGAATGATACGACCAATTTATAAAAAAGGTGCACACTCGACGTACTCCAATTATCGGCCCATCACTATTTTGCCTTGCCTAAATAAAATTATCGAAAAATTTATCGGGGACCAAATTAAAAATTATTTTTACATTAACAATATTATATCCGAGCAACAATTCGGATTTCAACCTAAAAAAAGTACCACTCAGTTGCTAGTAAGTTTTTGTGATGAAATCAACGCACATCTTAACAATAAAAAACACGTGTTGGTAAGCTTTATCGATTATAGCAAAGCGTTCGATACACTTCTGAATCAAACACTAATTAGTAAATTGGATCAATGTGGTATTAGGGGACCTTTGTTGAGACTTATACAGGACTATCATAAAAGTAGGCAATCATTTGTAAAAATTGGTAATACGTGTAGTACTGAAATGGAAATCAAATATGGCACAGCCCAAGGCTCAATACTCGGTCCAATTGAGTATATAACATATGTCAATGATATGGGTACCATAGTTAAAAACTGTAAAATGTACCAATTTGCTGATGATACAGCCATTGTGTCAGCTCATGCCGATTTAAAAGTAGCTCAAAGGAATCTACAAGAAGACTTTGACAGCATAAGTAAGTGGTCACACGACATGGGTCTAATACTTAACAGTGATGTTGTCATGACAGATATTCTGATCTCCAATATTATAATATTTAAGCCACCAGTGTTTACTAACTTTTCATAGTTTTACGATATTGTTCATAAATGGTTGTTGTATTAACTCCGTTGTATGAACTGTCAGAGCGCGGCGGCTTTTCGACCAATCCCAGCGTTTTATGGAAAGGGTAATACCTATTGTAGTGGGAGAGGTCTCTTGAAACGTTCGAGCCAGCCTCGCTCAGGCAGTCGTATTTTGTTCTTCAAACTGTGAGATTCTACCTTTAAAAGAGTAATCACGTATTGTGTAAAATTATGAAGACTCGTCTTCATATGTATGGTATTGTGTTAATGTACCCATTTTAACACTGTGTAAAGTGAATAACTTATTACAAAACGTAAGTAGACTTCGAGTGTTTTATTTAACATATTTCTCAACTCCCTCTCATTTGTTAACATGTCAGAAGCGGGATACGAGCCCTCACTTCCCACAAAGTTGACTGATAATGTTCAAAAATACATCTGCTGTATCTCAAAAACTGACTTGTTTGAAATGAGTGGAAAAACTGGAAAATCGACTACTTGTTTTTTTTTTCATGTGGTATTTTTTACACCTTTTTTTTAACGTTGTGTTAAGGACGAGTGATTATTTAAAGTAAATAGTTATGATTGTATACTACCTACATGCTACCTACATTTTAAATCAATTTTGCACAAAATCGCCAGACGTTGGTAAGGAATAAGTGTACACAGTTCACTTTAACCATTTATTATCAAGCCTGAGTTTAAAACAAACAACATTTCGTGCTTTCATTCAGACAAATTAATCTCTTAGTTGTGTTTTACATATGGTTGTAATAATTTTTGGTGTAGGTACGTATTCAAAATAATAGTCTGAAGGTCTATTGGTTCGTATTCCCATGCGTAGTTCACTGTTTCAATTAATTATGTTCTTTAGTTTGTTTGAAATTTACTGCTGCAAAAAAAAAAAACACGTAATATCTAACTAAAAGCTACTTAAAAGTGTCCACTATTAAGTTTATAGATTTCATTCAATTTAAAGCCTTAAAAGCGTTTCAAATATTGATCGCTTCTATACAATAGATACTCGCGCTGGAATTTTTACATTTCAGCACGTCATAATGGACGAAACCCGTAACCATGGCAAGGGTCGAGCTTCGATTCGAGCGTTGCCTAGCTGTGCAGCGCAGCAGACTGCGCCGGGCGAGAAGCAGGCCAAGCAGCCAGCCCACAGCAGTCGGGGCCTCGTGGACAGCAGGCCATGCAGCCAGACCACAGCAGTCGGTGCTTGGTGGAAAGCAGGCCATGCTGTCAACCCACAGCAGTCGGTGCCTGGTGGACAGCACGCCATGCAGCCAGCCCACAGCAGTCGGGGCCTCGTGGACAGCAGGCCATGCAGTCAACCCACAGCAGTCAGGGCCTCGTGGACAGCAGGCCATGCAGTCAACCCACAGCAGTCGGAGCCGGGTAGACATCAGGCCATGCAGCCAGCCCACAGCAGTCAGGGCCTCGTGGACAGCAGGCCATGCAGCCAGCCCTCAAAAGTCGGTGCCTGGTGGACAGCAGCCCATGCAGCCAGAACCACAGCTGGCAGTCGGTGCCTGGTGGACAACAGGCCATGCAGCCAGCCCACAGCAGTCGGCGCCTGGTGGACAGCAGCCCATGCAGCCAGAACCACAGCTGGCAGTCGTCGCCAGGTGGACAGCAGCCCATGCAGCCAGAACCACAGCTGGCAGTCGGCGCCTGGTGGACAGCAGCCCATGCAGCCAGAACCACAGCTGGCAGTCGTCGCCTGGTGGACAGCAGCCCATGCAGCCAGAACCACAGCTGGCAGTCGGCGCCTGGTGGACAACAGGCCATGCAGTCAGCACCACGGCCATCCGCGCCTGATGAACAGCAGGCCGTGCAGCCAGCGCCACAACACAAGGAGACTGGTAAGCGGCAGGCTGTGCGTGCAACCAGCTGCCACTCGCACAATCAGCCCAGTGAGTAGTCAACTCCAGGCATATGGAGGTAACACCAATGACTTGGTTTTTGGTTCTTTTTAGAGTCTCAGTAGTTAGGCTTTGTAGTTAACCTTCCTTGACCCTGATGCGGCAGACACCCATGGTACTATTTTGTTAGAATGTTTCAAGCCAATTTTGTCCTATACTATTAAACGAGCCATAATATATTTGTAAAATGTTTGTCGATAACGGCTCTAACGATTTCAATTAAATTTACCATACGGGGTTTCCGGGGGCAAAATCGATCTAGCTAGGTCTCATGTCTGTTTTGCCCCGTGTTTCTTAGCATTATTTTTTAAAACATCGGGTTTTAGACAAAAACCTAGAGCGCCAATTGTTGGCGGGTACCATAACTTGCTCACTTGAGGCGGCTAAGAGCGAAGCTCGGTCGACTAGGTACTAAATCTTAAAGAAATAAAACTACATATCTATTCCAAATTAAACAAAATGTCCAAATTTAAATATTAAAACCAAAGAAAAAAAAACTGCTAAAGCCAATAAATTAAGTTTCATAATAAATATCTGAACTAAGATAGATAGATAGATAGAAACTCTTTATTGCACACAGATTAAGAGTAATTGCGTAAGAAACCTTATATCTAATTGCGCGCAAAGGCGGCCTTATTGCTTAGAGCAATCTCTTCCAGGCAACATTAGGACTGGGAATCGCTGAGATGGACACGAGTAGTGCAGAGTTCGCTTAACTAAGCTGCACTTCTCTTCAAAATAGGGTAGAATAATTTATTAATCAGTAGCTTTACAATTTAATATTTACAGGTTTTTTATAACAGTGACTAATACCGTTAAATTAGTTCAAGGCACATATGAGACTAGTCACAATTTAAAACTGAAAACCTACTCATCTCAAAACATACCAATTTCTATTTAAAAAAAAAAATAGTAGCTTATGTTAGGGATAGTGATGTATTTTTTTTAATATGAACAGTTAAATCTGTTCTGTAGTAATTGGGTAAAACAAAATATATATATATATATATATTCTATCTGTGAAGACCTGTAATTGGCTCTGTTTTTACATATTTAAGCTATCTATCTTGTATTGAAGCTGTTGGTTTTCCGACTATTAAATAAATAAATAAATAAAAACCTTTCTTCAACATGCTTATTGAATTACAAAAAAAACATACATATACTTAGATCAATTATATCAATAGTTCAGACTTAACACTTTTGAAAATAGGCCGAAATGACAGCCTGGTCGATAGGAATCACAATTTTATTTATTGTTAATTTAAGCCTTTAAGCAGAATAATCACGAACACTAAATATCGTTAGTATTATCTTCGCTATGTCGGTAATTAAAACATCATCATATCAGCCGAAAGACGTCCACTGTTGGACATAGGTCTTCCCTAGAGATCTTCTTGATGCCCGGTCCAGTGCTGCTTGCATCCAGCGGCTTCCCGCGACCTTGACCGAACCATCGGTCCACCTTCTGAGGGGCCCGCCTACGCTTCGTCTACTGGTACGGGAGTCGCCACTCTAGTGCCTTTACGCCTCTTTTGCGATCGGTTCGTCTTGCGATATGCCCTGCCCATATGGTGAGCCCTGCCAGTAAAACATAAATAATTAAAATCTTCAATAAAACAATATTCGTCAGAATGTGATTTTGGCCGACTTAAAGTATGTGAGATGATCGGCGGCATAAGCATAATCGACGAAGTATTGTTGCACTTACAAAAGAGACTGCTGATATATGCCGTGGTAAAGTGACGATTGTAGTATATTTATTTTGGCTAGACGGTGAACACTGTACTTCACTATTTTTCGTTGCTGTTGGTCACAATTCACACTAATTGTATTCCTTACTTAAGTAACTCTTTTAGTAAGCAAGGTTTAAATTACTTTTAAATAACTTTGATGATTTTGACAAAGAAAGAAAGAAAGAAAGAAATAATATTTACCTTCTTTTTTCTTAGTTTTTCTTCGCCTGCAACTAAGGGCGTTTTGACTTGTCTTGGTTATCTATCACCAGTTATCACACAAAACAAGGATAGTATTTGAGAAACTAAAACTATCCTACTAGCACATGATACTTTGAAACAATAGTTGTTAAAAATCGCTAATTACCATAAAGTTTGTTGATTAACCAATCACGTTATACAATCGCTCGTCTCTTGAAATCTTATCAAAACAACGAAGACGGTCGCTTTTATCGATTAATTATTATTATAATATCACTTTTATCGACAGAAGTGATGTACACAGAAGAGAGAAAATGAAAATTGTTCGGTTGATAGCACACTAATTAATAGTTAAGAGTTGATAAAGCCCAACTCAATACATTAGATCAACTTTCTGATACTTTAATATATTACCATACCTATAATTTATTTAAACTTTCCCAAATTACACGTAACTTGACTATAATAGTATAGTAGTAATAAAATAGTATAGATAAACATGTATCACGATTTCACGTCACCAATTTTGATTTGACAATGTGTGCGTTAATTTGAGACAAACCAAAAAAAAAAATTTTGGTTTAGAAAAATACTGTATTATACATTGAACGGTAAATATCAGTTATATTAAGCAGAAATAAAAGCGAGAATATTTTTAACTACCTATTACCCGCGACTTCGTCTGCGATGATCTAGCGAAAGAGTAAAGAAAACACATTTTCCATAGGAAATACTAAAATTTCTCCCTATGTTTATCTGAATCTTTTCAAAGCTAGAGTGAACAAGCATTAGCGAGGCTTACTTCCTTTCATGCTTACATGCTACATCAAAATAATTATAAAACAAAAAGATGGTGTAGATATTGTAATTAATTAATTAATAAGAAAGAAAGGAAAGAATCATAAGAAATATGACACTTCAAACGAGTGTGAACATCCTCTAGAGTTCTTGATACTCGATTGGACACGGGAAAATATTGATTGTAATCCCTTATTACTAATTATAATCCCTTTGTAAATTTCTCATAGAGTTCCCGGAGAATTTATGGAAAATGTATTGCACTTTATGCAGATTGCCTTAAGGCGTAAAGAGCTACATTTTCTTCATCTATTGCCTTATCTTCAGAGGTTTTGTGATTTTGTAGGGTGGCTCTTTATTGCACTTCAAGTTATTGAGACGTATTACTTAAGATCCATTACAACACATGAAAATGCGGACTTACCTCGAAATGGAACTTCTTCCAGTCAATTATTGAGGCTAAAGGTGATATACATTGCAAAATAGACGTGCAAGTTACCTAGCACTGTGCAAATCCCTAACTAACAATACAGTTAAAGAAGCTTAATAAGAGTTCATGAACATTTAAATGCAAATTTGGCTAACTAAATATTACTTTAGTTTAAGTGTCAACATTTTAATACCTCTACTGTTCCCAAATTGTACTTTTGAAACTCTATTACCATGCCATAAAGTCCAGAGTGTTCCTACTGACGTGCAGTTGGGTGTACCTATGAACATAACACCTTTCATTAAGGAAAAGGCCTTTATTCACAAATTATGAGTATGCAATTTTTGTATAAACAATGATACCACGTTTCAATAAATTTTTCGCATCTATCTTCGGCCACTGAGATTAAAATTTGAATTAATAAATCTTAAATATGCGACCATTATTAATAATTTGCTAATTATTTATAATTACACCTAATCTCTTTACTTTATAGTATTTTTACTACATTGGGCATAACCTTAAAGCCTTTGTGACGATAAACAAAGCTTTCATGAAAATAGGAACCTTTAACCTTGCACTTAGGAACTTACCTATTGCCTTGTTGCGTAACTTATGCCGCCTTGTAGCCCAACTCTTTGACATACGGCCGTGTAGCCCAATTCATTGACATATTATGGTCTTATAGCCCAACTCATTTACATATAAATAACAATCTTTTATTTCAGATTTCAACTCATTGTCATATAAATAATAACCTTTTATTTCAGATTAGAAATAATGGCCTTGATGCCAAACCATGGCATTGATGCCAAACCATGGCCTTGATGCCAAACCATGGCCTTGATGCCAAACTCTGGTCTTGATGCCAAACCATGGCCTTGATGCTGAACCATGGCGTTGATGCCAAACCATGGCCTTGATGCCGAACCATGGCCTTGATGCCAAACCATGGCCTTGTTGCCAAATCCTGGCCTTGTTGCCAAATCCTGGCCTTGTTGCCAAATCCTGGCCTTGTTGCCAAATCCTGGCCTTGTTGCCAAATCCTGGCCTTGTTGCCAAACCGTGTCCTAGTGCCAAACTTTGGTTTTGTTATCTACAGTTCTACATAATTTTTATCACTATCATTGTTTGTTTGTTGCCATGTTGCTTTGTATTAGACTTAATATTATCATAATTTTTTTGTAAAAAGTAATGTTATGTAGGCATTGTTGCCCTATGTAATAAATAAAATCTTTTGAATCTATTGTACTTAATTCGTACTTTACGTGATAACAACCGATGTAAACAAATTATATTTCAAAGAACTACGAGTTCCCAACCTTTTTGTTATTTAGATTTTGTACTTATGAGACGTCTTGTAATATTCAACATCAATATTTCTTGACAATCTTTAGTAATTCTGTCTGATTACTTCATAATCATAATTAAATCTTGCGTTTGATAAATTTCACATAATGTAAAAGCACTGTTAAATAATATTGTGTCATATTATAGCAAACATTCGGATCTCTATAACTTATAAAGAATAGTGTTGTACATGTATTCGTTTTTGAGAGACGGTACGAGGACGTACCTATCACAATCGGATGGCCGACTGTTGTCATGACAGATATTCTGATCTCCAATATTATAATATTTAAGCCACCAGTGTTTACTAACTTTTCATAGTTTTACGATATTGTTCATAAATGGTTGTTGTATTAACTCCGTTGTATGAACTGTCAGAGCGCGGCGGCTTTTCGACCAATCCCAGCGTTTTATGGAAAGGGTAATACCTATTGTAGTGGGAGAGGTCTCTTGAAACGTTCGAGCCAGCCTCGCTCAGGCAGTCGTATTTTGTTCTTCAAACTGTGAGATTCTACCTTTAAAAGAGTAATCACGTATTGTGTAAAATTATGAAGACTCGTCTTCATATGTATGGTATTGTGTTAATGTACCCATTTTAACACTGTGTAAAGTGAATAACTTATTACAAAACGTAAGTAGACTTCGAGTGTTTTATTTAACATATTTCTCAACTCCCTCTCATTTGTTAACAGTGATAAGACTAACTTACTATACATTCATTCTCCGTACAAAAAGCCAATGGAAGTGCCAATGATATTTGCACATACTCATGTATGCCTGCACAATCATCCTAACAGCTGTGGCTGTCCTACAATCGCTCTAGTTACTGAATGTAAATATTTAGGTCTTACAGTAGACCAGAATTTCAATTTCAGAAGCCACGTTGACCAAATCTGCAACAAATTAAGGGCACTTCATTCTAAATTCCAAATCCTAAAACATCGACTTCCGACTTCTACACTAATTTTGATGTATAAAACAATGGTAGATTCTTTAGTGACATATGGCCTTAGTACTTACGGAAGGACATTTCCCTCCTATCTTAATGACATATACAAGATCCAGCTTCGCATTTTAAAAACCATATCACCTACTAATGTAAAAACAAAATACACTCTTAACCCAAACGATCTCTTCTACCACTATAATACCTTACCAGTAACTCAGCAATTTGCATTAACGATATTAAAAGAATACAATGAAAACCCCATTCGAGTTCTAAAACTGGAAAAAATATCTCATACAGTTTTCACCCGCTCACTCATTTCCCAAAAGTACTCTGTTGCGATAGTAAACAACTACTACGGAAACAGAACTGCCAATGTTCTTGTGCCTAAACTGCTAAATGGCCTACCAACGGATCTAAGACAAATTTTTGATAGCAAGACCTTCAATAATAAAATAAAAATTTACTATAAGAAAATACGTAACTCGGATCAGCCTGTACCTTAATCCGTTAACCAGTTCTCATTATTGTGTACTGGTGACTATGAGCGCGACTACGTGAAATAGTTATGTCTCATTCTCGCCTGCTACATTACGGCTTCTCTCTCTTCTTTAATTCTTGCAATAACGTAGTTTTATGTGTACTTGATTGTGTTTCGTGTTTAATTGATTTAATGAAAACCAATATTTCATGTATAGCTATAAGTTAGCGATGTAATTGAACTAACAAGCAACGTCAGATGCGGCACGTCTTAAACCCCATAAGGGTTTTAGTGTCAAACTTTATGTAACTCATTGTTAATAAATATTAATATAAATAAATAAAAAAAAAAAAAAAATTAAGACATTATTTTTGTCTCCAACAGCATTCATACCGGAGACTCGTCCGACCTATGACTAGACTGAAGGATTTGAGCCCTATTGAGTACCTACTTGTGTACCACTCATTTGAGCATTTACTTAGCTCTTTGCCTGTAATTACTCTCTTGGAGCATTATTGGAAACTTATTCCCTACATTCTCTCTTACGCCATTCTTTTCAATCACACATTTTTGCTAAACCAATCCATTATTTGAATATTTCGACATCCAAGTCTTGACTAGTTAACAGACTACAAATAATCGTTTGGGTGATCAGTCCAACCGATCGTCAAGACTCTGTCTATCGAATTATTCCCGTCTCATACCATACTACTCATACCCAACTTTTCAAAATATCCGTCATGCCAAATCCAATCTTTATATTATCACCTATCAGCACTTTCTTTATCGTTTCACATAAATATCAGTGCATGTCATACCATAAGAAGTAAAGTACCTAATTGCACGCAGTGGAGACAAAAAGATGTTTAATACCTTATTTCCTATTCCTACGTAATATCCAACTCTCTCAATACGTTTCAAATACTACTTAATCCTTTACCATTATCAATTGTATTACTTTGTAAGAATTACGTCATCGCATCGTTACATTTTTATTTGAATTCGACATCCCATATAAACATAGGTACGTGATTTCCCCAAGTCACAAATTTTATAACATACATGTTGTCGTACATTGTGTGTATTATCTTATCTCTTTATCAAGTCTAATTCTTAAATGCTACCTGTTTTGTGTCACTACTTAATTCTATTTATTCTCTATATTTTATTCCTAAGACCCGCTATTTCATAACATGTTAACACAATTTCTCTCTATCTCTTTACCAATACGATCGCATAAATCAAAACATATTACAAAAATATAATAGATGTCGTACAACAATTTGTTTGAAAGGCGTTTCCCTTTTATGATTAAAGCGTCTCGTCTTACATTACTGCTAAGTTGCAAGTGATACTCCACGGGACATGATGTTTCAAACAAAGTGCTTACTGTTAAAATTTTATAGTACGAGGCGTCAAATTTAAGTTATTTTAAACATAGTTACATTCCATTATGATAAATTTACTTACTGAAATTATGATATACATACATAGCAAACCAAAACAGATACTATTAAAAAATCTGTTAGTTATAGTGTATTTTTTATTATTATTTATCTATTGAAATCTATATTTTTTTTCTTAGCTTATATATTATTTTATTCTAATTATGCGTTCTTACTTTTGATTTATTTTTATAATTTCTGTTTTAAATCGCACACCAAAAAATATTGAAAGTACCATAATATGCTATGCAGTAGATGTTTATATGAAAACTTTGATTAGGTTAATATGCAACTGACTGTACTACTACAACAATGTGATGTGACACTGGTTCGATGTACGCTTACACGAGTTAGAGTCCTATATTTTATTTTACGCGTCTTCGTAAAAAACCCATTAAGCAATTTTTTTTTTCTTATTTACCTTTGTTTCCTTTCTCTATGCCTTTATGCAGAAACTTTAAAATATCAATGTGTTACTTTATTACTTTGAATGATTGAATATTTTTAAGATATTATAGGACTAAAATTAAAAGAGACCCGGTATAACAATAAACTTCTTTACAAGAACTAAAAGTATTAAAAAATATCAAAATGTTTCTCAAAATTTTGACTTTTCGTGCTAAGTTATTTCACAGTAGGTATTATTTTTCATACACTGCAAGCAATTTGATATCCTTGGCACCGCGTTGTCGCCGATGATACCTTTTTGGTTCTGTCTGAATTTTTATAATTTCGTTCGCTACAATAAATACTACCACTTACCTAAAAATGTTGAAATGCTTAAAATTTTACATTAAACATATATGAAAATCAATAACTAGGAGGATCAATTTGCTATTTTCAAACTAAATATGTAGATTCACATTAAATTTTAGCCTGATAAAATACTTCTGAACTTGTATTTTAATTCAGATAATAATTAAATATATAAAGTGCATCTGATATTTCAAAATCTAATTAAGAAATAACCTTTTTTTTAAAAAACGATTTAAACAATTTAATGACAAAGAAATATGAATTTCTAGTTTATACAAACATGTTTTGTATTTTTTTTTATTTTATCAGTTTTTATTAATAAAAAAAAAGTAACACAAAACATGTACAGTTATATAAATTATTACACGTCTACTTCGTGTAGAGTCAATTCCTTGTAAACTAATATTATAGGTGAGAAGAAAATGCTTAATTGTTTTTGATTAATATAATAATGAAATATGCCTCTGCCTGGAATTAAAGAGTCCAAGGGGTCATTAAAAAAAAGCTTTATATTGCCAACAGTAAGAAGCACACGGATCATGTAATTTAACTCTACAATTATTATAAAAAAGCAAACAAAAGCCAATGAAGATAAAAAAGAAGAAATATTTTGATCGTTTTTACATGATTCGTGGCTTTATAAACTATATATACTAACCTTAAGATAATCTATGGAGAGTCACTGACGGCGAGTTGCAGCATTCTCTTCTTTCTTGCTGTATTTTTATTTATTGATTTATTCCATTATTCGACCGAACCTAGCTAATATTTATTTCCTCTTGTGGCCTAGCTATAAAAAAAAAACCCGAAACGCGATCTCACTATTTGGCTGCATCCACTTCCGGCTGCATACACTTCCGACTCGAACACCTCCCGGCACCCTGCACACACTCTCATCATCCATCTGACTCCAACAACTCCCTGCGCCCAGCAACACATCATCATCCATCTGGCTCGTTCATCACCCGGCCGCCTGCTCTGTTCACTTTTCACTTATTTTGCCATCTTCTTGATTTTTACCGATCTTCGTTCTATATATCTTTTTCTTCTTGACACAATGTCCTGCTTCTGTTACGCTGTATTTTTTTTCACAACTTCGCCATTTTTTCCCCTTAACACTTTCTTCTTGTTACGATTATAATTTCAATTCCCATCTTTTTATTTAAACACTGTATTCTTATTTTTATTTCCTCTCTTTTACACCATCACATTTTGCCACTCCACTGACTCACCATAGTTTTTAATTATTTTTAGTAATATGTTATAATTATTTTAAAAGTTCACATTTTTTTTGTTTAATTTGTATATATTTTTTTTATTTAAAGTCTATTCATTCTTTTATGTTACCATAATCCACAACTGTATTATATTTCAAATATTTAACATCACGAACTCATTTGTTATTTGATCCCGCGCTGCTCAGCGCTGCCCGTATAAGGCAGCACTGGCAGGGTCGCCATGCGGTTGCGGGGGTACCGGGAGCGTATTAAATGAAAGTCGTGTGCTCTCTATGATCGAAGTATATTGACTAAACTATAAAGGTAACATACATGTATGGGAGAGGCAAGCCGCACACTACAACAAGCGTATCTGAACCGCGATTCAATTAAAATACTGATTGAAAGTAACAAAAATAAATGTAAGAAAATAAATGAGAATAAATGAACTACTAAAACAAAAATAAAATCTGACATAATAGTTGGATAAAATACTCATCGGAATATGTGTGTGTGTGAGTGTGTGTGTATATGTATATATGAGCCTTGGGTATAATATTATTGTATTGGTCGAAGTAAATTTTCAGTTTCTGTGTAGTTTAAATTAAGAGGCCAATTACGTACTATTTTTTTACATTCAAATATATTTTTATTAGCTATATTAATCTTTTTATTAACGGCATTGTACAAAAAACGACCTAGGAAGTAATAGAATCTTTGCCCAAAAGTAGTCTTACACGTTATAGCCTTTGTTGGGACAATGTCACCTCGATTTGGACGTTTGTAACGGTTTAGTGTTAAGAGATCTGTATCCAGAGCAGTGTGTTGTTTTAAGATTAAGGCGAAAACAAAAAGTTGACGCACCGTCAATATTTCCCATAGTTTATAAAGTTCCGTAGTGGGATGACGAAATGGCAAAGATGCACCGACTTTCAAAACGCTTCTTTGAGCTCTTTCCAAAGGAAGCATATTAGATTTCGCAGCACCACCCTACAGAAGATCAGGACGGCGCCTCCACCATAAAGACAGCGGAAGAAACTAAGGCACTGCTGAAGAAGGCCATTAACCCCCGCGATCTTGGTGTTCAGGTGAATAGACTGAGGAAGGTGGGTAATGCTGGGGTGCTATTACAAACCACGACTGCAGAGGCGGCGGAAAAGATAAAAAAGGCAATGCCACCAGCGCTTAAGGCGTCAGAACCAAAAGAGCGGGCACCACTGGTAGCTGTCCTGAACGTGGAGGGTGATGTAGACTCGGCGTCGAGGTTAACACGCAATGCTATTCACGGAAGGTTGTGTGAATTGGAAAGCTACTCCGCGTTTAAAAAATTTTCAAAAATTCTAAAAAGTGGTTTTTTGTGATCCGATTTTGACGAGTGATACGTCAAAAGTTGCGTGAAAATCTGTGTCATACGAGTGTCAAAAAACGAATTGGATTTTAGTGTTTTTCCTACAATTATAAAGAAAAGAGTGGAGAAGTAAAAAAGTTTAAGACTTTACACGCATGCGCTGGAAAAAGTAAATCGACAACATATACTTTTTATTGAGTCAAAAAGTGCGCATTAGTAGACCGCATCTTCTGAATTTTTATTTGAAATTTTTCCGCCCCCCTGGCGGAAAAAATAAGGAAAAACTCTAAACCACGTGGCCACGAGGTCAGTGACCTAGTGCAGTGCAGCTAATTTTGAAGACTCTTTTAGAAGCGGAACGCTTTGGACACCACATTGCAGTTTTCAGACCTTCGAAAAAAAAATTTCTACGAATTAATACAGCGTTTTGAAATTTTCAATTTTAAAGACATACTACACTTGGGCAAAATTTTCAAGATCGTCAACTCCAGTCTGCGGCGCGCTACATTAAGGACAATACAATTTTCGAATAAGTGGTTCAAAAGATATTTAATTTTAAGTCCTTCTTTTTTTATCTATTTTTAAAATAATTACAAATTATTAGTTCTAACGCAAGGTGATTTGAGAGGCCGGGGAAGGGTCAACAAAAAAAGAAAAGGATTTTTAAAATTTAAATATATTTATTTTTTTAATGTAGCTGACTGACTCTATTGAGTTACGTTATAGACACCTGAATTTATTATATTGTAAAATTCAGTAGTACTGTTCTGCACTGGTACCTATACATCCCTAGACCGCCTGTTGTGTTGTTGTGTTTGTTTGAGCACTTACGAGTATAACTTTACTCCGTTGACTGTCTTATTAGAAAAAAAGAACCCAAAAAAAAAAAGACTCCATGGCTATGCAAAGGACTCCGGTTAAGAACCAAAATCTCGAAGTAGCGGACGCAAATAAGACTTTTAGTATAGACCCACCTAATACCAATATTACAAGGAAGGTTAGAAACTCTATAGAGGACATAGAGGCTAAATCAAAACAATCAAACTCTTCACCGAGTTCAGCTAAAACTGACACTATAGCGCACACCCCTCGAAACATTCACATTTGCCGCGCTAACAAGCGCGCAGATCGGCAGCGCCCTCAGCGCATGCCGGCCCGTTTCCGTTCTCCATCTTATGTTTACGAATGAGCAAGTGCTCCTCTATTATTTTACTTATAATAAGATAATTGTGTTTCCCCAGTTTTATGAACTAATGTAGAAGTGTTATTACAAGTTATTTCACCTGATCAGACTGTTTGATTCTCTCTACAAGGCCTGAGAAGCTATATTTGGACGCCCAACGTCTGGCCCGAACAAACTGAAGTGTTCCTGTTTTGGTGCGATTTTGTGTCGACGAGTGTATTTGCGAACTGTAGCGTGTGCTTTGGATTCAGTTCGACACCGTCGTAATCGGTTTTCATCGAAACGTGGTTCGATTTCTGAAAGAAATCATCATAAAACTGGACGCCGACTTTCATTTGTGTGTGTGTGTGTGAGCATTTACGTGGGTGCCAACCGCACGACACAAAGCCGGAAACTGGGAACTCAAACGTCGTTCGGAAATTTCGGGTCTTTAGACTATCCGATCCGACAGATAAAGGAATAGTGTCTGTTCGTTCCATCATAAAAAAAAAAAAAATTGACAGTTCGTGTTTGATGTTTACTCAACTCGTTTTTGGTGAACCTTTTTATAAAATATAAAGAAAATTCAATGTTTCGTGTTCATGTGAACTTTAATTAGCATCAAAATGATAACGCGTTCAAATAGTGCGCGAAATTTGTCCGTTACCGCTGCCCCGGTGCTGGATGCGCCGCCTGCAGGCACGGTAACGTCGGCGCCTTCTACGGTGTCAATACCTACGCCTGCGTCAGCGACGGTGACAGCGCCTGTGCCCGCAACGGTACCCATACCTTCGCCGAATGTCGCGCCCACCTCACAATCGCTGGAAGACGTTGATTTGAACAGTGATTGGAATATGCAAGTGGAACAAAGGCTAGCAGCGAAATCGGCACAATCTCGGATGCCACCTGCTCATGTCTATGTGCCTAGTGCCAACACTTATGCTACATCACCTGGTTTTTCTCCTACTTTCACCTATGGGAATGTACATACTGTGCCGCTCGTGTCTGCAGGTGTGCCACCTAGCTCCCCGTTTACTACTACTATGCATGCTGAAGTATCGCCGCCCGTAACACCTATGATAGTAACTGATCAGCAGCTCCTCACTCTTCTCAACGCGCCACGAACTCCCACCACTGCAGGAAACTTTGCAAACTGCACCGCCCGTTTTAATGGCTCCGGGGACGTCGAAGCGTTTATAGATGCTATCCTAATTTATCGGGATTGTGTAGGCATTGATGATGGTGTTGCATTAAGAGGACTGCCTATGCTATTGACAGATCATGCAGCAACATGGTGGCAAGGGGTAAGACAAGGAATAACTAGTTTTGAACATGCTGTAAACTGCTTGAGGCAAACTTACGGTCAGCGTTTACCACCTCCTAGAATATATAAAGAAATCTTCAAACGTGAACAAGACAATGAAAATACTGACATGTTTGTATGTTCTCTTCGTGCTCTGTTTGCCCAGCTGCCTACAGGGGCTCTATCCGAAGAAGTACAGTTAGATATGACATATTGCCTACTACATACTCGTATTCGTGAGAAAGTGAGTCGCCCTTCATTTCAAACTTTCAACCAATTACTTGAGCTTGCCCGACGGGTTGAGGACCTGCTTGATGAGAAGCGCCCTTCATCACAGAAGACCAGCACCGATGTGAGAGTATCTCCTAAGCCCTCCATCTCCTTGAATGCTACTGTGACTTCTCCTGTCTCTTCTGCACAGCCTACAAAATCATTGGAAATTGAAAAGAAGCCAAGACCAAGATGTGTTTATTGCAAACAATATGGCCATTACAGAGATAATTGCCAGCGACTGAAGAAGGAAAATACCACTTCTGCGAGAGACATTTCATCACAGATCACCTGCTTTGGGTGTGGAACTCCTGGAGTTATACGTTCAAATTGTCCTAGATGCAAAACTAAGAACACTGCATTTCAATCCATGTCTGCTAGTGGTGTTACAATTGATCCTCGTGGTAGGCCTAAGTTTAATATAATAATTTGTGGTGCGGAAGGCACAGCCTTATTAGACACAGGTGCGAAGCAATCTGTTGCAAGTGTTAGCCTAAGAAATCATTTATGTAAGCATGGTCAAATATTTGATAACGTTGACATAGAAGTTAAGCTTGCTGATGGTTCTAACAAATTTATGAATGTTGACACTTGTCTTGTTGATGTGAATGTTTGTGAGGTGGTAGTGCCCACCTTATTCATGATTCTGCCTGGTGCCACGGAGTCGTTGCTTGCCATGAATTTTATACGGGATGCTGGTATGGATCTTGACTTTTAAACTGATCGCTGGTCATTGAAAAATTTACAGGTTGAGTATCCTATAGTCTACGAAGATACACTTACACTCCCCGAGGATACACTTACACTCCCCGAGGATACACTCCTCGAGGATGAGGGCACTCTTCTCACACCTACTGAACGTGCTCGGTTAGCCAACCTGCTGGACTCCCACAAAGACATCTTTGAACCAGGGGGAGGTCCGACCCAGTTTGCTGTCCATCATATTGATACTGGTGACAGTCCACCTGTTTTTGTTCCTCCTTATAGGGTTACGCCTGCGAACAAGGAAATTATTCGTCTGGAATTAGACAAGATGCTCGAAGAGGAGATAATTGAAGAGGCAGAGTCTGCTTGGGGCTCTCCTCCTGTATTAGTGCCAAAGAAGAACAGTGATAACAAACGATTCTGTATTGACTACAGAGGTTTGAACAAGGTAACTAAGACAGATAAGTACCCGTTACCTGTCATAGATGACATTCTGATGTCATCGATGTCCAGTGGGGCTGGATGTGTGTTGTCTACTATAGACTTAAAGGCAGGTTACTGGCAGGTTGAAGTGGCAGAAAAGGACCGCGACAAAACGGCTTTTACTACTCCGTATGGAACGTACCGATTTAAGCGTATGCCGTTCGGCCTAAAGAATGCCCCTTCCACCTTCCAGCGCCTTATTGATAGGTTTAAGGCTGGACTGAAGGACATCACTGTTGTGGCCTATCTTGACGATATCCTGGTGATCTCGGCGAACCTGGAATCCCACCTGCAGGATCTGGAACAGGTTTTCGAACGCCTCAGTCTCTTTAACCTGCGAGCAAACAGAAGCAAATGTATGTTCGCGAAAGAAAAGGTCACTTACCTGGGACATGTCATCTCTACCGAAGGTATCGAGCCTGACGCCACGAAGGTCCAAGCCGTCATTGAAATGAAGCCGCCGAAAGACCTGAAACAACTAAGGACATTTTTACAGACATGTTCTTGGTTCCGGAAATTCATTCCACTGTTTGCTGATATCGCTCGTCCGCTAACAGAACTGACACGCAAGTGTAAATACTACCTAAGTATCACGCGCAAGCGCGAAATTGCATCTTAATGAGAAAAAAGCACCAATTTTTTTTATGTTTTGGGTAGCCTAGAAACCTGAAAAGTTTTTAAAATCAGCCACAATCTATGGAACATCCTTTTTGTATTTTTAAATTGATGATCAAAATTTTAATCGGCCCATTAAATTGTTCGAAAATTTTATTTACCCTACTTTTTGAATAACAAGTAGGAATGTTAGGAAGTTCATTATTTTATGTATGAAAGTAACGTTCAAGGCAACCATGACACAAAACGAGAATTGAAAAAATGTTCAGTAAAAAAAAGGTATTGTAACGCGGGACAACGTGCTTAAGCTGCCGCCCGCCCCACCACCAGCCATGCGTCACTGACCGCTGGCCCGCTCGCCTTTATAAGCCGGACGCGCGACCTCAGTCACCAGTGGATCGCCTATCGCGTCGTAGTGGTTATATCCGAAACGCGTTTTCTCTGACTACCCACATTCGGTAGATATTATCTCGCGGTGTATTTCGGGCTGTTCACATGACATGAGGAGCCCAAATACCCACTAACCGCGTACGATTCGTCCACCTGCCCCCGGCCCCTCCAGGGGTAGGCCTTGTCTACGTGTGGACGCGACACCCTAGCACGCTGCCTCACCCCTAGGGAGTCATGGCTCCCCCTGCTGTCTCCGCTAAGGTCAAGAAGCGACCAAAAGCGCCTCACAACATCGCTCAAGCTTTCTACCTACGAGAGGAGATTGCCCACGAGCGCGCGACCTCGACGCAGGCACTTGCCACCCCGCCGCCTCACCGCAACCCGCTGAGAGCCACCGCAACCGCGGGCTCCCGGAAGCCGCCTCCCTGGGCCATCCAGCCCACGCCACAGAGCCAAGCACCTTGGACGCCGCCGACGTAGGTCCCATGGCGTGACCTGCGCCTCGAAAGGAGGAACGGGCCCACGGGTCCCCCCCCCGCCCCGCAACCGGCACCCTTCCGGCTCAAACCGTCGCCGCAGTCCGCGTCGCAAGCGATGGACCAAACCACGACGCCGCCGCCGTCTACGTCGACGGCCCCCGCACCGACGCTGCCACCTACCCCGCCCCCCGCCTCATACGCGGGTGCGACCGCCAAGTCCCCCTCACCGCCCCCTTCTCCGGTGAAGACGCAGACGCCCCCAACCACGCAGCCAGTCGCAGGACAGTCCCGGTCGGCGCGGAAGCCACCGCCCATCGTGGTGGACAGCTTCCCCGACTCGCACAGCTCGCACAACTGTCACCGGCGGCAAGCCTGCGTCTGCTGCGGAGAGGAGCACCCGGCAAAGGAGTGCACCCGTCCACGCACCGATCCCGCCACCTGCGCGAACTGCGGGAAGGCCCCTCCGGCGAACAGCCTTGCGTGCGTAATCCTGCGCCGTGAGGTGCGCAATAAGAAGGCCGGCACCGCACCGAGAACCTCCACCCAGCCCACAACACCGGCTAGGGTCGTCGCCGTGCCCAAGGGAGAGTCGAACGCGCCGGGGTCACTCATGGCCTCCGCGAACGAGCCCGGTGGGCCGGCCAGGAAGAGGAGGGGAAGGAGGAGGAAGAAGGGGCCACCTCCGCTACTCCAGCCGCCGCCGCTGCCATTACAGCCGGCCTCATCCCGTTGCAGTTAGCAACTTCGAAAGCGGGGAAGAAGGCGAAGCTGACGAAGGCGCCTCCCAGCTCAGATGCTACACCTACGCCGACTCAGATGCCCCAGGAAGCGGTCACCACCCCACAAGACGTGGGCAAGACGGTGAAGCACCCGGGGGCAACCTCAAGCAAAGCTGCCGACGCTATAGACCTCACCATCGAGCTACTGCTCTCCGTCCTCAAGGCCGTGAGGGCAGGGACCGACCTGGTGGCAATAGTCACGGAGGGTGTCTCCATCCTGACTCGCATGAGGACAGGATGCTGAGGCCCCTCCCCACCACACCAGGCAGCCCACGTCCACTACTCCCCGTCGAGTAGTCAGGACTGTTGCCCCCTACAACCAGCCCCCAGACACGACGATCGCAGTGCGTGCGCGCCGCGCAAGCGTGCCGACGCCGCACCGCGCCCGCCTACCCCGAACGAAGAGAAGCCGCCACTGGCTCGCAGGCGCTCACTAGGCCTCTCCCAACGTGGAATCACCTGGTGGGCTGTCCTTGCCGCGGCGTGAAGACTTGACCGGACATAGGCCCCTCGGGAGGCCGCCCTATCGCCACGCCTGTCGTTACAGGCGTCGTCGGAATCCAGCCTCCGCATCCGTAACACGGGACACGAGCACGATCGAAGTGAACGCGCGAATACAATATTCGATACATTGCTGTTTGCATACGTAATACGGATCAGATTGCATTTGTTGGATATTGTTCTAACCTTAGACTGCTAGGTTTTCGGTTTGCTTCCGTAGCACGGAACAAGCCGCACGTTACTTGCTTATTCTTTTGTATCATAAAACCTATCGTGCAACAGATGTTTTCCATAATTGTCATTTCGTAACTTGCCCATTACGCTTTACATTAGTTTTATTACAATTCATGCTTTGCCTACAGACTGTTTCATTATTTAGCTTCTTGAATTCCCGTATGTTAACCCGTTATTGGAATTAGCTTTGTAACCATTTCCTTCTCGCCTCGATTACTTTGTTTCATAGCGCTATTAGATTAGTTTTTGGCTTTGCCTTGCTTTTATTATGTACCTAAGTTAAGTTGTTGTAAAATAAATACGAGATAAAACCCTTACAATATTGGTCTTCGTCATTTCACATCCCAAGGTTAGAGTAGTTAGCCGAGCCCTGTTACAATCTGGCGTCCCACGCGGGCCCGAATCCCTCTTCTTCTGGATATAATTTACGACCAAGACCACGTAAAAAACCTTTTTACTCTGTTGCACGTAAGGTAATTAATAGTAAAAATCGTTCCCTAAAACATACTCAGCGTCGCTCGGTGAAGCAATAAGCTTCTATTGATTTTATCGAAGATATAAATAGATTTAGTTTTAATTCTCTTTGCATAGTGTTTTGATTACAAATTTGAGGACGTATATTATGATTTATGTGATTACATTCAGTGCAAGAAGATGAAACTGATAACACCTAAAAGGAAGGTGCAGGCGCAGAGGAAATTTGCGCAGGGCGCAATAAACTTCTCTTCAAACAATTGCGTACCTACACCAAAAGCAGAAGCCCCACCAATTCAAGAGGAGCAGAGAGTAATCACCAACAACCTGAGCGCCAGGGCTCTGCTGGATATCGTGGCTCTCCAATCTTGCCACACACACAAAGACCCTGTCGTCCTATTGGAAATATTGCCTGAAATGGTAATAGAAGAGAGCCAGGTGCCACTGATAAGACCAAAAACACCACCACCTAAAAAAATAAGTTTTCGAATCCCAACCGAAACGGTTCGATGTTATTGCGTCCGCGCAATAAACGAGAACCGTTGAAACGAATAGTTAAAAAGAAAGTAAAACAAATGAGGAAAAAGGTTTCGAAAGGGAAGCGCCGCCCAGTCGTCGAGTCGTCGGATGTCGACGACTCGGACGAAGCTTTGGGCAACGTTAAGCGACGAAGATAAGGGACTGCTTTTTTCGAAAGGGATCAGAGGGTTACACGGTCGAGAGTTACCCAGCGAACGACAGAGAAGCCTGCAGAAGAACCGCAGCCGTCTCCGGAATCAACCAAAAGACAACGATATAAGCCAGCGCAGTTCAAGCGACAAGTAGTGCCGACCAAAAAAAAATCACGCGGTGGCGCACCAGCGCCTGCTTCGGCTCAAACCAACCATATAAATAACAATACGACGGAAGAGACGCGGTTGATGAATGAAGCAGACGACGAGGAGGAAAACATGCGATTAATCTATGACGATACGAAGGAAGAGATGCAATTCTTATACGAGAAGGCAGAAGTCAACGAGAAAGAGATGGAAGCAAACCATACATACTAAAAACAGATGCTAGTAGCTATGCCATCGGTGCTGTTTTAGTGCAGGGGGAGGGGAAAAATGAACACCCAGTTGAATTTTCCAGCCGACTTCTAACCAAAGCGGAGAGGAACTACTCAACAACCGAAAGAGTAGCACTTGCTGTAGAATGGGCAGTCAACAAATTCCGAGGATATATCGAAGGTACGCCTATCACTAAAACGAATGTGGTGGCCGACTCACTATCTCGTCCCATTTGCGCTACGGACACAGAGGAGAGCTGTGGCATATGTACGGTGACAATCGACTTACCAAGGAAGTGTGCAAAGGAAATTAGAGCAGAACAATTGAAAGATAAAAGCATAGAGAAAATTTTCAAAGCATTGGAGGACCACACTAATGAAGAAAATATTCAATATTGGAGTAGAAAGGGTAATATAATGAACAACGGGGTATTATACAGATACAACCCAGATATTGATATTGAAGAATGTCAGCTAGTAGTCCCAGAAGCTGAACAGGAAAAGGTTATATTCGCTTACCACGATGATCCCACCGCTGGACATTATGGAGTTGACAAAACTTTGAGTCGTATCTCAAGAAGATACTATTGGAAAGGAATGAGAACCCAAATAGAAAACTACATCAAAAACTGTGTTGATTGCCAAAGATACAAACCCAGTAACCTGAAACCGGCAGGACTTCTGCAAACGACGGTCTTAAATCAAGGCTTTGAAGTTATCTCTTTCGATCTTTTCGGGCCTCTTCCTAAATCAGCAAAGAATATGTCATGGATATTTATAATTGAAGATTATGCCACAAGATGGATTGAACTTTTTGCGCTAGAACAAGCAACAGCACAGGAATGTGCTAGAATACTATTGGATGAGATCATTTTACGATACGGTACACCGCGTCGGTTTATAAGTAACTAGCTGTTACCCGCGACTTCGTCCGCGTGGATTTTATGAATAAACAGAACTCGAACGTAACTGAAACATATTAATTGAGGAACGCTTCTCCTTCTTGATCCCTACGTAAAAGATGCATTTGTACTTATCTAAGTTGAATGCTATCTTACTGCATTATTCAACTGGTGGGTAGTAAGGAATTTTTATTGACGAACGTTACAGGCGAACCTTAAAAAGAAGGCAATAAAGGGAGTGAATGAGTAGCGAGGAAATATTCATACAAGTTTAAAAAGTCTCTATCTATTCCCATCCATCCCTATCTATCCTTTTCTATCCCTTTTCACCCCTTACTATCCCCATTCATCCTTAGCTATCCTTTTATATACTAATGTATCCTTTTTTACCCATATCTATCTCTATCCTGCCCTATCTATCTGTATCTATACCTTTCTGTTCTTGTATATCCCTATCTATCCCTATGTATCCATATCTGTACCACTATCCCAACCCCTATTCCCACCCCTATCCCCACCCATATCCCCACACCTATCCCCAACCCTAACTCCAATCTTGTCCCCACTCCTATCTTCACCCCTGTCCCCACCCCTGTTCCCACCCCTATCCCTACCCCTGTCCCAATCCCTGTCCCCACCCCTGTCCCTACGCTTATCCCCACCCCTGTCTTCAACCCTGTCCCTACCTCTGTCCCCCACCCCTGTCCATACTACTGTCCCCACCGCTGACCCTACAAATGTCCCTACCGCTGTCCCCATGGCTGTCCCCACTCCTGTCCCCACGCTGTGCCCACCCCTGTCCCCACCGCTGTCCTTACCGCTGTCCACACCCCTGTCCCCATCCCTATCCTCACCCCTATCCCTACCCCTATCTCAACCCCTATCCCTACCCCTATCCCTTCCCCTACCGAAATCCTTATCCCTATCCTTCCTTATATGAAAGTACAAACGACTTTCATATAGATTTTTAGACATTATTATAGTTGATAGTTAAAACGCAATAAAGTATTGATGCCCCATACAAACTTTCATCCCCTATTTCACCCCCTTCCAGTTTCAATTTTTCAATCAAAAGTAGCGTGTGTCCTTTCTTATGGTTTAGACTATCTCTATATTTTTCTTAATTAAAATTATTCTGCGGTTTAGCTGTGAAAGCGTAACATTAATTATTTAATTGATTTCCCATACAAAATTTCACCCCCTTTTTCACCCCTTTCTAGTCTCATTTTTTAATAAAAAGTAGCTTATGTCCTTTCTTATGATTAATACTATCCTTATACCAAATTTCGTCAAAATAGGTTTTGCAGTTTAGCCATGAAAGCGTAACATAAATTATTTTATTGATTTCCCATACAAACTTTCATCCCCTATTTCACCCCCTTCCAGTCTTATTTTTGAAATCAAAAGTAGCCTATGTCCTTTTTCATGGCTAAGACTATCTTCATACAAAATTTAATCAAAATCGGTTCAGCGGTTTAGCCGTGAAAGCGTAACAGACAGACAGACAGAGTTACTTTCGCATTTATAATATTAGTTTGGATGATGGGAGCCACAAACCATCGGCGCCCACATATTATTTGGATGAGATGGCCAAGTCGCGTGGGCATAATGTATTAAGATTGCCTCGCTGCCATTGTCAGTACAATGCAATAGAAATGCTTTGGGCTCAAATTACTTACTTACTACGCTGGCTCAGCGACCCCAAGAGGATCTTGGCCTCCGACACGAGAGTTCTCCATTCTTTCCTGTTCTGTGCCGCTTCTTGCCAATCGGCTCTCTGGAGGGCATCCAGGTCTTTCCGCACTTCGTCACCCCATCTGTACCTAGGACGACCGACTGGTCGTTTTCCAATCGGTCGTCCCACGTAAGCTCTTCTGGCGGCCCGATCCTCTCCCATTCTCTCCACGTGGGCTCAAATTAAAGGCGGGTTAAATTATTCATTCTCACATAAGTTTTTTACGAAATGCTTCGTATAGGACATTAATAAATAAACAATACTTATTTCTTACACATTAAAGTTTTTGTTTCTGATACATATTTTATACTAGCTGTTACCCGCGACTTCGTCCGCGTGGATTTTATAAAAAAACAGAACTCGAACTTAATTGAAACATATTTTACGGAGCGCTTATCCTTCTTCATCCCTACGTAAAAGATGCATTTGTACTTATCCTAGTTGAATAAATGCATCTTACTACAAACTTAATTATCTTTTGATTTTATTTAACTGGTAGGTAGTGCGGAATTTTCATTGTCAACCGTTACAGGCGAATTTAAAAAAGAAGGCAATAAAGGGAGTGAAGTGAATGGGTAGCGAGGAGGTATTCATAAAAGTAAAAAGGTCCCTATTCCTCCCTATCTATCCTTTTGTATCCCCCCCCTACATTCCCACTCCCCCTCCCTTACCCTCTCCCACTCTCTCTTCCTCTCCCTCGCCTCTCCCTCTTCCCCCCCTCACCCTTCCTTCCCCCTCCATTTCCCCCCTTCCCCTCTCCCCATCACCCTCCCTTTCCCCCCTCGCCCTCCTCCCATTCCCCTCCCTTTCCCCCTTCCCCTCACTCATCCTCCCCTTCCCCCTCTCCCTCCCTCTACCCCCCCTCCCTCTACCCCCTCCCACGCCCTCTACCCCTCCCTCCCCCTTTCTCTCCCCTCATTTTCCCCTCCCTTACACTCTCTCCCTATCCCTCCCCCTCTCCCTCTCCCTATCCCTGACCCTACCCCTATCCCTGCTTCTACCCCTAACGCCATTTTAACCGCTATCCCTATCCTTATATAAACATACAACTGACACTCATATTGATTTTTAGACATTTCAAACCTATCGAATCCCAACCCCATCCCAGGGGTGGTGGTATTTCACGTCCACCACGTTGGATTTCAAAATCATTGTAGTTTTCGTAATCAGCGACCCGATAAACCATACGAACGACACCCATATTGATTTTTAGACATATCAACTCTATCGCACCCCAACCTCATCCCCAAGGGATAATGGTAGTTTACGTCTACCACGTTGGATTTCAAAATTGTAGTAGTTGAATAAAAAAAGTCCCATCAAAATCGGTTAAGTAGTTTCGGTGTGCTGTAGCAGATACAACCCCGCTAGAGTATTATTGTATGTGTAGATTCCCACGGGAATGAGATATTTTCCCGGGGTAAAAAGTAGCCTATGTCCGTCTCCAAGTTACCATCTATCACCATACCAAATTTCATCAAAATCCGTTCAGCCGTTTAGGCGTGAAAGAGCAACAAACAAACAGACAGACAGACAGACAGACAGAGTTACTTTCGCATTTATAATATTAGTATGGATATGGATAGTATGGATTTAAGAGTGTACAAAACTACGTACGAAATATATCTTTTACGTTTTACTGATCAGCAGTACTTCTTTATTTTTAGGATTTGCTGCAAGGAACAACACTTTACCGCCATTCACTGCGAACAAAATGCTGAAGTTGCTGAAGGATGCGCGCCAATGGTTGACTGACTAAAACAGGGCGAAAGTAGTTGTTAAAACGAAAAAAACAATACTACAGGACTGTGAGCGTTTTGATCGGATATACCGGTTGCGAGATAAATTTATCATCAATGTTGGCGATGACTCAGATACTACAGATTCTGGCAGTGATAATAAAAGTATAATTTCTTTTAAAATAAGTGAATTAAAATAATAATTCAGGAAACAGAGGACGTCGTGCAAATTTTATGTTCTTGATAGTTGGTAATAAATTTCAGCAGTGTTTCTAAAAATATTATATCATTTGTTGAAGACGAGACTTGTATTAACGGTTGGTCGGTGCAATAAATCAGTCAGATGATGACTTGTGCAGTGAGTGGTTGAGTTGTGTGCGCAGTTGTAGTCAGTTGACATTACACCGTTACAGTTTTTTTTCAGGCGGAATGAAAGACCATTCGACCTCTATAGTAGAAAAGACAAAGAGAAAAACTACAGTTGGATGTTGCAGTCATTCCTCTCGCGGTTACAATGACAGCTCTGTTCCGCGTCTAAGCTTTATTTAGCAGTATTTATTCTTGGTCTGTTATTTGCTAAATAAGCGATTACTTGCCGGCACTCATAATGTAGCAATGCGGCTAGCCTGCGTTTAATCTCACGATTTATAAAAAAAAAGAGAGATGTTACGGTGATGTCAAATAGAATGTGTCAACAAATTTTACAGTGCAATGGGTAATGTTACGCAACTAAATCAGTTCAATGAGTATAAATCCCCGATTGATATGTGCCGGCGACTTGAACTGAGAGCATTGGTGCAAGTAACTCAATGAAAATCCCGACTAACCACTTATGAATGAATGAATGAATGAATAACACTTTATTGCACACTAATAAAGTAACATTTACACATAACCAGTAATAAAATGTGGGCAAAAGGCGGTCTTATCACTAAGAGTGATCTCACTTATGTTGTAAGCGTACTAAGACGGCCCGCATTCAAGCTAGAAGTCCGATCAAAACGTTTATTTCTGTGGATTCTTTATCTTTCGGTACATATTTATGCCATATCAACTACCGAAATTTTTTTCTTCTGTCGGAAGTGAAAGCTGCTTGACAAAGATCAAACGAAATAACCGGTCAGCAGGTGCCATATCTAACTGCTCATACTATCACGAAGCTTATCTGAATATCGATAATTAAGAGGCTTTATTTGCCGCTCGAAGACAAATTACATCGACATAACTTGATTATTTCGTAAGATTATCTTATCGTTGTCAAATATGTTCTGATAGAATTTCGTGCACGGTAAAGTGCTATAAGCGTAAAGCATTTAAAGGCCTGCGGTAAAGCAGACAAATGTTTAGAGTTGCGGTGAAGCACATTCATTGTAAATGTAAAACATAGATAGTTCTACGACCAAGTTGGAGGACAATTCCAATTGAGGCAGTTGGAAGTTCAAACTACCTACGTGTACAGTAGTACACCACCACCTTTAAATGTTGCAAAGGAGAGCTGCATTAAAACTGGAGTTCCAAGGACGCTAAGGCCTAAGGCATTATAGTGTTAAACAGCGTTGGAGAATGAATGAATGAATGATTAATTTATTCGCATATAATGGGGTACATGTAAAGTTGGAACAGGATTCAATAAAAGTTCAACCACATTAAGCTGTTACATAACATCATGCAAATATGTCTTAAACATTATGAAATATTTATCAGTATAATATTAAATTTAATAAGTCAAAAAATGTCATTATAGAAACAAAACATGGACAATGAGATCATCAATTTCTAAGATTAAATCTATTCAAGTTAATTATATAATAAAAATTATTTGTCAGCAAAAAATTCTTGAACGCTATAATAATTCTTGATCTGTAGCCATTGGTATAATTCTTTTTTAAATCTGGGCTGGGGAAGTGTTTTAATAGAACTAGAGTATCTTATTGAAGATTTATATGCACATATAAAAACAGTTTCGTAAGTAACAATGAGATATGGGCAAAGGACAAAGTTACATACCAATTTTGAGCAAAAAGTTGAATTATCTGTTCACTTAATTCAACAATATTTTTTTCGTCTTAGAATTTAACCCTTCAGAAACTACGTCCGAATTCTTAAGAGCAGTGGAAGAAATTATAAAACGTTTAAAAGCTTTGAAGTTAACGATACCAGATAGTCTGGCAATAACAAAAATAATCTCAATTCTTCCAGTTCAATATCAATAAGGGTCTGTTCCTACTGAAAATCGCACATTGCAAGAACTCTCGACGCGCCTTTTAGTTGACGAGCAGAGGTATAAGGCCCGGTACAATAACGATGGCGAGGCAAGAAATTCATCAGCTTTTTCGTCTTTCAACAAAGTTCCCTTACTTTAATCGCAGAAAATTAGGACACGTAGCAGTTCCAACAGTATCCTAAAAATGTTGAGTGCAAAATTGGCTGAGCCTATGCTTAGGCACTTTGTTAGTCTCCTGGTCAGACAGGAGCGACTTAGTAAGTAAGTAGTAGGTAAAGTAGTGTGATTATTTGTTACTAACGTAGTTTAAGTTGTGTGTATTTACTAACAATGTGTACTGTGATTGTCTGAATAAATAAACTTTATTATTTATTTATTTACAAAGATAATTATATAAGAAACTACTCAAAACTGCTCAGTCAAAAATAATAATTACAATACAATACAATACTCTTTATTGCACACAGAAATACAAAATTTACAAAAGAAAAAAAATACAAAATGAAATACGGAGCACAATAGGCGGCCTTATTGCTAAAAAGCAATTTCTTCCAGGCAACCTTTGGGTGCAGGAAACAAAATAATTGTAATACGGGGACGGTGCACAAAGAAACCATAAACTGAATAATAATATTATATTAATTAATAGTTTAATAAAAAATAATACTTAATAAAAAATAATAGTTTTTCAAATGCAATTGTTATGTTGCTTGTAATATTGTTTTGTGTTGTAATGTCCAAAAATATAAATATATCTGATTCTATTTTATTATTTAGTGGTCCGGTCCTGGATTTAAATACCTTCTGGAGTAATATTTGCGTGTCTTACTTGGACAAAGGCTACGTAAATAAACAGTGCCCATCGCTAACACAGTGGAGGCTGACTGATGCCAATGTAAGACGGCTCTGACCCTCAATAGGCTCAGCATGGAGCATAGCGGAAGGCTGGAAAATTATTGTGTTGCAGGCGTCTGCAGATATAAATTAGCTATACGAATTTGACTTCCAAAACCGCTTTGAGTAAAGGTTTGTTTTAACAACAATGCTGACAACATACTGCACCAGTTGGTATTTCGATCTTGCTACCAATATAAGGTATTGTTTATTTGTTGTTGTTTACTTTAATGTCTATACTCTTTGAACATTTCATCTATACGTCTCGCTGAAAAATCATCAATCGAAAATAAATGAAATCTCTGAATAAATTATCGTATATTGTATTGAACGTGAGTTAACATGTAAACTCATGCCAGCTAACTCCTATTTTATCGGCTTTTTAATACAAGACCAAAACCGAAGCAACCTCAGCAACAACGAATTTGACCTAAAATATACAACAAAGACAGGATGGGCATACAGCATACTAAAAAAATCACACAATTATCACTCAAAAAAGAGTGACGAAAACTAAGAATTTCGTTCTTGTACTTTAATTCGATTTGAAGTTCATACTTGACCAACGGTATCACCGCCAGAGATAGTAAGTAACTGACGCGATACCATCCCGCGGTGTGGGCGGTCAACTGCCCGCCAACGGGACTAGTGTAAACATGGACACGCTGTTCTCGGCTCTAGCTGACAACACGAGCACGGATCTAGAATTATGACATCCGACGCCTCGACGCATCCGTAAATCTAACTAGATATAGTGTATAGTGTATACCGTGTATACCGATTTCTCAAAAGCATTTGACAAAATTTCGCACAATATTTTAGAACAAAAATTAGAGTACATCGGTATACACGGCGACCTACTTCGATGGTCAAAATCCTATCTAATAGATAGAACACAAGCGGTAGCTGTAAAAGGATTCACTTCAAATTTTACCACAATTACATCTGGTGTGCCCCAGGGTTCTCATCTCGGTCCCCTTTTGTTCAACCCAAACTTCCAAACTAATCCAAACTAATATTATAAATGCGAAAGTAACTCTGTCTGTCTGTCTGTTACGCTTTCACGGCTAAACCACTAAACCGATTTTGATAAAATTTGGTATGAAGATAGTCTAAACCATGAAAAAGGACATAGGCTACTTTTGATTCCAAAAATAAGACTGGAAGGGGGTGAAATAGGGGATGAAAGTTTGTATGGGAAATCAATTAAATAATTAATGTTACGCTTTCACGGCTAAACCGCTGAACCGATTTTGATGAAATTTTGTATGGAGATAGTCTAAATTAATAAAATTCCTTGCTAACCAGTCGCTCACATGCAAAAAAAATCGAAATTGTTACACAACACACATTGTATGTCTGACACTTATGACATAGGAAATAAAGGTAAAAGTTTATATGACTTTTATGAAAACTTCCTCTGTCGTCATTACAGGCAACTCAAAAACGACTTCACTTAGAAAAAAAAAATGTTAAAGTCTTACACAAAACGGGTAAATTATGTCTGACACTCATAACATTATCCATACACACTCATAACATACATACTCAACGTAAATTTACATGACTTTCATGAATATGTTCTTAGATGCAATTACGACTTAATATTAATAACTGAAACTTGGTTAGCGCCAAATTTTTACGATTCAGAGTATTTTGGTAATGATTTCAATGTATTTAGATTAGATCGTACAATTAGCGCGGGAGCCGGCGGTGGCGTTATGGTGGGGATTCGTCGTGAACTGACCGCGCGCAGGCGGGACGTGTGGCGCGTGTCTGCTGTGAACGAGGTTCTATGGATAAGTATAGATCTAGCGCTGACTGCCGCCTCCGCCGCTGTCCCTGCGCAGACGACTACTATGAGTGTATGTCACTCTCGCTGCCCGCCTCGTTTACATATCGTTTGTGCATATTTCCCGCACAATAATAATCATTATGACCAGCTTCAATCTTTCTTTGACAATACTTCTGATATATTTTTAGCTAATGAAAACGATTATTTTTTAATTGTTGGCGACTTTAATATTTCATATGCCAGCTGGTTTCCGATAGCTGATTGTAATTATTTCAAATTGTCTAATAATAACAATAAATTAGCCTTGCTTTTATCTGATTTTATGGCTCTGACCGATTTAAAGCAATATAATTATTGTGTGAACGTTAACGACCGGGTTCTCGACTTAGTTTTAACAAACCTAACACAAACTATTGTATTCGAATGTTCGGACGGGGGTGACACGCGTTGATCCTCATTATAAGCCCCTTGATATCCATATTGAAGTGAAACCACCGAATCTCAGATACGAACTGACTTAATTTGTCTACCTTCACACAGTGTCACATTTAACATTACAACATCTCCCTTATTAATTTTTGAAAGCTTAAGCAACAATCTCTTTTCACAAGTATTAATGCAACATGGAACACAAAGTACAGACGACCACTCCACACAACAAATTTTTGAACAAATGATAAAATTTAAGTTTTGGAAATTGAAGGTACCTATGTACGGTATAACAATATGAAATGGTTTTTACCAAACTAGATTTCTATTTGCAGTTTTCTTAAAAAAAATAGCATTACAAAAAAAAACAAGTTAGTTTGAATAAAAAATTGGTAACATAATATAGAGTGTAGTAGCCCTAAGTAACAGTACGAGTGAATAAGTACCTATTGTAGTAATTTCAGTTCGTCATAGTTGTATTAGTCTTTGTTGCAAAATGACTATTGAACAACTCAATTAATGAGGTTAGCTTCTCACGATCCTCCTCTTTCTTGAATTTAAAGGTCGAATAAACGTCGTAGCCATCTGGGCCGATGAGATTGACCAGTAAGCTAGCCTGGACACTGGTATCTTCCTTTTCAACACCGGATGCTTTTAAAAACACTTTAAATTGACGCAGCCATTTTCTCCACGCGTCGGCACGATTCGCGGGACCGCCTGATAACACTAATTCAATCGGTGGACGTGCGTGTTCCATATTTATTTAATAACAGTATGATTTTAACAACAACTAATCACTTTTTAACGTTTTAGTGCAATTAAAATAACTATTTTATTTAAATTTCATAGCACCGCTGTCACCATGAAGTGAAACCACCGAATCTCGGATACGAACTGACTTTATTTGTCTACCTTCACACAGTGTCACATTTAACATTACAACACATATTAGTAGTCAGTATATACCTAATCTTAAAAAACAGCCTACCCTTAAATACTGCTTTGCGGCTGCAGACTTCGAAAGTATAAAAAAGGGTTTATTGGAATATGATTGGAAAATCACTTTTATGCCGTTTTAGATCAATTAATTTGTTCTTTTGTTCCCAAGAGGAAAGTTTTTGTGAAATCTAATAAACCCCCCTAGTATAACCGATCGTTAGCTAAACTGGAACGCAGAAAAAGAAAGATTCATGCTAAATGGAAAAGTACAATAACACTTCAGACTATCAATTGTTTAGTCATCTACGTGCTAACGAAAAGGCTTTGGAGTTTAAATGTTACATTAAGTATTTGCGTAATTCTGAAGATAAGATTAAGGTTTCACCTAAGTTCTTTTGGAGTTTCGTGCAGTCCAAAGTTCCATCTAATCAGTAATATGCAAAACATATATATATTTTGGTTGCAAAACTTTGTATTTGGTTTAAAAACATTATATATGTATGTATAATAGGTATATATTATGTTTCTATAATATTTTCTTAACATATCTATATATATAAAAGAAGAAGGTGACTGACTGACTGACTGACTGACTGACTGACTGACTGACTGACTGACTGACATATCAACGCACAGCCCAAACCACTGGGTCTAGAGATTCCAAATTTGGCATGTAGGTTCCTTATGAGGCTTAAGGGTGCACTAAGAAAGGGTTTTGCCAAATTCCACCCCTAAGGGGGTAAAATAGGGGATGAAAGTTTGTATGAAAGTCCGTCAGTTTTGAAGTTAGGATCTTCAAAATTTGTATTTAGGCTGACGACTAAAAATTAATACTTACATGTCTCAGGGTTTTTAAAAATTTGACACCCTTAAGGGTGAAAAGGGGGATGAAGTGGAAAATTCTTTATTCTTAAAGTAAAATCCACATTATTTATTATTTAGGCATTAATGATGTAATTCTATGCAACGTTCATCACTGTTATTGAAATTCCACCCCAAATTCAACCCCTAAAAAAGGGAAATGGGGTGAAAAAGTCTAAAAACCAATATGGGTATCGTTTTTATGGTTTATCGGGTCGCTGATTACGAAAACTACAACAATTTTGAAATCAAACGTGGTGGACGTGAAATATCATCATCCCCCTGGGGATGGAGTTGGAGTGCGATAGGTTTGAAATGTCTAAAAATCAATATGGGTGTCGTTTGTATGGTTTATCGGGTCGCTGATTACGAAAACTACAACAATTTTGAAATGCAACGTGGTGGACGTGAAATACCATCATCCCCCTGGGGATGGAGTTGGGGTGCGATAGGTTTGAAATGTCTAAAAATCAATATGGGTGTCGTTTGTATAGTTTATCGGGTCGCTGATTACGAAAGCTACAACAACTTTGAAATCCAACGTGGTGGACGTGAAATACCATCGTCCTCTGGGGATGGGTTTGGGGTGCGATAGGTTTGAAATGTCTAAAAATAAATATGGGTGTCATTTCTATGTAAGGGATAGCGGTTAAATTGGCGTAAGGGGTAGGGATAGGGACAGGTAGAGGTAGAGGTAGAGAGGTAGAGAGGTAGAGTGGTAGAGTGGTAGAGAGGTAGAGAGGTAGAGAGGTAGAGAGGTAGAGTGGTAGAGTGGTAGAGAGGTAGAGAGGTAGAGAGGTAGAGAGGTAGAGAGGTAGAGAGGTAGAGAGGTAGAGAGGTAGAGAGGTAGAGAGGTAGAGAGGTAGAGAGGTAGAGAGGTAGAGAGGTAGAGAGGTAGAGAGGTAGAGAGGTAGAGACGTAGAGAGGTAGAGACGTAGAGAGGTAGAGAGGTAGAGAGGTAGAGAGGTAGAGAGGTAGAGAGGTAGAGAGGTAGAGAGGTAGAGAGGTAGAGAGGTAGAGAGGTAGAGAGGTAGAGAGGTAGAGAGGTAGAGAGGTAGAGAGGTAGAGAGGTAGAGAGGTAGAGAGGTAGAGAGGTAGAGAGGTAGAGAGGTAGAGAGGTAGAGAGGTAGAGAGGTAGAGAGGTAGAGAGGTAGAGAGGTAGAGAGGTAGAGAGGTAGAGAGGTAGAGAGGTAGAGAGGTAGAGAGGTAGAGAGGTAGAGAGGTAGAGAGGTAGAGAGGTAGAGAGGTAGAGATGTAGAGATGTAGAGATGTAGAGAGGTAGAGAGGTAGAGAGATAGAGAGATAGAGAGGTAGAGAGGTAGAGAGGTAGAAAGGTAGAGACGTAGAGAAGTAGAGAAGTAGAGAGGTCGAGAGGTAGAGGGGTACAGGTACAGGTAGAGGTAGAGGGAAGGAGGGGAAGGGGGAGAGGGAGGGAGTGAGGGAGGGGGAGGGGATGATGAAAAGCGAGAGGGAGGGTAGGGGGAGAGGGAGGAGTGGGAGGGGGTGAGACAGGGGGAGGGGGAGGGGGAGAGACAGAGGGAGGGGGAGAGGAAGGGGGGAGAGGGAGAGGGAGAGAGAGGGAGAGGGTTTTAGTTTTTCTCAATTACTTCTGCGAATTGGCTCTGTTTTGAAATATTACATAAAGGTGTCTCTCATCTCTCTCTTTACATTTGTTAGGATACTGCTGCTAAGTTCCTCTGTTCTGAGTAATTTATGAGTAACGTCTGTATATTATATAAAATTCAGCTGGATCTTGAATTATACTCATTGATTTGTGCAGGGTTAGTCCTGTTTTTCCTTAGTTTAAAATTACCCCGAAATTACGGGAAAATATCTCATTGCTTCGGAAAACCGGTAACAACATAAATACGAAATCCACCCGAGCGAAGCCGCGGGCAACAGCTAGTACATACATACACACACATACAGTGCTTCCCATTTGTAAGTATCATATTATATATATTTTTTATTTGGGTTTCGTAATATTTTTGAATGCTTCGCGAGCTGCTGCCCTCGCCGCCCTCGAGGGTCGAGGCAAAGGGAGAGCCGCGGTTGGCGGGAATAGGGTGGATGACGGGTCTATCGCCGACACAGACATTGATGAGTTACAAAGAGATGCTTCTGATGGAAAATATTCTGTATCAGCAGTGACTTCAGGGTCACCACTGCCAGAGCCATCCTCGTCAGCGTAAAAGTTGTCTTCATCATCAATATACGTCTTCTGACTAGTAGGTGACGATAGAGGTTGGACAATTTTCGGCTCAATTTTCATCAGATGTCTTCGATTTCGCCTATATGGCTTTCCGCTGTCCTCTGCCACAAAGTACGAGCGTGGTTGTGGTGCTATTCCGACAACACGCATTTCCCTTTTTTGTCCTGTGCTGTTTGCCGCTAGGACCGGATCACCAACCTTCAGCGCGGGTAGGTCGCGCGCTCGTTGATCGTAATGCTGCTTGGTGTATGCCTGTTTTAGCAATATGTTGTGATAATCAGTGCAGTTACCACGCTCTGGTTGCAGCTTATCACTATGTACCGGTAGACGCGTGTTCAGCCTCCTCCCCATTAAAAGCTGTGCAGGGCTGCTTACACCGTCTTTAGGTGTGCACCGGTAGTTTAAAAGACCAAGGTAGAAATCCTCGTCGCTCATCAGCGACTTTTTTAGTATTGATTTAACAGTCCTGACGGCTCGTTCGCTTCTTCCATTCGACTGTGGGTAATTTGGCGACGAAGTGGTGTGTTTTAGTCCCCATAAGTCTACGAATTCCCTGAATTCCTTGGATGAGAAGGCTGGACCGTTGTCTGTGATGAGCTCCATTGGTATGCCATGACGCGCAAACTGGTCCTTCATTGCCAAAACGACAGACCGCGAGCATATATTTTTAATGGACATACCTCAATGAAGCTAGAAAAATAATCCACTAAAATTAAAAAATATTTCTTTTGGTATTCAAAAATATCCGAGCCTACTTTAGCCCACGGTATCTCAGGTATGTGATGCGGTATGAGCGTCTCGCGCTGCGGCCGCGCTGCCGTGCGCGCGCACGTGCCACATCTGCGCACCATCATCTCGATGTCGCGCGACATCCCCGGCCAGTACATGATGTCCCTCGCGCGCCGCTTGCACCGGTCTACACCTAAATGGCCCTCGTGCACGCGCGCTAACATTTCTCCGCGTAGCCCCTCTGGAATGTAAACTAAGTTGTCTCGAAATAAGAACCCGTTTATGTAGTGCAAACTTTCCTTAAAGTCCCAGTAAAAGCGTACCCGTTCATGTACATCGTATTTATTTGACGGCCAGCTGTGTTGTATGTAATTTACTAATAACTGACATTCTGTGTCAGTGATAGAATGTTTTTTAACAAGGTCTAGTTTACTATCACTAATCCTGACCGTTTCTAATAAAAAACAAGATTGACTTTCTACGTCACAAGATACGTCTTCACTCATTAATTCCGGTAACGGGGCGCACGATAACGCATCCGCCACGTACATGTATTTACCTGGCTTGTATATCACGGTTATGTCATACGCCTGCACGCGTAACATCATACGTTGCAGTCTTGCGGGTACCGAATCTAACGGTTTTTTAAATAAGCTCTCTAAGGGCTTATGGTCAGTCTCAACAGTTACGTCTGTTTTCCCATATACGTACTGATGAAAACGCTCTAGAGAAAAAACGATGGCCAACATCTCCTTCTCAATTTGCGCATATCTCTGTTGTGTGCTGGTAAGCGTTGCTGATGCATACTCAACCGGACGCCCGGTTTGCAGCAGTACAGCGCCCAAAGCGTGCGCACTGGCATCTACCGACAATAGCACCGGCTGCTCGGGCGCGTACAGTGCCAGCACAGGCGCTGAACACACCTCCCGCTTCAGCTGTTCGACCACGTTGTCGTGATTCACGTTCCAGACCCACTCAGAGTCTTTTTTAAGAAGTGTGCGTAAAGGTTGTACCTTTTCCGAAAAATGCGGTATGAATTTTGATAGGTAATTTACCATACCTAGAAAACGTTCTAGACTTTGCCTATCAGACGGAGTAGCCATTTCCTGAACCACTTTTGTTTTCGAAGTGTCAATTTTCATTCCGTCACCACTAAAGGTATGCCCGAGATATGTTACCTCCTGCACACCAAACTGGCACTTGTCACTATTAAATTTTATGCCTACCTCTCTGGCTCTTTGTAATAGGCTCTTTAAGCGACAATCGTGCTCCTCTTTGCTAGAGCCCCACACAATAATGTCGTCAATAAACGAGTCCACACCATCCAGGTCTTCTAATAACTGACGTACCCTGGCGTGGAAGACCTCTGACGCCGAGTTAATTCCATACGGCATACGCAGAAATTGGTACCTGCCGAACGGCGTACCGAACGTGCAGAGATCCGCACTAGCGTCATCTAGCGCCACCATCCAGAAACCGGAGCGTGCGTCTAGCTTGCTAAAGTAACGCGCACCGCGCAGCTGAGCGGCTATCTCGGCCACCGTCGGCAAGGGGTAGTGCTGGCGCCGTATGACCTTGTTGAGCGCGCGCGGATCGAGACAGATACGCAGCGAGGTGTTGTCTTTTTTAGGGGCTATGACAATCGCGTTTACCCACTCTGTAGGATGTGTCACTTTGCGAATTACGCCTAAGTTTTCCATATGGTTCAACTCCTGCAATAGTCTATCTTTAATACCCATTGGTATTTTCCGCACTGGGCATATACTAGGAGTGGCATTTTCTGCAATAGGTATCTTGTACTCACCTGGTATTTTTCCCAACCCTTGAAACAAGTCTTTGTAACTATCAATATCAACTGAAAATATTCTTTTTAACATTCCTAACTTAATGCTTTGACAATCGCTGTTTACAATAATGAATTTTAATTTGTAACATTTATTTTTATACAACCATGATACTAAACAAGACCCTAATATCGCTATAAAATTACCACAAAAGGATTGAGCCCTTGTTTTATCTGATTCTATATCTGTTTTCTTAAAACCAAGTTTTAAAAATCGTTTAAAGATATAACATTCAAATCTGAACCAGTGTCAAGTTTAAAAACATGGGTTATGTCCCTACCAAATAATAACAAAGTCTCATACCATTTGCTGTCCTTACGGTATCCGTGAATGTCCTCTAAAGTGGAAATATAGAACAGGTCATCTTCTTCGTTTTCTTCTTCTTCCAACATATGCACTTTACTAGCTCTATGAACACCGCACATCTTTTTAAAATGCCCTTAATAACCGCACAAAAAACACTTAGCACACTTGGCCGCGCACTGCTCGCCCGCATCGCAGCCGGCCCCGCCGCAAGCCATACAACAGCGCAGCGCGCCCGCTGCCGGCGCGCCGCCCCGCGCCGCCGCCGCGCTCGCTCCACCAGCCAGCGGTCCGCGCCCGCCGCCGCCGCGCCCCCGACCGGCGCGCCGCGCGCCGCCGCCTCGTCGGTTCCCGCGCGCCCACACGGCGTCCACGCAAGAGGATCCCGCCTGCACCTTGACTCCGTCGATCTCACGACTATCCTCGTTTGTTAATTCGCTGGTCTGGCATATTTTTATAGCCTTATCTAGTGTGAGTTCATCCGTTCGCAATAATCTGTCCCGCACTGAACCGTCGTAGATACCGCATACAATCCGGTCTCGAATCAACCCGTCCTCTAAATGTTCAAATTCACAGTGTTGACCACGGAGCATAGAAGGATAGAGGAGATGTTGATATCAGTCGAGCCGTGATTCAATCAATTGAGCCATGACGTCACGAAAGGGGGCGGGGCATACGCCATTTCCTCTTTGAACTTACCAGTGATCACATCGAAACACGCTCTGCAAAAAATTGTTTAAATAGTTGGAAAAACAACTCCCACTATGAAGTGTTGTGTGCCTTTGGGTTTAAATTCGTCGAAAAGGCAAAAAGAAACTGCATTTAAAGTGTCTTTTCACTTGTAAGTAAGATTTTTCAATAAAATTTGCTGTACTGTAGGCATGTGGCCGTAACATTAGTTCTGCTTTATGTCGCTAGATGGTTTTGGGAATATTTGTAGACGATCGAAATTCACCCCTTCGTTTTACTTTCACAGACTCAATTTACATTTCTGGCTTTAGCTTTAACAATAGTTTGATAAAAATTACGTGAATATCGTGTATTTTTATTTATTTGGAGAAATATTTGTAGTTTTTAGTTATGTTGTTTGTAGTAGTGCCACCTAGTATGCAGTGGACAAACTCGCCAGAATTATGTTCAAGAACCATCTTCCAGATTTCAGCAAGTAAGTAGTATATAGGGTCTTAATTTAATAACGTGCCATAGCTTAGTGGATGTTCAGTATCGATAAAGGAACACAATAAGATATGAAATAAAAACCTACATAAACATTTAAAAATTAAAACTCCATTGAAACTAAACTAACGCGGAGCGCAATGACCCAGATCATCAAACCAGCGCGCAAGTATCAGTGGATAAGGTAGGCACATACATAACTGAAACTGTTTATTTTTTGCGTTAGTTTAGTTTAAATTTCAAGTTTTAGTTAGTCAAGGAGATTCAGGTTTTTTTTAATAGGATTTTTCAAATATTTTTTTTGTGTTCCTTTATCGTTACCGAACCATCTCCTAAGCTTTGGCAATACCCAGTACATAGAGAGCGGGAAGTCAGCAACCCTACCTCATCGCAAACAAAATCGTGAACTACATACCTACTTCTCATAGTAGGAACGGCGGAATGCCTCTTATTTTTAATTTGTTTACTAAGTAGGTATGCAAATGAATACCTATTGTTATTTTTTTTTATTTGGCTCTATATTTATATAGATAGAGGGAGACTAACATGTTAAGCTGCCACCACCTTTATCTTTTAATCTACTAGTACTTCAAAAAGAAGAGGTTATCAATTCGAGCCGTCCTGTCAAAAATACACAGTTTTTGTAGCTTAGCTTCAAAAAAAATGTACTAAGTTTCATAAGTATTTTTGTATGTTGCAAACCGATTTTGATGAAAATTATCATCAAAATCGGTTCAGTAAAACTAAAAGTCAAAATTTATCTCAGGAACTACAAGTCAGATTGCAAAAAATCTTTTTTAATCTATATAGGTATTATTCAACTTGGGTAAAGTACAATTTCATCAAAACAGGTTCGGCAGTTCATTATACTCGTAATCAGTTCAGTAAACTTACATAAGACAAAAAAATACAGATACAAAAAGTATCTTAAAAATTTAACCAACTTCAAAACTAAAAGTAGAGGTATAAAAACGTTTTTAATGTCGGAGCTACCCTGAAAATTAAGAATAAAACACGTACGTACTGTTGCGTATCACAACTACTAAGTGTCAAGTTTACATATTTTATTCCTAATATTCAGGCTGGCACCGACATCAAAAACTTTTATTTCTCTACTTTTAGTCTTGAAGTCGATTTAATATTTTATTGAATCACTATTTTAGACTTATAAATATGCAGCACTTGAAATTTGTCTCGCGATGATGTAGAGTTGCCGACTTATTAAATTTTCAATGTTGTTTTGATGTAGTGCTTATATGTGTCACGGGCTAATAATTGATCTGCCCAATTTTGTTATCGTGGCCAAAACCTAACTCAACCTACGAGGAAGGGTTACCGACTGCCCGCTCTTAGTCTATACAGGTTATAATTTAATTGCGTGCCATAGCTCTGGAGCGAGATCAATATCCGTAACTGAACAACTTTTTCCAAGGAACATAGGTCGAAAAACAAAAAATAATTTTGGACTTTCCATACCTACTTAGCGACCAACACAATTGTATGGGAAGTCAAATCAAATCAAATCAAATCAATTTATTTAAGTTTACAAATAATTTGTTTACAAATTCATATGTTAGAGGCACCATAAGTTATACAATCTAGATTAAGTAAGTATGTTTTGCGACGCCCACACTAGGTATTCCTGTGTCGTGGTCAAAAAAGTCCAAAATTTATGTCCTTTATCGAACTATGTTCCTTTGGGAAAGTCGTTCAGATACTGATACTGAACCCGCGAGCTGGAATATGATTGGAGAATCACTTTTATGCCGTTTTAGATCAATTAATTTGTTCTTTTGTTCCCAAGAGGAAAGTTTTTGTGATAATAAACCCCCCTGGTATAACCGATCGTTAGCTAAACTGGAACGCAGAAAAAGAAAGATTCATGCTAAATGGAAAAGTACAATAACCCTTCAGACTATCAATTGTTTAGTCATCTACGTGCTAACGAAAAGGCTTTGGAGTTTAAATGTTACATTAAGTATTTGCGTAATTCTGAAGATAAGATTAAGGTTTCACCTAAGTTCTTTTGGAGTTTCGTGCAGTCCAAAGTTCCATCTAATCAGATCCCTCAATTAATGGAGTTTGAAAATGTTGTATCATCTGAGCCTCTAGTTATCGCTAACATGTTTAATATATATTTCAACTCTACTTTTATTTCCTCAGATTCCAGCACACATGTTGATGAGTCAGACTACCAATCCACCGTTGAGTCCCCTGTCGATATTTCTAGTATATTTCTAACCACGTCTATAGTTCAAAAGCATCTCGAGAGTGTGGATATCAATAAAGGAGCTGGAATTGATAATATTCATCCTTTGTTAATTGTAAAATGTTCATTAGAATTGACGAAACCCATTTTCATATTATTTAATAAATCTCTTAAAGAAGGTTGCTTTCCATCTATATGGAAAAATGCCAATATTACTCCAATTTTTAAATCTGGCTCTAAACATAATGTACAAAACTATAGACCAATCTCTCAACTCTGTATATTTAGTAAAATTTTAGAAAAAATTGTCACGCGTCAATTGTCAATGGCTTTTTCACGTTTCATCTCCGAACACCAACACGGGTTTATTAGTGGTCGCTCTGTTAATTTTAATCTCTTAGTCTATACCGATTTTATTCTTGAGGCTATGGATGCTGGCTACCAGGTAGACGCTGTGTACACCGACTTTTCAAAGGCCTTTGACAAAATTAATCATAATTTGCTCTTGAACAAATTACTGAAGCTCGGTGTACATGGTGATTTATTTAGGTGGCTAAAGTCTTACATCCTGAACTGGTCCCAAGCCGTTGCATTGAAAGGAGTCATATCAAGCCTGTGCAGTATACCTTCTGGTGTGCCCCAGGGTTCCCACCTTGGTCCACTGTTGTTCACGCTATTCCTGAATGACATTAGTAGTGCATTTTCCAACTCTAACCATCTGTTATATGCCGATGATACAAAAATATATAAAATTGTAACTAAAACGCAGGACTGTATTGATTTCCAAACAGACTTAAATAACTTTTACTCGTATTGCGAAACTAATCAGATGGTTTTAAACACGGATAAGTGCTACTGTATTTCATTTACTAGAAAAAACAATAATATTCTCTTTGATTACGATATTGCTAGTGAACAAATCAAGCGTGTCAGCCAGATAAGAGATCTTGGTGTCATTTTGGACTCGAAGTTACATTTTAATAATCATGTAGATCATATTCTCAAAAAATCTTTTAAGCAACTAGGATTCATATTACGAGTTTCAAGACCTTTTCGCCTAGCTGCGACATTTAAGATTTTGTACTTCTCATATGTCCGAAGCTTATTGGAGTTCGGATCCATTGTTTGGAGTCCGATCTACAAGGTTCACATAGATAGGATTAAAAAAGTACAAAATAAGTTTTTAAAGAATTTGGACTATCGCACAGGTAATTGGTTTACTGATTATGTAGCTGCTTCAAAGCGACATAAAATCCCTCCACTGGAAACAAGAAGAACGTTTAATGATGCTGTTTTTCTTTATAAACTAATCCATGGCCTTGTTGACTCCTCTGGCCTTGTATCAAAGATTAATCTTAGGGTGCCTTCTCGAGTTTCCTTGCGTTCTAAACATATTTTCGTTGGTAAGGTGTGTAAGACAAATTATGCAAGAAATAACTTCTTTCGGCGTGCGTTGGACGAATTTAATAGATGTTTCTCAGAAATAGATATATTTGGGCTATCGTTGAGTAGATTCAAATCTCAAATCTGCGATTGCCTAGGCTTGTAATACGACTTGTCTCAGTTAGGTGCTATGTATAGCATTTCTCTGTCTTTATTTTAGTTATTTGTTATTTTTTGTTTCTCATATTTATTTTTATTGTTAGCTGTACTACCGTTACCTTATATTTGAGCTCTTCTTTGCATGTTTAAGTTTTTTAAGTGGAGCTCTAGGTCTTTGTAATTAGATATGTATTGTAATACTTGTGTATGACTTTTTGCTTCCCAAAAAAAAAAAAAAAAGAATATTTCCACGCCACGAAAGATAGACATAGAAAATTGTTTCCTTGGATTAACCCCAAAACAACGCCCCTTGGAAAAAAACTGCCGAATCTTACACAATACTGATTACACGTCTTACATTCAAAACATAGTAAATAAAGATGAAAATGTATAGATTAGATTAGATTAGATTTATTTATTTCACATTATCAAATTCAGATTAACATAGATTGTTCAAATGTCAGAGTATAATATGATCGTCAAAACAATAATTAAAAAGAAATGAATAAACAATGATGTCAAAAATGGATTGCAATATACAAAATAATAATATGTCAAACAAATGTTATTAATAATATTCAATGTCAAAATTAAAGCAAAAATGTCAATAAAAAATTAAGCAATACATTATGTATTGAAATGTTAAATAATAATAATAAATTTGTCAAAATTAGGTTATTTTAATTTCAACATTAAATATTCATTTATATTATAAAATTCATTTTCTAATAAAAAGTCTTTTAGTTGGCGATAGAACGTCTCGTCATTGACCTCATCTTTTATGTTGTGAGGTAGATGCTCATAATATTTGGGACCAATTACGCGCGGATTCTTGTTCGCGAGCTCGATTCGACGTGATACCGGGGCCAATTTTCCTACGCTCCGCAAATTTCGTCCTCCACATATGCATCGTTCAAACTTTGCCACATTTTGTCGTACGTATTTAATTATTTCATATAAATATAATGAACATAAAGTTAAAATTTTGTATTTTTTAAATAGCTTTCTACATGACGTTCTTAGTTTTGCCCCAGCTATTGTCCTCAGTGCGCGTTTTTGGAGAACGAAGATACGATGGTGATCTGTAGAATTGCCCCATAACATGACGCCGTACGACATCACCGAATGAAAATGCGCGTAGTATACCTGGAGCATCACAGGGTCAGAAACTAACGGTCGTAATTTACGCAACGCGTATGCGGCACTGCTTAGTCTGTTACAGAGAAACTCTACGTGAGACTTCCAGTTCACGTTGGAGTCTAGCACGAGCCCTAGAAACCGGCATTCGGTTTGAAACGGTACAGGACATTTCAAAGCAGGCGGTGTTGTTAGCGGCCGTGCAGTAAAAAGCAGCAGGTTTGATTTTGTTGGATTTAGTATCAAACCATTTACCGTGAACCACTCACGCAGCTGTTCATAAGTAATGTTTAATTTTGCGTTTAATTGATAATGGGTGCGCGCGCTTACCACGACCGTAGTGTCATCAGCAAACAACACTGTTAAACCCTCGGTTATAAAGTTTGCTAAGTCGTTAATGAAAAAAAGAAATAATGTGTTTCCTAAGGCTGATCCTTGAGGAATGCCGATAAATAGATGACCAGGGTTTGATCTAAACTTACGCCCATCAAAAGTAATCTGTACAGTCTGCTTTCTATCGTCCAAGAAAGATCTCAGCAATTCGTGACTATTTTTCATAATCCCATAACAACAAAGTTTCTCCAAAAGCAGATCAGCCTGTATTACATCAAATGCCTTTGTTAGGTCGCAGAACAACCCTGAAATTTTATAATTGTCATCAATCCCTGTTATAATTGAGTCTATTATTTGATGAGCTGCTGTTGTTGTCGACTTATTTTTCCTGTACGCGTATTGCCTTTCTGACAATAGATCGTTAGATTCTAGGTGTTCCATTAGGCTTTTAGATATTAGAGATTCGATGAGTTTAGAGATACTAGGAACTATTGTTATAGGCCAATGACTCTCAACCTCGGTTGGATCACCTTTACCTTTAAAAACTGGGCATACTCGAGTAGTCTTCAAGGATTCAGGATAAACTCCATTTGCAAACATTTCATTTATTAAAAGTACCAAAATATCTGATACTAGCTGTTGCCCGCGGCTTCGCTCGCGTGGATTTCGTATTTATGTTGTTACCGGTTTTCCGAAGCAATGAGATAATTACCCGTCATTTCGGGGTTATTTTAAACTAAGGAAAAACAGGACTAACCCTGCGCAAATCAATGAGTATAATTCAAGATCCAGCTGAATTTTATATAATATACAGACGTTACTCATAAATTACTCAGAACAGAGGAACTTAGCAGCAGTATCCTAACAAATGTAAAGAGAGAGATGAGAGACACCTTTATGTAATATTTCAAAACAGAGCCAATTCGCAGAAGTAATTGAGAAAAACTAAAACCGTCTCCCTCTCTCTCCCTCTCCCCCCTTCCTCTCCCCCTCCCTCTGTCTCTCCCCCTCCCCCTGTCTCTCACCCTTCCCCTCCTCCCTCTCCCCCTGCCCCTCCCTCTCCCCCTCCCTCACTCCCTCCCTCTCCCCCTCCCCTCCTTCTCCCTCTACCTGTACCTGTACCCCTCTACCTCTCTACCTCTGTACCTCTCTACCTCTCTACGTCTCTACGTCTCTACATCTCTACCTATCTACCTCTCTACCTCTCTACCTCTCTACCTCTCTACCTATCTACCTCTCTACCTCTCTACCTCTCTACCTCTCTACCTCTCTACCTCTCTACCTCTCTACCTCTCTACCTCTCTACCTCTCTACCTCTCTACCTCTCTACATCTCTACCGCTCTACCTCTCTACCTCTCTACCTATCTACCTCTCTACCTCTCTACCTCTCTACCTCTCTACCTCTCTACCTCTCTACCTCTCTACCTCTCTACCTCTCTACCTCTCTACCTCTCTACCTCTCTACCTCTCTACCTCTCTACCTCTCTACCTCTCTACCTCTCTACCTCTCTACCTCTCTACCTCTCTACCTCTCTACCTCTCTACCTCTCTACCTCTCTACCTCTCTACCTCTCTACCTCTCTACCTCTCTACCTCTCTACCTCTCTACCTCTCTACCTCTCTGCCTCTCTACCTCTCTACCTCTCTGCCTCTCTACCTCTCTGCCTCTCTACCTCTCTGCCTCTCTACCTCTCTGCCTCTCTACCTCTCTGCCTCTCTACCTCTCTGCCTCTCTACCTCTCTGCCTCTCTACCTCTCTGCCTCTCTACCTCTCTGCCTCTCTACCTCTCTGCCTCTCTACCTCTCTGCCTCTCTACCTCTCTACCTCTCTACCTCTCTACCTCTCTACCTCTCTACCTCTCTACCTCTCTACCTCTCTACCTCTCTACCTCTCTACCTCTCTACCTCTCTACCTCTCTACCTCTCTACCTCTCTACCTCTCTACCACTCTACCTCTCTACCACTCTACCTCTCTACCACTCTACCTCTCTACCTCTCTACCTCTCTACCTCTCTACCTCTCTACCTCTCTACCTCTCTACCTCTCTACCTCTCTACCACTCTACCACTCTACCACTCTACCTCTCTACCACTCTACCTCTCTACCTCTCTACCTCTCTACCTCTCTACCTCTCTACCTCAATACCTCAATACCTCAATACCTCTCTACCTCTACCTCTACCTGTCCCTATCCCTACCCCTTACGCCAATTTAACCGCTATTCCTAACATAGAAATGACACCCATATTTATTTTTAGACATTTCAAACCTATCGCACCCCAACCCCAACCCCAGGGGACGATGGTATTTCACGTCCACCACGTTGGATTTCAAAGTTGTTGTAGCTTACGTAATCAGCGAACCGATAAACCATACAAACGACACCCATAATGATTTTTAGACATTTCAAACCTAACGCACCCCAACTCCATCCCCAGGGGGATGATGGTATTTCACGTCCACCACGTTGGATTTCAAAATTGTTGTAGTTTTCGTAATCAGCGACCCGATAAACTATACAAACGACACCCATACTGATTTTTAGACATTTCAAACCTATCGCACCCCAACTCCATCCCCAGGGGGATGATGGTGTTTCACGTCCACCACGTTGCATTTCAAAATTGTTGTAGTTTTCGTAATCAGCGACCCGATAAACCATACAAACGACACCCATATTGATTTTTAGACATTTCAAACCTATCGCACCCCAACTCCATCCCCAGGGGGATGATGGTATTTCACGTCCACCACGTTTGATTTCAAAATTGTTGTAGTTTTCGTAATCAGCGACCCGATAAACCATACAAACGATACCCATATTGGTTTTTAGACTTTTTCACCCCATTTCCCTTTTTTAGGGGTTGAATTTGGGGTGGATTTTCAATAACAGTGATGAACGTTGCAAAGAATTACATCATTAATGCCTAAATAATAAATTATGTGGATTTTACTTTAAGAATAAAGAATTTTCAACTTCATCCCCCTTTTCACCCTTAAGGGTGTCGAATTTTCAAAAACCCTGAGACATGTAAGTATTAATTTTTAGTCGTCAGCCTAAATACAAATTTTGAAGATCCTAACTTCAAAACTGACGGACTTTCATACAAACTTTCATCCCCTATTTTACCCCCTTAGGGGTGGAATTTTGAAAAACCCTTTCTTAGTGCACCCCAAGCCCTTATAAGGAACCTACATGCCAAATTTGGAATCTCTAGACCCAGTGGTTTGGGCTGTGCGTTCATATGTCAGTCAGTCAGTCAGTCAGTCAGTCACCTTCTTCTTTTATATATATAGATAATCGGCCACACTGACATTAAGATGTTTACAGAAATGTCATATATGTCCAGAGTGTTACCGGTATGAACCATGTCTAAGTATTTTACTCAGCATGGCTGTTGTTACAGTCGGCATTTCAAATAAAGGCGGATTTAAGTTGCAAAGGTAACTTTTCAAATACGTAATAGCTTTTTGTTTATTGGGCTGCAGGTTTAGTTTTGATGTAATACTAAGGAAGTAATCGTTAAATTTCTCAGGCACTTGGTGAGCTTGCAAGCATTTTCCCTGATCTGTTAAGCGTATATTTTGTGATCGGTTTTTTGTTGAAACTTCATTATTTACGAATTGCCAAACCTTTTTGGAAGTATTTTTTGTCAATTTTATTTCCTGATCTATGTAATTTCGCTTGTCCCTTAATGCCGCCATTTTAATTAATTGTGAATAATATTGAACACATTTGTCTATTTTGTCATTTTTGGGATATTGGTTTTTTATTAAGCAAAAATTATCAAAATTATTTATAAATTCAGCTAATTCATCGCTTAACCACGGAGTTCTAGATTTCTTTTTTATCAAAACTTTTTTAATGGGGAAATGAATATCTAAATAATATGTCCAAGTAGCAATTAATTTGTTGAATTTGTCATTAAGAGAAATGTCATCAGAATAAATAAAATTCCATTCATAATTTGCAATGTCAACGTAAAAGTTTTGTATATTTTGTTTTGTAAATAGCCGTCTTTCCACATACCTATTTGCCGAGCTATTTTGTATGGTTATAGATGATAACACGAATAGTTGTGCGTTATGGTCGCTGATTGGTGTGTCGATCGGTTTAGCGGTTACGTCACAGTCGTCGCAGGATACTATTCCACAATCTAAGGAGGTACTAGAGTGGTTTGTTACTCGTGTAGGAAAGTCTACAATATTTTGTGAGTTATAACTCTTTAGCACATCGATTAAACGTTTCCGTTCAATATTGTCGCTAAGATAATCGACATTTATATCGCCAGCCAAAATAAACCTTTTATTTTCGTCAATAATTTTACACAATAAAGTTTCGATGACTTTTACAAATACATCCGCACTACCCACCTGTTAAATAAATTCAAAAGCTAATTAAATTTGTAGTAAGATAGCATTCAGCTTGGATAAGTTGGCTATTGTGCTCCATGGTACAAATGCATCTTTAACGTAGGAATCAAGAATGAGAAGCATTTCGCGAAAAGTATTTCAGTTAAGTTCGAGTTCTGTTTTTTTTTATAAGATCCACGCGGACGAAGTCACGGGTAACAGCTAGTATTTTTATAAATGATGTTTTACTATGTTTCAAACACTCTAATATTTTGTTGTATGTAGATGATACTAAAATATTTAAATTAGTGAAGTCAAGAGATGACTGTATTAACTTACAACAAGATCTAAATGGATTAAATGAATATTGTGTAAACAACAGGCTATTTCTTAATGTAAATAAATGTTGTAGCATTACATACTCCCGAAAGAAAAGTCAAATTAATTTTAATTATACTCTCCAAAACCATAGTCTGCAAAGGGTGAACGAGGTGAGGGATCTTGGGGTGCAACTTGATAGTGAATTGGTGTTTGATAAACATTGTGATATTCATATTTATTCAGTTTTAGATATACATCGTCATAAATTAATTAATACATGAAGTAAATTCAATAAAATAAAGTATACATTAAAAAAAAAGTAAACAATGATTATATTTGCTACAATTTATGATTTAAAAACTCCTCTACAGAGTAAAAGGCTTTCTGGGCTAGCCAAATTTTAAGCCTTCGAATGAAGCTGTTAAGACTAGAACAATCCTAGATTTCAACAGGGATTTTGTTATAAATTTGTGAACCCATAACGTGTAAGGACCTATTGGACTTATGTAAGCGTTGAAATGTAGTCGAAAACTGCCTCTCTCTCCACTTACATTGACGTTTCCCAACCCACTTATTTTTTAGGAATTCATTAGTGTTTTGTCTAACATATTTAGCAACTTCCAATATATACAGACAGGGAACTGTTAAAATGCCCAATTCGATAAAGTATTGTCTAGCTGGTTCGTCGTGAGGTAGTCTCATGATCCGACGGATAACCTTCTTTTGCATAATAAAAGGGCGGTCGCGGTCGACCGATAAACCCCACAGATCAATCCCATATGTAAGGTGGGAGTGGAAGTAACCATAATAGGCAGTAAGCAGGTTGTGTCTCGTTAAGGTTGCTGTTAGTCGAGCAATAGCATAATATGCAGAGTTGAGTTTAGCACACAAACCGTCAACATGGTCTCGCCATTGCAAGCCACTGTCAAAAATGAAACCAACAAACCGCGCTTGTTTTACGATTGGTATACTATTTCCTGCGACCACTACATGGCTTAGGGAGCTAGCCGTATTAGTTTGCCTCATCGAAAACTCTAGTAATTTGGATTTCTCCAAATTTAACTGCATCCCATTAGCAACGAACCAGTCTGCCAGTCTGCCAATGACCCCCTGAACGTTAGTAAGAAGATCTGAATCATTGTCTGCGTGGACTACAGCACAGATATCATCAGCATACATTATGAATTCAGTACAGGGCGACACAAATGGTAGGTCGTTCATTAAAAGAAGAAAAATTGTATTTCCAATATTTGACCCTTGGGGAACCGATCTGTCGCCCACCAAACCCGCCTCAGACTTTCCACTACCCACCACAGTTATCTGACTGCGATTGGAGAGGAAAGAATTTAGCAGGTCCAGGGGGACGCCACGGATACCATAATGGTCAAACTTGGAAAAAACGAGCTGATGATCAACGAGGTCGAACGCCCGTGAAAGGTCAAAAAAGACAGCAGTTACTTTTTTCTTTTGCTCTAAGCAGCTAAGCACAGTGCGTGATAGGAGCCGTGCAGCCCCAATAGTTGATCGACCAGACTGGTAAGCGAATTGACGTTCAGATAGTATATCATTTTTGTTTAAAAAACTCATAAGCCTGTCACAGATGCCAGACTCCAAAATTATTGAAATAGAAGGGACAAAAGATATAGGGCGGTAACTTTTATGTTCCTTTCTAGAGCCCTTGCCCTTATAAACTGGGGTAACTTTTATTATTTTTAATGAATTTGGATATTTTCCATTGATAGCCGAATCATTGAATTTATCGCATAACGCATTCAAAGTGCTTAGAGGTAATTTATGCAAAATATTAGTAGGAAATCCGTAGATATCCTTAGTTGATTTAGGTTTGATTTTTTTATTATTTTTGTCTAGTTCTTCCACTGAAAATGGAAAAAAGAAAAACGCGTTTGGTACTTTTGGTACACTGGAGCGAAGGAGTTGTAGTGCTACAGATATTTTAGGTCTGAGTGGCGTGTCACGCACGACAGATAGGTAATAATCGTTAAGTGAGTTAGCAAGCTGTACATCAGATCCCTCCGCGCTCGCGCCGCACACAGCGTGCCGCAACACGGCGAGGGAGTCACCTTCAAGCCCCTTGTTAGTCTCACTTTTAATAATGGTCCACAAAGCACGCCCTCCGTCCGTACTCGATTCTAATATTTTGTTCAGAAACTGCTTTCGAGTTGACGTTAGTAAGCCAGCATGTTTACATTTCATGCTTAGGAAGAAATTATTTAATTCGACATTATGCGGATTAAACCGAACAAACATCGATAAAAGTTGTATAAATTGAGCACTTTCTTTGGTAGCTAGGTTACACCATGATTTATTCATATAGAAGATGGGAATCTTTTTTAGTGGACAGCATAATTCGAAAGTATGGACGAATGCATTTAATAAATCATCTAAACTAAACGAATTTGTAATTGCAGAACACGACCAGTCCCATTCACTAATCTCGTCAATAAATAGTTTAATATTCCTACTAGAAGTTATCCTCTTAACAATGTGTCTAGTTAAGTCAGAGTTCACCGGCATTTTTATGTCAATACCTACACCATAGTGATCACTTATACCTGCGTCAACCGGGTGCGAGCTAATGCAGTGAGAGAGAAGGTCAGTATAACAATGGTCGATACACGTCTTCGATTCCCCACTAACTCGCGTCGGAAAATTTACTATTGAGGTCATATTAAACCGGCCCAAAAGGCTGAAGATTTCACATTTCTGTTTAGTGTGCTTAAGCAAATTAATATTAATGTCACCTAAAATTAAAATATAAGAATTTTCATTCATTATACTATTAAATAAAGATTCTAATTGATTAAAAAATATTTCCAAGTCACCTTCCGTACAAGATCGATATATGCAATGATAAAATTACTAAGAAAGCCTATAGGATGCTAGGTTTCATCCTACGTCAAAGTAAAGATTTTAAAAATCCTAGAACATTGCGTCTGCTATATAACTCCTTAGTAGCTTCTCAGTTGCAGTACGCATCAGTAGCTTGGAACCCCTTCTACAAGAAGTATATAGCCAATATTGAGCGGATTCAAAACAAATTTACTAAATACTTAAAATATAGATTTAAAAACTGTGATCTTGATCTGTTCACGCCATTAGCAAAGAAAAGAGAACATAGGGATGTTATCTTTCTTTATAACATTATGCAAAACTTAGTAGACTATATGTATTTAGTAAGCAAAATCAACATAAAATGTCCACGGGTGGGGCTTAGAAATAGAAGTAGTACTTTTCTCGTTAACTCAAATTGTACCAACTACGCCAGGAATAGATTTGTTTTAAGGGCACCGCAAACTTACAATAATGAATATAATGATATTGATATCTTTTCGAATAATTGTATTAGATTTCAAAATTTAATGAAAAAGTCAAAATAAGGAGTAGTAATTTTCATTAGTTTTGTCTTGTGTTGTTTATAAATGTAAGAATAAAAACACTTATCTATACTATTTTTTAGTACCTAGATAGATAATATAGATTTTAGTGGTCAAGGGCAGGGACTCGGAGCCAGAACTTTGTCCAGTGCACCGTTAGTTTAACATGTTTCTTTCACTTTCAGAATAATTGCTACTGATATCTCAACGTGTACTGACTTGGTTTTTGGATACTGAGTCCCAGCTTAACTTACTCAGTGGTACTCAGCTATATATATCTTTTAGTCGAAACTTTGTTGGCTCATGTACTATCTATATGTATTAATCTTATGTTATAAACTGAATGCTGTTTGTTTCCCAAATAAATAAAATAAAAATAAAATAACCAGGGAGGAACAACAAAATCGTAATCGTAATATAGAATTACAAATACAAGGTGTAAGAGAAAAGGAATAACATCCTTGAAAGATGAAATGCCGCCCATGAAAAAAACATCAAGGGGACGAAAAGAGCGCCTGCGCCAAAAGCAGCCTTAGAACTCCTAAGTTGCTCTACGTAAAGTAGAAGAGCTTCACCTGCCGTGTTTGCTGGCCTCAGATAGAGCACAGGATATAGAACAGTAAAGTTTGAAAAAAGTAACAATTAAGACCTTAGATAATCAAAGAAAAAGACTGACTTTTAATTAGTTCTTGTTAGCAAAAAAAATTATTAAGTCATGATACTGAACAACTTTTCCCAAGGAACATAGGTCGAAATACGAAAAACCAAATTTGACCTCCCATACAAAATGCGCTATCAGCTGATGCAGTTTCTAAGTGTTCTGTGCTCAAGATTCTAGAAAAAAAAAAAAATATGAAAAATAGTTTTATTTGATATTTTAGCAATTACATACATAATTACATTTTGCCAAACTTTTTTAAAGTTTGTCGGCAAAAGTGTAAGCTCCTTTAAATCAAAATAAAATAATAGTAATTAAAATTAAAATTTAAGCAAATTAATCCAAAACAAATAAATTCAAAATTTTAAATCTTACTAACTAATCAAATAAGCATACAAGTAAAATCATTTTTAATCAAATAAGCCTAAATTTAATAACAATATTTTTTTTTATATTGATATTTTTGATTAAGTATTTTAAGACTTTGTTTAAACGTTTAGAACGTTTAGAACGTTTGTTAGTCTTAGTATACTAATCTGTGCTAAGTAGGCGTCTAAAATAAGAGGAGGCAACGTATTATTTCCTGACACAAGAAACTAAGAAGAAAGAATAACCCGAGACAACTTAAGGAATGAAAACCCTTGAGCTAATAACGATTAAGCGAAATATAGAAGAAAAGCAAAAATTGAGTGACATAAAAACGGGTGCGCCATCAAGTTAACATAGTTTTTGTCGCGCTTTCATTTCATGCATCTGTAATCTCCAAAATATCTTAGAAGTACAATGCGACGCGAAAATTACGAGTGGATACCGCCGCAACCGTAGCCAAAGTCCATCAATCAATCTTAAGATGTCAACAATAGAACATTGTTCATCGAGAGGAAAAAGTGACCGATTCCCAACAAGGGTGTCTTTTGAGCCCTGAGGCGAAGCCGAAGGGCTCAATACACCCGAGTTGGGAAACGCACTTTCTTTCGAGTGATACATAGTGCTTTATACTTCACATACGAGGAAAATGTTTCAGATTTCCTTTTCAGATATGATGTAAGTTTTTTTATTCCATTATAATTATTTTATTTTTATTTATTAGGCTTTCCAACAACGAGTGCACATTGATTACATAGGTTGCTTACAATTTACAAGAACAGGTGCCACATCACTTACAGGAGAGCACAGCATGCTTAAATATGTCCAACGAGTTTAGGAACAAAAGAAGAGCAAATTTAGGTAAAAGTAGGTATTTGATTGAGAGCACATAGAAAAGTTACTTTGTACTCTCAATCAAATAGCCACTGATTGATACTGCAATACAATTTAAATTTTAAAATTTGAAGTTATACCAAACATATTATTTTAAAGGATATATATTGATATCATTTCTTGCCAATATGGTACTTTTCAACATGGAATACAAAGACTTGGCTTATATTTATACGCTTTTTCACTATAATAAGCAAGCAAAACAGTTTCCAAAAATCAATGCGCTTTTTTCTCGCTTTTTCAACACATACCTACATTGTTGTATTTTTTCGACATTTTTCAGGCAATCAATAACCGCTTGCGCACTTTCTTGTAGTTCTAGCGGCGTCAAAAACTCTTCATCACTGTCACTATTTGACGACATTTTTTGTAAAAAGAATGCACCAACAAAACTACAATTAAAACTCCCAACAACTTTGTAAAGAAAACAGGGGTCCAAATTTTGAAAATCACTGGGTGATAAAATATCGCTTGGAGGTTTAAACTTTTTAATTTTACCCTGATAGTTAAATTACTTAAACTCTTCATCACTGTCACTATTTGACGACATTTTTTGTAAAAAGAACGCACCAACAAAACTACAATTAAAACTTCCAACAACTTTGTAAATAAAACAGGGGTCCAAATTTTGAAAATCACTGGGTGATAAAATATCGCTTGGAGGTTTAAACTTTTTAATTTTACCCTGTTAGTTAAATTACTTAAACTCTTCATCACTGTCACTATTTGACGACATTTTCTGTAAAAAGAACGCACCAACAAAACTACAATTAAAATTAAAACTTCCAACAACTTTGTAAAGAAAACAGGGGTCCAAATTTTGAAAATCACTGGGTGATAAAATATCGCTTGGAGGTTTAAACTTTTTAATTTTTAGGTTTTAGGTTTAAGTAATTTTGATGCTGTTCAATGTCGCTCATTGGCTAATGTAACTTGAACGATTTCTATTGGCTAATGTGCGACTAATATCACTCGATAATTGTATTGCTCTGTTTATAGTTTCATACCATATTGTATTATAAAAAGCCCCTTCAACGCATTCAATCCCTAGTCCTGAGTTAAGTAATTTTCTTTAATATTTAAAATATATTGTTGTAATAGCAGTAAATCTCATTGTAAATGTGTTATTTTCTTGTCTTTAAATGTAGATAACTGTATTTTCAACTCTGCTTGGATTAATAACTGTTTTACTGCTGTTTCTTTGAATAATCAAGTACATTTATAACTACCATTTATTTCGTTTATTATTTGTTCTAAAATTCCCTTCCTATGTAGCTATAATCCACGAAAAGGCGTGGTTAATTTAGGTAGGTAGTACAAGACAGCTTGGCTGTATCCTCGTATTTTAGAGCACAATAGGTAAATAACTCAAGACCTAGTATTTCTTTAATAGAAAACTCATATTAAATAGTACATTGTTCATCGAGAGGAGAAAGTGACCGATTCCCAACAAGGGTGTCGTTTGAGCCCTGAGGCGAAGCCGAAGGGCTCAATACACCCGAGTTGGGAATCGCACTTTCTTTCGAGTGATACATAGTGCTTTATACTTCACTTACGAGGAAAATATTTCAGATTTCCTTTTCAGATATGATGTAAGTTTTTTGTATTCCATTATATTGATATCATGTCTTGCCAATATAGTACTTTTCAACATGGAATACAAAGACTTGGCTAATATTTAAACGCTTTTTCACTATAATAAGCAAGCAAAAGAGTTTCCGAAAATCAATGCGCTTTTTTCTCGCTTTTTCGACGTATAAAACTATCACATACCTACCTACATTGTTGTATTTTTTCGAGATTTTTCAGGCAATCAATAACCGCTTGCGCACTTTCTTGTAGTTCTAGCGGCGTCAAAAACTCTTCATCACTGTTTTCAAGATATTTTTTGTAAGAATCACGCACCAACAAAACTACAATTAAAACTTCCAACAACTTTGTAAAGAAAACAGAGGTCCAATTTTTGAAAATCACTGGGTGATAAAATATCGCTTGGAGGTTTAAACTTTTAAATTTTAACCTGATAGTGTCAAAACGTTAGTAATACTTTAGAAAATTTAACAATTAAACACTAATTTATATTTATGCATTATAATTTTTCCCTGTTGATAAGAAAAAAACAGAAACTTTGATTTTATTGAGTAAGATTTTATCACACGGTGACTTTCAAGAATAGGTACCTAATTCGCGCGCGCGCTTTCGTTCTACATTTTGGTTTCGTTCTTTTTTCAAATTAATGGTTTTTTTCAGAAAAGTGTAGGTGGCCAGCATCATTTCGTGGACTTAGAGATAAAAACTTTTTCTTGTTTTGGCATTATGATATTAAAATAGGTTATCGACAGATTTTGATCTAAATTTAAGAAAAAAAAACACGTTAACAATGGATTTTCATACAAAATTCCATCCCGCTAAAACACGTTAACAATGGATTTCCATATAACTTTTCGCCCCGCATATTTATACCATAGAAATAACGTATCTTCTCCTTAGTTTTTAAAACAGGACTGAGGTACTTTCCGAGAAGGTGAAGTATAAAAGCTTTTATTTGTAACTGCACATGTCTTTATCCTTAAAATTCTAACACGCTCATATTGCCGGTCCTTTGACTCGCGCCCGAAAAACCGGCAATCAAGGGATCGATGAGCATGACGAGGAGCAATACGTGCGGCACAGGCGGGTGACAGTGAAGGTTCCAAAAGCTCGGTAGTGGCGCCTCTGTGCCCGCCGCCATATTGAATTCCAAACAGACGTCAAAACTCAACCAGCTGACAGATAATACACTAATCTGTGGTCGATATATTTGTAAACCTAAATTTTGAAGTGTTATTTGATGAAAATAAGAAATGGAATCGCTAAAATGCAGTGTCGGGGGTTACCACCACATACTATAACTTTCTTCTCTTCTGGAAATGTCCTGATTTCCCTCTCTCTTTACTTCATCACGAGTTTGCTCTTTTCTTGATAAATTCTGACTTTCCTCTCTGCTTGATATATCCAAATTTTCCTCTCCATATCCTTCATTTTCCTGATTGTTCTCTGCCCATTCTTCTCTCACTATTTCCAACCAATCTCTCCTTCTTTCTTTTTCTTTTCTTTTATCAGAAAATGACTGAGAAACTGTTGGTATTTTCCGTGACGTTTCAACTGGTGTGACAGAATGTTTTAGAATATGCTGACGGTTCCTTCGGTATGTTACACCCTCAGAAGACTGTATGATGAAAAGGTTCCTTGCACTGTCTTATTATTCTTCCTGAGGTCCATTTAGCATCAGGTGACTTCTTGAATAATATGTTATCTCCAATAGACAATACAGGTAAGTTTCTTGTCTTTTTATCATAATAAAGTTTTTTTTACCCATATTCTTTGTCTTATTTTTTATATATTCCTTTTGATCGACCACTTTAGGCTTTAGATGTTGTAAGAGTGCAGGTACTTGTGTTCTTAACGACCTTGACATCAGTAACTGAGCTGGAGATGGCAGGTTACCTCTTGGTGTAGTTCTGTATTGTAGTAGAGCTAAGTATGGATCATCTCCGGCTTCTTCACATTTAGTAAGTATATGTTTCACAATTTTCACTCCGGACTCGACTAGACCATTGGAACGTGGCAGGTAGAGACTCGAGGTTTTGTGCTCTATTCCCCACTCCTTTGTGAATTGTTTAACTTCTGCGGAATTAAAAGGTGGACCATTGTCACTAATCATTTGTACCGGTTTACCATGACGACTAAATACCGATTTTAAAACTTTAATAAGTTCCTTGGCATTTGTACTACTGACATCAGCTATTTCGATATAATTTGAGTAGTAATCTTCAATGACAAGAATGGTTCTCTTCTTATACTGCAGATAATCCATTCCTACTTTTTCCCAAGGGAAATTAGAAATCGAATGTGGCATGAGAGGTTCTGGTGGATTGGCACTTCTGTTAGCCATACATGTAGGACAACTTTCTACTGTATTCTGAATATCTTGTGACATAAAAGGCCAGAACACCACGCCTCTAGCAAAATTCTTTGACTTTATGATGCCCTGATGACCACTGTGAATCAGTTTTAATATATCTGATCTTAATTTAGTAGGTATTATGAGACTGTTACCTTTAAGTACCAGCTCGTCAATAACATGAATCTCATGACGGTTATTCCAATGAGGTAGAGCTAGTGTATGGATTCTTGACTTGTTCTCCGGCCATCCATCTTTATAATACTGTTTTAGCAACTGCATGGTGTCGTCTAGCATGGTTGCTTCTTTTAGCCATTGCATTCGTTCAGCTGAAATTGGTAAATTATTTAGCAAAAAATTGACATGTACGACAACATCTTCATCAAGCTCTTCTTCACTAGTCTCCGGAAGAGCTGCTCTCGATAAAGAGTCTGCTATGTACATTTTTGACCCTGGCTTATACTCAACCCTTAAGTCATATGCTTGAATTTTTAGCATGAGTCTCTGTAAGCGTGTTGGTAATTCAGCTAACGGTTTGTTGAAAAGTGTAATGAGGGGACGGTGATCAGTTTCAACACTTACCACCTGACCGTAGATGTACTGATGGAATGTAAGACATCCGAAGACTATGGCATACAGCTCCTTTTCAATCTGTGCCATACGTTGTTGACAAGGAGTGATGCTTTTAGACGCGTAGCAGATTGGGTGATTATCCTGTAAAATTACAGCTCCGACAGCAGACTGACTAGAATCAACTGACAAAACAACTGGTTTCTTGACATCAAAGTGGGCTAAGACAGGTGCCTCACAAATAATCTGCTTGAGACGGCAAAATACTGCTTCTTGACTTGCATTCCACTGCCAGTCACTTGACTTCTTTAATAGATCTCGTAGCGGTTCAGTCAGTGTTGACATGTTTTTGATAAATCCTCCTAAATAATTCAGAATTCCTAAGAATCGTTGCAAGTCCTTCAGACATGATGGTGACTGCATATCCTTTATAGCTCGTATTTTCTCTGGATCAGGGGAAACTCCATTTCTTGAGTAGACATGACCGATATATTTTACTTGTGTTGTGCCAAACACACATTTATCCTTGTTGAATTTCAGGTTGACTTCTAGAGCTTTTTCAAAAACTCGCTGCAAGTTTCTGTGATGTTCTTCTTTGGTAGTTCCATAGACAAGTAAATCATCAACATAGACTCGCGTAATCGCCTGGCAACACACCGAAAGTTTCAGTCATGATGCGATGGAATATTTCTGGTGCACAGTTTATACCATAGGGTAGACGCTTAAATCTATAACGTCCAAATGGAGTATTGAATGTGCACAAGAAAGAACTTTCTTCGTCTAATTTACACATCCAAAAACCACTGCTAGCATCCAGCGTAGAGAAGTATACTGCTCCATGTAGTTTAGATCGTACATAATCGTTTGTAGGTATTGGATAGTGTGAGCGTTTGATGGCTTTATTCAGATTCCTGGGATCTAGACAGACTCGTAGACTACCATTTTTCTTCTCAAGTAAAATCAGTGAGCTTACCCATGGTGTTGGTTCGGTGACCTTGACAATGACATCCATTTCTTCCATTAGACCTAGTTCCTTTTTCAGACGTTCATGTAGTGAGAAGGGGACCTTGCGAGGAGCATCAATTCGTGGTAACACATCCTTGTTAGTCTCAAAATGACATTCACCTGGTAGACAACCCAAGCCTTTGAACACCGAGGCATATTTTTTAATCATAGCCTGTAAATCCTGTAAATTACAATTTTTGTTAGACTTTTCTAGATTATAAATTCGTTTTACAAGTCCTAGCTCAGAGCATGTCTTTTTTCCAATAATAGTAGGTGACTTAATATCAGCAATAATAAATAAAACATTGTGAGTGACATTTTGACCTTGACGCCTGAATTGACATTCAATATTTTGTTGACCAACAATTTTCACTTCATTTCCAGTATAGGAAGTCACTTTGGCATTACAAGTTGACATTTTATTATTTAACTGAAGTAAGTTATAGACATCTAAAGACATAACATTAGCATCGCTACCTGTATCTAAAATACTTTCAATTTTACACTTGTTTATGAATAAATCAATTGTCCACTCTGACTTACATTTTGAATTTAAAAGTCCAATGAAAAAGTTATCTTCATCTTCCTCACTGTCCTTCATGTCCATGTGGTTGACTCGCTTTGACTGTTTTGACTTACACAGAGCTTCATAGTGACCACGGACTCCACACCGTCTACATTTGACATTTGTTGCGGGACACTTGTATCGGTGGACTTGACCACAGCGACCACAAGTTGAATGTGATTGACTGGACACTGGTTGTTGACTGGATCGATGCCTGGACCTTGACGTGTGACGATTATGCTCTTGATTCATTTTGTTTCTTGACATTGACCTCTGCCTGCTCTGATGACTAGTTCTTGCTTTGTGACTTGTATACAAGACCGTTGACGATTGATTGTTTCCATTATTTAATGTTACAGCTTGTGACTGTGTCTGAATAAGTGTCTTTGCCATTGAAATAGCATTTTCTAAGGTAAGATCTTGTTCTAACAAAAGTTTTTCTCTGACAAATTGATATTTTTCATGTAAATTACAGATGAAAATATCTTTGACTAACCTGTCTTTCAAGGTATCGAAATTACAGTGCTTGCTCTTGTTTATTAAGTCCATCAAAAAGTCTTCAATCGTTTCATCAGGTAGTTGTTTTCTTGTGAAAAATTTATAGCTCTCGAAGGTAATGTTCGTTTTTGGTACAAAATAATCATTAAATTTCTTTACCAAGTCGTCAAATTTCACCTTTTCTTCGTCCATTTGAAAAGAGTTAAAAATGTCGAGTGCATTTTGTCCTAGCATATGAAGTAAAACGGTGACTTTTCTATCGTCTGACTCATCGCAGATGCCGGTTGCATCCAGATGGATTTTGAACGATTGAAACAATTTTTTCCAGTTATGCGACGTATCTCCTTCAAGGGATAAAGGTTCTATACTTCCGTTCATGGTGATTTTGCGCTTTGATGACCCGTTTTCTCCTTCTTCTGGCATGATTTCGTAACGATTTATTGCCTTGACCTTGAAAATTTCCGTTGGCGGCTTCACTCAGCGATTTATCTCACGTTACACTTCTGACACCATATTTGAATGGTTCTTGATGGATTGAGCAGAGGCACTTTTAAATAAGACACACTAATAATAATTCATATTATATTATAATATTTCAGACACGTTTTAGTTTTACATCTTTCGAGGCTCGGGCTACAGACTACAGACTAGAAGTCAGCTGTCAAGTGAGCTGTCATGGTTGACGTTTGTTTCGTTTCACTTATACTCATAACAATGTTGATGAACAGCAGTTTGATGGAGAAGGCCGAACTTCGATATGGCTATCCCTGTTTGTTGATAGAAGCTAAAATATAGCAGAATACCTCTAGCTGCACAAGGTAACTTTAAATAAATATTCTCTTCTTACAGCCCCTCTCAGATCAAATAAATAGTCTAGATGTAGCGCTGTGAACAGAAAACTAAGGCCAACTTTTTAAACATGTGTTGCATGGACCGGTGTTGCCATAATCAAATTGTGCCAATGTAACAAAAATAACGTTACGTAATAAAGTTATCACATACTATGGAATCTTCTTTTTCTTCTTGTAGGTATAGAAAAAAAGAGAGAATAGATAACGATTGAGTTCGGTTCTAGCGCTTGGTAATACAATTAATTAAAGTGATGGCGGTAATAGAAAGGAAATAGGGAGTTTAAGGAAATAAAATTACTGGGTAATTTGTATGTGCATTTAATAACTGACTTCTTTTCCCTGTAATATTTACATAAACGACTATGACTAACATATTCAGCTAAAAGAAAAAAATATAAGCAGATATTACATTTATCAGTAACCTAGCATCTAAGTACAAGCTTCGCTTCAAAAAAATAACTTTGGATTTTTTTTAAAACTCGGCTCATACTAAAGTGGTCACCTGACCGACCCATTGTAACAGTTCACCCTAGCTGTAAGCCTGACTCAACATCATGGCTCACGGCACCAACCTGTAACCCTCCTACCCACCTAACTTGTTCCTACCTAACTCCTTAACTACTATACTGAATAACTTTACTTATCTACTTACTTGCTATAGAGACACGGCCTAACCTGACTTGATTTTTTTTTGTTTTAACTTATTATTTAAATCCAATGCATAGAATAGGAAAACAAAATAGCATTACCCAAAATTGTTCCCTACTATTAAACCCTGTCATAATGAATAATTTGGCTTGTGATCGTTCTAGTGGCTTAAGACCTAACACTATTGCCAAAGTGCAGCTGAATCTGTAGGGAGAGCATGAATAATACTAACCTAACTCCTAAAGCCTACCTATCCTAGTATGAGCTTACGCTCCAATGTCTGAAGAGATTGCAACAACAAGAACGTGACAAAAGGCACATGGAGTAAGTATGTGGAATAGGTAAGAACATAGGATAAGATAATTAGAATGTGAGGTTATATGGTTGAGGGTGGCTTCATGAACTAGTATCTATAAACTATGACTGACTTCTAGGGAGATCCAAGAGAACCAATGTAAGGGAAGAAAAGGTGCTTTAGCTAGTTGATAGGTATCATGGTCCCCCATATTTTTGGGGGAAATGACCGCCCCAATCCACCGCGGTCATTCATGAATCTCGACTCCTGACTGGATAATTCTCTGCCATACCTATCCAATTCCGCTTTATGAAGCTACTCTAGATATACTTGAGCAAACAAATAGCAAGGGATATTTCTTTACACCGTCAATCTTGTCTGGTAGTAAGTTTGTAGTTTCGTCAAGTCACAATAGAAAGATTGAGAGGAGGATTCAAAAGAAACCTGGACTTGTCCCGCAATCCAGATCTTATAGGAATATATACACATATAAAATACCGTTTCATCTTCTTAGCAAAACAATAGATAAGCGGAATTTTTCGGAACAATTATTTACATGAATTTACATTTACTTGTCAAGGTTCAAGACCCAAGTCAGTCATAATTAAATCTGAACAATAAAAGAACACATTGAACAATGAAAGCAACACTTTAGAAAATATGTAAGTGATTTAGTTCTTATATGTGAACCTGAGAAACATTATTTTAGAATCTCGCAAGGATCAGGGAATGTTCCTTATCTTTCCCGTCCTCTTAGCTCAAATGTATTTTATTGAGAAAGCATTATTTCAGTACGTTCATACGCACAATCGACTATGCATCTAGTACGATAGCTAGGCTTAATGATAATTCGATCTGCACAATGTGGACAATCTGCCTTCTTTTAGTACAGAAAAGAGACCACTTCAGGCCAGCTCTCTGCATCACCTTAAATACAGAACTAATTATTATCAAGCTTTTGATTTCATACATACATACATACATAACATCACGCCTTGTTCCCGTCGGGGTAGGCAGAGACCACAGTTCTCCACCTGCTACGATCTTGACATACTTCCCTTGCTTCCTGAACCTTCAACAATCCTTTCATACATGCTCGTCGGTTTAGGGTACTTTTAACCTGGCCTTTATTCAGAACGTCTTGAATTTGGTCCTGGTACCTTCGCCGAGGCCTTCCCCTTCCAACGTTTCCATTCACTCTCGCCTTGTGGATCTCTTTCGTCAATCTTCCTTCATTCATCCTCTCCACATGACCAAACCACCTTAGCATCCCTTTCTCAATTTTAGTCACTACGTCTTCTTTTACGCCACAACGTTCTCTTATCACACTATTTCTAATCCTGTCACTCAATTTCACACCAATCATACTCCTCAACGCTCTCATTTCTACTGCATTAATTTTACTTTCATGCTTCTTCTGCCATACCCAGCTTTCACTGCCGTACATCAGTGTTGGTACCAAAACGCCTCCATGAACAGCCAGACGAGCCTTGTGAGACACCTTCTGACTTTCATAAAAGCATGCAGAGCACCATTCACCATGTTTCCAGCATTCACTCTTCTTTCGATATCACTTTTACACTTTCTATCTCTCGTAAACTTAGAACCCAGATACACAAACTCCTTCACTTGTTCGACTTGTTCACCACCTATTAATATAGTACACTCTGTCATACACTCTTCTCTTTCAAGTACCATTACTTTCGTCTTGCTTACATTAACTTTCATTCCTTTCCTATCAAAAGCCACATTCATCATTGTTACCATCTCCTGTAACTCGTCAGCAGATGACGCAAGTATAACTTGGTCATCAGCGTAGTGAAGACATTTGATGAGTAACTCATTCATTCTCAGTCCACAAATACTCTCTTTCAGATCAGTCAAACAATTATCCATGAATAGGTTAAACAACCAAGGTGACGCTACACATCCCTGCCTTTTTCGATGCTAAACCATTCAGTGTACGCACCGTTTATTCTGACGCAAGCACTGGAATCCTCATAGAGAGATTTTTGATTTCATCTTGTAAGAAAATTCCCCTTTTAAATTTAAGGAAGGCATGATTTAATATGTCATACACAGAACACAGCAATTTTAGCAAAAGGTAAGTATGTACTAGATAAGACACATTCCCATCTCAACCATTCATCAAAATTAGGCGAATTCATAAAGTCAGATGAAGGCAGGAAATAAACTCTTTCCTTGATTTATTATAATATTAAACCCGGTACGTCCACTGCATGACAAAAGACCTTTGGTGTCTCATTTTATCAATCAAAACACTAGATTTCATGTGATCCAGATTTTGAAGCTATTTTTATACTAACAGAACAAAATTATAACGTTCATCTCCCGACAGGCTTTTCAGTCAGAGAAAAATAAGTTTATCCAAAATTTAGGCAAACTTTAGCATAGAAATATCATTATTTCGATAAGCAAGCTAGTTTTTGTACTGATAGACTAGATCACAGAAATTAAATCTTTAAACAAATTGTACAGTCTACCCACATTACTATGAACCCTTCAGCTCTATTGCTGTGCCATAAGGCCTTGAACGAACCCGTAAAATATACCAGAATATCACATTTGAATTTAGTCACTAAATTTAGGACGATTTCTACAGTCTTTATAAGCATTTTTGACACATCTCGCGATTTGAATAGCACAAAATAGATAAAACATGGTGTGAACGACAAGGTAGTTTTAAAATTACTCACGGTTTTTCTTCGATCAAACCTTGATATGACCTCGCCGGTGGACGCCCACTGCTGGTTATAAGCCTCTTCCTAGGCCTTTGCATTCTATCAGCTGACATGATTGAAAATCTACGATCTAAACTAAACCATGTCATAAGCCATATCTCAAATTGGTTCTCTGTTAACGGTATGTTACTAAATGTTAAGAAAACAAACATCGTTCATTTCCAGCTACGTAAGTCCAATTTAAATAAATCCAACCTAAACATTATGCTAAACGGTACAGCTGTCCCACAAGTAGAACAGGTGAAATATCTAGGGTTTATAATTGACTCGGGATTAACATGGTCTGCCCACATAGATAACACTTGCGACAAACTGGCATCTGCCTGCTATGCTCTTTCTAGACTTCGCCATACTCTAACTACCGAGAATATGAAGAAGGCCTATTATGGTTATTTTCATTCAATCTTAATATACGGTATTGTACTTTGGGGCACAGCGGCCGACCGCGACCGTGCCTTTAAACTTCAAAAGCGTGCTATAAGAATAGTTGCAAATAAGCCTTACGATCATCCTGCTCAAGAACTTTTCCAGGAATTAAAGATATTAACGCTCCCCAGCGTCTATGTCTTACAGATATGTAAACTGGTCAGGCAAGATTTAAACAAATTCCCGACACGAGGTGACCAGCACTCGCGAAACCTCCGCAACAGACACTTGCTGGTCGCGGCGCCCCACCGCCGTGCCAAGTCGCGCAAACTGCTTGATGTTGTTGGCCCGCACTTGTATAACGCATTGCCCGCACACGTGACAGCCTCACCAAGTACACAAACGTTCATAAATAAACTTAAAGGTATATTGCTAAAACTTGCCTGTTATAACATTAATGACTTCCATAAGGGCATGCGCGCATCGGTATCCCAGACACAAACAAATTAGTTATTTTAGACTACCTATCTTAGGTAAATGTAATATGCCTAATTTAATTATTTTATTTTAAAATAATTAATAATTAGAATAATATTCTAGATTACTATATTTTAATACATTTTGACATGTAATTATTTGAATTATGAAATAAATCTGAATCTGAATCTGAATCTGCAAAGACCGGACCTACGCTGCTCGCTTTCTGCGGCTTCTTCCATCCTCTTTAAATGATTAGCTTCTCCCTCTAGGCGAGATGGAGAATGTCCACCGCTGGTCAGAAGCCTGTCCCTAGGCCTCTTCGGCAACCGGCTCCACGCTGCTTGCTTCCTATGGCCTCTTTTGTCCTCTGTAGGTCGTTTCCTTCCCTCAATATAACCCCAAAACTTAGGCAAAAGACACCCGGCGCACTGTCTTAATTACGTTAAATTATTTTACAGACACTGAGTTGACATTAAGCAAACGATTGCTTCGAAGATCTACGCGACGCGAAGCAGTCTCAAAAGCATGCGGGCTTCTGGACTTGCTGATAACCGAATTGAAATATACTGAATCGAAAACCCTACCCACCTATCGATAGCGCGACCAAATATGATTTACAACACTGTTCAGAGTGATGGATCCTCAGATCTTTCTCTTGGGCGACTGAATCTCCAACACCGTCGCAGTGTCTACACTGACAAAATTTATGATTTATCGAATCGAAAGCCTATTCCTGTATTCGTAGCGCGATCAAACTTGATTTACAACACTGTTCAGAGTGATGGATCCTCGCATCTTTCTCTTGGGCGACTGAATTTCCAACACCGTCGCCGTGTCTACACTGACAAAGTTTATGATTTATCGAATCGAAAGCCTATTCCTGTATTCGTAGCGCGATCAAACATGATTTACAACACTGTTCAGAGTGATGGATCCTCGCATCTTTCTCGAGGGCGACTGAATCTCCAACACCGTCGTAGTGTCTACACTGATAAAGTTTATTATTTATCGAATCGAAAGCTTATTCCTGTATTCGTAGCGCGATCAAACATGATTTACAGCACATTTCAGAGTGATGGATCCTCGCATCTTTCTCTTGGGCGACTGAATCTCCAACACCGTCTATGTGCTTACATTAGTAAAAATTATAGAAAACTAGCTGTTACCCGCGACTTCGTCCGCGTAGATTTTATAAAAAAACAGAACTCGAACTTAATTGAAACATATTTTACGGAGCGCTTATCCTTCTTGATCCCTACGTAAAAGATGCATTTGTACTTATCCAAGTTGAATAAATGCATCTTACTACAAACTTAATTATCTTTTGATTTTATTTAACTGGTAGGTAGTTCGGAATTTTCATTGTCAACCGTTACAGGCGAACTTAAAAAAGAAGGCAATAAAGGGAGTGAAGTGAATGGGTAGCGAGGAGGTATTCATAAAAGTAAAAAAGGTCCCTGTTCCTCCCTATCTATCCTTTTGTATCCCCCCCCCCTACATTCCCACTCCCCCTCCCTCAACCCTCTCCCACTCTCTCTTCCTCTCCCTCGCCCCTCCCTCTTCCCCCCCTCACCCTTCCTTCCCCCTCCATTTCCCCCCTTCCCCTCTCCCCATCACCCTCCCTTTCCCCCCTCGCCCTCCTCCCATTCCCCTCCCTTTCCCCGTTCCCCTCACTCATCCTCCCCTTCCCCCTCTCCCTCCCTCTACCCCCCCTCCCTCTACCCCCTCCCACGCCCTCTACCCCTCCCTCCCCCTTTCTCTCCCCTCATTTTCCCCTCCCTTACACTCTCTCCCTATCCCTCCCCCTCTCCCTATCCCTGACCCTACCCCTATCCCTGCTTCTACCCCTAACGCCATCTTAACCGCTATCCCTATCCTTATATAAACATACAACTGACACTCATATTGATTTTTAGACATTTCAAACCTATCGAATCCCAACCCCATCCCAGGGGTGGTGGTATTTCACGTCCACCACGTTGGATTTCAAAATCATTGTAGTTTTCGTAATCAGCGACCCGATAAACCATACGAACGACACCCATATTGATTTTTAGACATATCAACTCTATCGCACCCCAACCTCATCCCCAAGGGATGATAGCATTTCACGTCCACCATGTTGGATTTCAAAATTGTTGTAGTTTTTGTAATCAGCGGCTCGATAAACCTTACAAACGACACCCATATTGATTTTTAGACATTTCAACCCTATCGCACCTCAACCTTATCCCCAGGGGATAATGGTAGTTTACGTCTACCACGTTGGATTTCAAAATTGTAGTAGTTTTCGTAATCAGCGATACTTAGTTGAATAAAAAAAGTCCCATCAAAATCGGTTAAGTAGTTTCGGTGTGCTGTAGCAGATACAACCCCGCTAGAGTATTATTGTATGTGTAGATTCCCACGGGAATGAGATATTTTCCCGGGGTAAAAAGTAGCCTATGTCCGTCTCCAAGTTACCATCTATCACCATACCAAATTTCATCAAAATCCGTTCAGCCGTTTAGGCGTGAAAGAGCAACAAACAAACAAACAAACAGACAGACAGAGTTACTTTCGCATTTATAATATTATTATAGTATATAGTATGGATAGTATGGATTAGTATGGATAGTTCGAAGAGCGATACCGTTCCGCCCGAGCGCGCGAAGAAGAATCACTGATTAAAATAAAATTAAGAAAATACCTTGAAGAGCCGTTCCGGTCTGCTCGGGCGCACGAAGAAGAATGAATCCGTCCTACCTACCTTCGCCTTTTTGATGATTGCCCACAACTGGACATGGTGGCCTTCCCTACAGTCGCGCTGACCGAAACGTTCTTCGAGGAATCGTGGGACGCCCGAAACAGTAAAATTCTGTGCTCGCGGGCAATCTGGACGCACACGTGTTTAGCCGCCGAAATCACGAAAACCGAACGTACCAAAAGATCGAACGAATTTAAATTTACGCACCGCGCAATATGATAAAAAAAAAGCTTAAAGAGAAAGATCGCTCCGCATTCGGGCAGAGTAACGTTGTCGCGATGAAATTCAAATAAAAAGTGTGGCCTCAGGGCAGCGTTCTTGCTTTTATACACTCGACGTTCCCCCGCCGATGACGCAATAACGAATTCAACCTAGCTGATAACGCAATAACAAATTCGGATCGGCATACATTGATGGTTTACTAGCAAAGTGAATGTCGCCACCCGCGCGCTGGTACGCAATAGTACGCTACCTCCTCAGTCGGCCGGCACCAGCCAGTCTGGGTTTTTGAAACGAAGTATCTTTTCACCTGAAAACGAATCCTACGCATTCTTCTGAATATGAAAACGTGTTAATTAAGCTCAAATCCATAGAACTAAATGTCTAAATTAAGTCTGAAATGGGTTTTAGTATGTCTTTTTCGATCCGAAACTACGATTCTAATCCATCCAGCTGATTTTAAGTTCTAAAAGAATCTTTTCTTTTTATTAGAATGCCTAATTATAGTCCCGAACCAATTATTAAACCAAAACACCACTTCTTCATTCCAATTACTTCAGGTGTTTTAAAGATTGTTTACTGCAACATTCATGACATTTCATGTTTTAAATCTAAGAAAACGCCTGCATGAAAAATGGGGCAACGTTCCGATGTAACCGACATGCACATGGCGATGTCTAAGTACAAGATATTTATAATATTTGTTGAAACAGACACGGGTCAACGTGTGAACCGTTTCAGCCACCCCCTAAAATTTGCGCAGAAGTTCATAGCCGCCCGGAGCAAATTTTCACACCCTCGTTTCACAAATATTACCCCCAATAACTAATCATTATCATTTACTAAATAACAAACTGAATTTATTAACTTTTAACCCATATTATGTAAACCGTTGATATGAGGTGTAAGTTTGAAACCAAACGACAAAAGTCTACAACTGAATTCAAAAATTAAACCAGTGACATAATGCTCATCCTCCAATTATAACGAGTACAAACGAACTTTACACATTCAAGGAACCGGTTTGTGAGACCAGCCAGTCCTATCGACAGCATAAAGTGCCATCTCCCAAAAGCAAATCGTGATTTTTTTAAATTTTAACCCCGGAATAGACATATATGCCCCTGTTAGAGTAAAGTCAATTCTTAGGGCTGCCAGATATAACTGATCTTTGAGCAAAGCTCACAGTCTAACCTTGATTCTACATTGCTTCCCTTCATCCTCTGGAGCATGTGGAGTGTAGAGTTTTGCATATGGGCTGTGCCAACCGGTAGAGTAAAAGCAATTTACAGGGAGTACTAACACTCTTTCTGGACACTAGAGTAAACTTCGTTTCTAATGCCCTTCAAGTAACCTAACACCTTAGATCCCATAAATTACTTTGTTGTAAGTGTAGTGTACAGACAGGGTAAAAAGTCAATAAATTTCGCTGCACTGGTCAAGTATCCATTGGTCCATTGCAACCCTTCATACTAATAGTCTTCCCTATAGGACTCCGATAAAATATACACAGATATAAGATATACATAGATATAAGTCCAGACATCTGTCGATTTCATTCACAACCTTTAACCTTCATACTACCTCTCTCACCTTCCTCTCCGTCCTCTTTTACGCTGTTACTACGAACCACTGGGGACCAATGAAGCGTATGTGAATAAGATTTAAATCTGATACTTAGCTAGATATTACTAAAGAAATTTTCCGTCAACTACACAACCTCTCCGCAAAATCATCAAAACAAAATCTTAAATTTTAAGCCCCCAAAATTTAAACCAATTTACTTCCATTTATCAAGACTATCTTTCGAGATTCATTGAAGTTATCCTATTATAATATACTATTTAAAATAAGTTATTTTTATTATTGTCTATTTATTTCAATTTTATTATGTAATAAATTTATTATTATTGTTCTATTACCATTAGTGAATAAACACGGTCAATGAAAGGAAATCGAAGCAATCCCATCATAATGCAGACGTTTACTTGACTACCTAGATATTAAACTACACTACAAGTTTAAATTCATAGCGCATTTAATCATATGATTATTATTTTAAATTTTGTTTAGATAATAGTAGGTACCCTATCTATCAAGCTTTATCATAAATATAAACTTAATTTGCTAGACCCGCTTAAATCTACAATCCGGTTCTTGAAGAATCTTGTTCTTAAAATAACTTAGTTCTCCGAGTAAACACTAAAAATCGTAAGTCGTCTTACATACTCGTACTACCCTGGTAAGTAGGAATTAATCAACGTATGTATTGGCTACATAGAAAACACTTATAAGTAGGCTAACCCTAAAAAAAAACTCTTGTCCTTAATACTCCCGTAGGACAATTGTGATTGTCCTCTCCCCTCAAATTCAATATTCCCCCATCCATTTAACCTACACGCGGAGTAACTACAGTTATGTGAAGATTTTGAAATACCCTAGTGCAATCTTACAGCCGTTCAGTAAACCCCTGGTGACCCGAAAGATTACAGGGCTAACATAATCTGTGACTAACCTTACATTAGCGACGAATGAAAATTTTTCCAACACGCATAGGTACCTCACACCCTTACACGCTGTATGAAGTCTTACATATACATGAACGCCCCTATGCCCTACGTCTTATATGAAATCTTTACTCTTATAGTGGTAGTACTCAAGGTATTTAACCGTAACCATTCTCCCAAACTATAGTAAACTCTTGTGTCTCAAAAGGAAAACGCATAGTCAAAACCAAAAATTAAGTACTATCAATTCGTATGTCGAAGGCAGATACTTATCATTAAAAGAAATTTGAATGAACTATTCCCGTTAGTTTTTCTTAAATCTATTAAAAGTACTATTGATAACTATAGATGCCCTCTAGCTGTATCGAAAATGAGAAACCTTTTTGGAAAACTCGGAAATTTTTGAAAATTCATAACTTTTTGAAAATTCGAAACCCATTCGAAAATCGCGGAATCTTTTAGAAAATGTGTAACCTTTTTGACAAGGCGGAATTTTTAAAATTAAATGTATTTATTTATTTACTTATTTTATCTACGTGTTCATTGTACACGAGAAAATACATGCACCATTTGATTTTGAAAATTTACAATAAGCAACAAATTGACAAGGAAACATCTACAGACCCAAGGTTACGTACATTGAAGATATTTCTAAAGTTGTTCGTCGTACATAACCCTTAACCTGAAATAGGGTCATCATTAAAACAAAACGCCTTATGCCCACAAAAGAGCAGACCGTATACGCCAAAGATAAATTAATTAAATTACCTAAATTTAGTCTGCTTGATTTGTTAAAGTGTAAAAAGGTAACTGTATAATTCCATAATTTGAACGACGTTATGCTACGATAATACTAACCTAAAGTTAAAACCCGTTTAAAAAATGATGGGTGTAAGACTGTGGTCATGTACGTATGATGTATGAGAATGATTTACGATTACCCTGTTAATTATCCGCTTAGCATGATACCTAAAATGTTTTATGTATCCTAAAAACAGCACAGCTACTTTATTTCGTATAAATAAACTTCATAACCACAAGGTACCAAGACATACTAGTCTACATCAACACAATCGATTCTCGAATTCGTAATTAATTAAATAACTGTCCTAAAATATTATAAAGGTAATATTTCAACCCATTCACACACTCCTAACAGAAGGTTCACAGAAAGACCTACGCCTTCTCAACACCCGATAAAATCCGAACAGTAGTTATTGACTAAGGTGTATTTAAACTGTTAGTTATGATATAAAGAAGTGAAAAAGGATCTAAATCAAAGTCCATATTAAATAAAATATACATCCAAATGAGTGCCAACAAAAATTATCTCAGGTGATATAACCGTATCTGGGACCCCGAAATAGCCAGTGCCTCACCACTGTGCCACACAAACCTTAAGAATTTGTACTATTAATGCTAAGTGAAGCTATTGATTTGTGTATTTACGCTAACTTACAATTAACTGAAACAAAACTTTTATTCCCTTCCTTGGAAAATACCGCGAAATGTCTAAGATTACCCATTAACTCAGTTCAAATATGCCCATCTACTAATGAATCGACAAAAAAACTCATTCTAATTGTTAATATACGATGTAGGTGAATGTACTCGTATAACTACAACGTAATAAAATTATCATGTAAAGATACGTACAAATAAAATTGTTTAAACGTGGTTATATGTTATAATTTAAGACACCCCCCAGACTGTAAATTTCTATGTCTTATTCTACAATCATATGGTGACGTCACGATTGCACACCCGGCAGCAAGTAAGAATAATCAAAAGCCGTATGTACAAGTATAGTAAGACAATGTAAACATGAAAAAAAAACAACACTTAACAAGACACGCGGTCGAACGCACCACATTACGGAGAAATTATTTTAAAACTAACACCAGGCTAGTCAGGTCGGTCGATGACCTTACCTCTCATATGTAAGAAGAACAGTAATCATTAAAGTATAGTTTAATCTCCCAACCCTCGCTTAAGACTAGCCCCTTTTGTCTAAATTATTGTGTCATCGACTGTACAGTCAAAGCAAGTAACCCACTCTACACAAATATTTAATCATGCTAATAAATCAATGGACACTTTTGTTCGGTAGGATAAGTCCAAATTTACCTAAGACAAAATATGATTCCCTACTGTATCCCAAAGGAAGGGAAATTTTTACTTACTTAACTAAAACTAAGTTCATGAAAGACCGTGGCGCATCGTAAATTAAACAAAAAATAACACTGACCCGGAACTGTAACATATCGATATTTTTTTTTCTTTGCATTTACTTAAGTATCGTATGTGATCCTATCGCGTACCTGTACGTTGCGTACCTATGTGAAACCTATGTGAAACCTATCTGTTACCGCAAAACATAGCTATTAAACCTGGTATTATTTCGTGAACTTGCGATAATGTTCCACAGCTCCTAGTATAATATAATATTATAAAGTATAACAATATAAACTCACGAAAGGGGGCACACTCTTAGTTATTACCTAAAGTATTTTGATTCTTACCCTCTATTGTTTTAAACTAGATGTTCATAAAATTAAAGGTCCTATTAGGGCAGATCACGTCTACTGTCCTATTATCATAAATGGCTATACCTAACTTCCTTAAGTGTGACAACCCTCCATCTAATCACCTAGTAAGCTTATAATAATAGTGTAGTCCCTAAACCCAATCACAGTCTTCCCCCTACCCCCCGTACTGAGTAGCATCCTAATATTTAACAGCTATAGAGTTATCTATGACCTACTAGGAATGAAACGTAAAACTCTTAGGAAGCAATAAGGGTTTCCACAAAACAATGAACGAACCAATTCCACAAAACCAAATGTAAATAGGAGTGGGTTTCCACCAAACCAAATGTAAATAGGTACCGTTAGTGAATGTAATGTTTTCTTAGTTCAGTTAGCAAGAGTAACCCTCACCAAAATAGCATGTTAGGTTTCATCGCATTCCCACAGCATGTATGTCCATATCACCTTAGCGATTTGAAATAATTTGTTAACCTACAATATAGTATTTAGATAAAGTTTGCAGAGGTAATAAATCACCACGAAAGGTAAAATAACACTAAAACTACCTTAAAGTTATTAACTATGATAATTTTGTACAAAACCGAGGCATATACAACATGCTTTCCAAGACTTGTAGGTAGGTACTAAAATAAAGGTGTGATACACTCAGATCAAATAAATTTTGATCTGAGGTGATACAAAACTTACAAGTTTTAATTTTTGTGGAATGGTTGATAAACTTAGTGTAAATACCATTTAACACCCTGTATATAATGTAGCTACAACATGCACTTATGTGTTTTTGTTCACAAAACTATGCATACAATCACCAAACAAAGTTAAAAGTTTGAGGTAAGTTTGTATGATTTTGTTAGCGGTTTAAGTCTAGAAAACTCGTAAAACTCTCGTAAAACTTACCATAAAATACAATGTCTCTGGAAAAACTTATCCTATACTAAAATTAACCAAAACTTGGCTAATATTACGAGTAATTATCTAAAAACAAATTAAAAATGTAACCGCAAAACTTTTTAATGTTGACGTTTATAGTGTTGTTCCGGGAAGAGAATCAATCTCCTAATATCCGAACAGAATGTCTTATGTCAACACGATGACTTGAGTCTCGATTTAACCAACGAAGGATCGGCACTATGTGGAGTGTTCCTAATAGAACCGCTACTTGACGAAAGATGGCGTTCGGCGTACCTTGACGAGATGACCTTGGAAATTATCCTTGAAATTTGAAACCACCACCGAATCTTCTGTATGTATGATGATGAAAAATATTTCACACAATACCACCCATTTTCAAAGTAAGTTTGGACCTCTAAAATACACGTAAAATCACAAAAGTACTAGACAATTAGGCTGTATGGCGAGAGATACAAAACTCCCCCCCAGAAACCAACCAAGCTCCGCGGTCCCAAAAATTTACCCCACTGTCTCAAAAATAAATATCTCAGGTATACGGAACCCTCGGCGCACGAGGCCGACCCGAACCTGACCGCTTTTTGTTTTTTCACGCGCGGGAATGAATCACCGGCTCTACACGCTGGCCGCGCGAGGCCAACGTGAACACCCGGCTAATGGCTCCCGGACCAACGAATGACTCTGAAAGAATGAGCTGCTCGCGATTTTTGCCGGGTCGCGTTCCGAATCGGGTGAAAATCACCCTGATAGCAGGATAGCGCTATATGACGTCCATATCGGTGTGGTCGAGACAGACTGCTGTCAAAGTGTAATAATTACCGTTTTGGAACTCACTCCAAGTAAGTATTATCAAGGAACATATAATACTCACCTAGTATTATCGAAAAACCAATAAACTCGCTTACCTACGAAATTAAATGTGAAACCTTATGGTAAGTCCTATTTAAATACGTAATATCTATAACTTACCCAAGTAATAACGCTATTCGTAAACAAATATACCTGTAATATGCAAATTTGATGGCGAATTGAAGAAAAAAACACCAGTTTTGTTTACAAGAAGATGTCATACCCGAAATGGATCCTTGATCATAGGTTTATTTAAATTGGACAAACTTTAAGCTATCTAGGTTATGTGGCCCTTGTAAAAACCCTCAAATTTTTGTTTGTTTTACAGAATTCCTACCATGTAAGCTGGCTTCCTATTGAAGTGTGAGGACACCCAAGATGCCGGATCCTTTGATGTGTGGTGTTTTTGGACTTAAAGCAGCCAAAACCCGCACCCCCCCGACTCTAAATATTCTGCTACAGTGTTAAATGAATGTATTCCAAGAAGGCAGTGATATAACCTAAAAACCTGAGTGAAAATTAAATTAGAATATATATATAACTGACAATTATGACTGGAGAGAATAAAATACACTACATAGTTATGAAGTTTTGTGTGTGTCAGTACAGAAAAGTCTAGTGTCTCGCTATGTTCAGCTACAGCGAGCCCCGTTTAAGCTATAAACAGGGACTACATCCGATGTGGCCAACTTCTACGAGTATTACCCGAGAAGGACTCGCCGTTAAGCGTTAAGGACTCGCTGTAATAATTTCTGATGGAACGGCCCTTGAAATGACATTCAAGTTTGTTCGGAATAACCAGAGGATGTGAGTGTCCTGTGTGAGAAGTTAAGTATAATTGTATCTTAAATGTAAAAGGCAGTTACTGTGAAATTTCATATTGTATAGTATTTTGCCAGTATACTGTAAGCGTGTTGCACATAAATAGATAAATATTTTATAAATTGTGTGAGATACTTATTTCTTAGAATTTTACCTATACATAATGACAAAATCTTAAGTAATAGTACTAACATACCAATAAGTATCTAAAATAGTAAATATAAAGGCCGTAATAACCCAGAAATTCGTATCCGTCGGCACGGCAACAAGTTGTAACAGTTCACCCTAGCTGTAAGCCTGACTCAACATCATGGCTCACGGCACCAACCTGTAACCCTCCTACCCACCTAACTTGTTCCTACCTAACTCCTTAACTACTATACTGAATAACTTTACTTATCTACTTACTTGCTATAGAGACACGGCCTAACCTGACTTGATTTTTTTTGTTTTAACTTATTATTTAAATCCAATGCATAGAATAGGAAAACAAAATAACATTACCCAAAATTGTTCCCTACTATTAAACACTGTCATAATGAATAATTTGGCTTGTGATCGTTCTAGTGGCTTAAGACCTAACACTATGGCCAAAGTGCAGCTGGATCTGTAGGGAGAGCATGACTTATAATAACCTAACTCCTAAAGCCTACCTATCCTAGTATGAGCTTACGCTCCAATGTCTGAAGAGATTGCAACAACAAGAACGAGACAAAAGGCACATGGAGTAAGTATGTAGAATAGGTAAGAACATAATGTTGTGATTTGTTTAAAATTGTAAGGTAATTTGTTTATTTTAATAAGATAATTCGCTATAAATTATTAACAATAAAATAAAAGTTGCTCATTTGATCTAGTTCACCTCCAAAGAGCTTACAAACTGTTCACCTCCCATATTCACTACATTTTTTTACTATGATTCCGAAAGTAGGATTTTAAATATTTATCTATAACTAGTTAGTAATAACAAAATGTTCTTAGATTTTATTCGTAATTAGTATCGTGTGTAATTTGATGGTATGATTTATATTAGCAGTTAAATTAAGAAGTTGATGTTTTGACTAACTTCCGCCGTTCGCCCATTGGTCGTTGTTGCGAGAGGTGGTAGGTGGGGTGCCTAGAGGGGCGATCGAGTCACACCACACCTCGCAGCAACGAAGGAGCAAAAAGAATCAGTTTCTTTGTGACAGTGGTAGCGTTAAGACGAGTACAATAAATATCTCCGCATCGAAAGTGGTTTATTTTCTTAACAAGTCAGAAGTGTTACGACCCGCCGGCTATGTCGGATAAAAACCGTAAGTAATTTTAAAATATTTTATCTTATGGTTATAATTTGAGTGGTTCCTCATATCAGTAATACTAAATAGTATTTGAAATTGGTAAAAATATATATATATTGGAAGTGTTGTTCCCAGGTGATAATATTAATTGTTGGTACAATGCATTGTGCTACACTTGTCATGAGTCACTGTTCGGCAGTGTTGCTGGTGCATTGAAGTAATCAAAATACATGTCATGCAATAAAATAAGGCCGGGGCAACTCTCTTGCAATTTTATTGTATTACGATTACTTTGGAACGAGCACGTGGTATTTTCGGATAGAACGAAAATATTATCGCTGCATTGTTCTTAATAATGTTACTATAGAATTTGGGCGGGGCACTCCCCGCTAATCCTATCGTAACGTAAATCTTTTTATTTTTACTTCATATTCTTTCGCCTGGGATTTGCAACATGCAATTATTGTTTTTAAGTAAATTTTTATATCTTATAATATTATTATTTCTTGAGGACCACTCACTTTATCATTTCAATTAATTATTACTGACCATACAGCCATGTAGGTGTGCTGTAATGCTCAGTTTTATTAAAAACAGCCATGTAGGTGTGCTGTAGTGTAGAAAACAGCCATGTAGGTGTGCTGTGGTGTTGAGAACAGCCATGTAGGTGTGCTGTAGTGTTGAAAACAGCCATGTAGGTGTGCTGTAGTGTTGAGAACAGCCATGTAGGTGTGCTGTGGAGTTGAGAACAGCCATGTAGGTGTGCTGTGGAGTTGAGAACAGCCATGTAGGTGTGCTGTGAAGTTGAGAACAGCCATGTAGATGTGCTGTGTAGTTGATTGCCATGTAGGTGTGCTGTAGTGTTGAGAACAGCCATGTAGGTGTGCTGTAGTGTTGAGAACAGCCATGTAGGTGTGCTGTGGAGTTGAGAACAGCCATGTAGGTGTGCTGTGTAGTTGATTGCCATGTAGGTGTGCTGTGGAGTTGAGAACAGCCATGTAGCTGGGCTGAAGTTTTAAAAGTCTATAGTGTTGAGAATAGCCATGAAGGTGCACTGTGGTGTTGAAAATCAGGCATGTAGGTATGCCATAGTGTTCAGTATTGCCCTGTAGGTGAGCTGTTGCGTTAAAAACGGCCACATAAGTGTGCTACAGGCTGCAATTTAGTTGAATAACTAGGTAGATGTGCAGTAGACATGCTAACAAGTCAGAGTCTGTGTTCTTTCAAATTGATTATAATACTTCAAGTGGAATGGTGAGCAAATATGTTAAAATCAATGCAGCAATGACGAACTTATGATATTTAAAACAATACTAAAATGAATTATATATAATTAATTATAGTCAAAGAAAAGGTCAGTAAATGTTTATCATTTTAGGTGACGATGACAGAAGTTATACTCCTCCTCAGCTTCATAGACGACGCCGAAGGTCTACGTCCAGTGAGCCTGAAGAGACATCAAGTAAAAGGTTGAAGCCTACTCCAGGTTTGTCAGCTGACGATTTGCTGAAGATTGTAGCTGCACGACAAAACAATCCAAGTAAGAATGTTCCTACTTCTAACGTTGTCCCCGAATTTGATCCCAATAACAAATCCCAGGATGTCGAGCGATGGTTAAGGAAAGTTAACGAATGTTCGGTAATTTATAATTGGGATGAGAAGCAAACCATCCATTATGCCCTTCAGAAATTAAGTGGTCTAGCAAAACGTTGGTATGAATCCCTTCCCTCCTTGGATTACTCTTGGGAGCAGTGGCAGTCGAAGTTTGGGAAAGCTTTTCCGAATGATGTAAATTATGGTAAATTATTAGAGGAAATGTTAAACCGAAAATCTCGCACCGATGAAACTCTTCGAGATTATTTTTACGATAAGCTGTCATTACTGAGTCGGTGCGAGATTGTCGGACGCAAGGCAGTTGATTGCATCATATACGGTATAAATGACAATTCAATTAGGAGTGGAGCTCAAGCTTTACGGTGTGAAGAGCCGGAGGATCTTTTAAATTATTTAGCATCACAACAGCCCACACAGTTAAAAGATACATCTCGCGGAGGCTCTACAATAAATTCTTTTAAAAGACAGGAGTTCCGATCCAACAATAGCAGTCAGAGCAGAACCACATCTTTTAGCAAGAGTGAAATTGTTTGTTTCAATTGTAATGACCAAGGCCATACTTATCATTCTTGTAGCAAACCCCTAACGAAGTGTGTAAAATGTAGTAGGGTGGGTCACAATTCTGAAAATTGCATGAGGAAACCATTACGATCACGCGAAGCAGGCAGTCAGAACAGTCAAACATCTGAGAATGAAAAGAAGGTTTTAAGGGTGACATCTAATGAGCCACTAGACCTGGCGGTAACGCAAGAGACTAGTCAAGAAAACATGTTTGATGTCAAAAACAATATTCAGTCTAAGGCTCGCACTCCTTCTAACGTTATTGTTGCGGAAATTCCAAGTGACACTAACAACAAGTTTCATAAAAACGTTTGTATTAATGGAACTATGCTAAATGCTTACATTGACTTTGGAAGCGAATGCAGCCTAATAAGATATTCAGATTCCAAACGTCTTGGTCTTCCTGAATCCATCTGTCGCTTGCCAACAATAAAAGGCTTTGGAAACTCTACCGTAACCCCAAAATTTAAATCTCTTGCCCAAATTAAATTGATGAGGTAGAAACCAAACTGACTATATTGGCTGTTGATGATATTTACTTGAACACTCCGATGTTGATAGGACAGAACTTTACCGAGTATATTTCCCTCGATCTTTACGTTGCAAAAGACGTGACTATCACAAAAGGGGGTTTAGTTGAAGTTTATGCCAAAGAATCCTATACGGGTGACATCTACGTTGACGGGAGCACCAAGATAAGCCCAAATCAAGAGTACCACTTGCATCAAGGGTGCTACAGAATTGATGAGAGTAAGGGAGTAATATTTGTTACTGCACTGACAATTGTGCCCCTCAATTTCAAAGCAAATAATTTAGTTGCCAGAGTCAGCCCTGTTGCCGAGACTAAGGCTTTCATTGTAGAAACGGACAAGCAATCGGTTGAGCTACCCCTTTTGGTTAAGTCGGACGTCAAAGTAAGCGAGGAAGTTGATCAGGCCGTACATGACAAATTATACCAACTTCTGCAAAAGCACAGAAATTGCTTTGCCACCAACCTAAGCGAGCTAGGCTGTGCAAATGGTGCCATAATGAACATAGACTTACATGACAAAACTCCAGTCGTTTATAGGCCTTATCGTATGTCACACACTGAGCGTCAAAAGGTCAGAGATATAGTTGACGAATTAATTCAAAATGATATTGTACAGGAATCTGATTCTAACTATGCGAGCCCCATATTATTAGTAAAAAAGGCAAACGGGGAGCCTCGCCTCTGTGTTGATTACCGTGCCCTTAACAATAAAACCATAAAGGATAAGTATCCATTACCGTTAATTGATGACCAGCTTTCAAATTTAAGCGGCAACAAATTTTTTATCACGCTGGACTTGGCCTCCGGCTATTACCAGATACCGATGGGAGAGGAGAGTCGTCATCTGACTGCGTTTGTCACTCCGGACGGACATTACGAATTTAAGCGTATGCCGTTCGGGTTGGCAAACGCACCAGCCGTATTTCAAAAATTTATGAACCGATTATTGGGATCGCGAAGATTTGGCTCTGCGTTGGCATACATGGACGACCTGCTTATCCCATCTGCGACAATTGACGAAGGCTTCGAAAGAGTTGAAGATGTATTGAAATTGATTCAGGAAGCTGGTCTGACGTTAAAGCTTTCTAAGTGCAGTTTTTTCGATACGAAAATTGAATATTTGGGATATGAGATCTCTTCAGACGGTATAAAGCCAAGTGAAAAAAAGATTTTGGCAGTACGAGATTTCCCGGTGCCGCGTAACATCCACAAAGTGCGCCAGTTTCTGGGTCTGGCAAGTTATTTCCGTAGATTCGTAAAAGGTTTCGGAGAAATTGCCAGACCGTTGACCGCACTTCTAAAAAAAGGATGCACAATGGCGGTGGGGTTCAGAGGAAGAAAAATCTTTCACGTGTTTAAAAAGTCGTCTAGTTGAGCGTCCCATTCTAGCACTGTACAATCCTGAATTGGAAACAGAGGTGCATACAGATGCCAGTTCACTAGGATTGGGTGCCATTCTAATGCAATGGCAAGTGAATCCGAGGTTATTGAAGCCCGTTGCCTACTTTAGTAGACAAACCACAGCCGAGGAACGTCATTTTCACTCATACGAGTTAGAAACGTTAGCTGTGGTTTGTTCTTTAAAGAAATTTCGTCCTTACCTTTTGGGGCTCAACTTTTGCGTCTTCACGGACTGCAATGCTTTGCGGACAACCTTGACAAAAAGGGACTTGATACCCCGGATAGCACGTTGGTGGCTGTTAATCAGTGAGTTCAACTTCACAATCGAGTACCGACCAGGTTGTCGTATGGGCCATGTAGACGCTTTAAGTAGAAACCCTCCGAATAACGGCAATACTGCTTCGATCTTAAACACTCTTAGTATTACCAGTGAAAGTTGGATACTCACACTGCAAATGGCTGACCCAGAACTCGAACGCATTTTCAAAATTTTGAAGCCAGATCTTGACGAAGAGGTTTTAGAAATAAAAAAGAATTATGTTGTCAAAAATCATTCTTTGTACAGAAAGGTTGGAGATGACCTGCAATTAGTATTTCCCAAAGACGCTAGATGGCAAATTTGCAAAGCAAACCACGACGACGTAGGGCATTTTGGGTTTGCTAAGACATTGGAACTAGTTCGGGGCAGGTATTGGTTTCCTAAGATGAGGAGATTTGTAAAAAAATATGTAGCAGCCTGCATCGACTGCGCGTATAATAAGGATAATGCGACTCGAGCACGTTCTGGCTTCTTACATCCTATACCCAAAGTTGGAGTGCCATTTGATACCTTTCATTTGGACCATTTAGGGCCATTTGTAAGGAGCAAATCGCAAAACAACTATATTTTGACTATTGTAGATGGTTTCACAAAGTATCTTTTCGCACGACCGGTTAGAGATACCAAAACAAAAAATGTCGTCAAAGAACTGGAAAATATATTTCATGACTTCGGTGTACCACGTAGAATTATTTCCGATCGAGGAACAGCTTTTACGTCCATACTGTTCAAGGATTTTTGTAACAAAAATGGTATAAAACATGTTCTTAACGCAGTTGCTTGTCCCAGGGCAAATGGACAGGCTGAACGGTTTAATCAAACTATTCTCACAGCCTTATCGTCTCAAAATTCTGGTAAAGATGAACGCATTTGGGACAAGCAGCTGAGTAAGGTACAATGGGGAATAAACAATACAATCAATACTTCAACAAAGAAAAGTGCGTCAGAAATATTATTTGGGATTAAATTCAAAAGCCCTATCGACAATATGTTAACAACTGAAAATCTCGAAGCTAGCAGCGAATCTGGTTCATTATCAACTCCTACTGCCGTGCCTGAACAGTATTCACCGTCTTGCCCTGATTCCCCTGAAGTTTCCCTTAGTAATGAACCACTTACACAATCCTCGATAGCTCCCATTGCAGCTCCAACGGAAATTGAAAAAATTAGAAATGAGGCTGCAACAAATATAAAACGCAATCAGAAGCATCAAAAGGTAACCTATGATTCAAAAAGATCTCCTGCAACCTTATATTCTGTAGGTGACTTGGTTAAAATAACGAAAACTAATTTCAAAAATGATGGTAAAAGCAAAAAGCTCTTACCAAAATTTATTGGTCCTTATAGGGTAACAAAAAGCTTAGGAAATGATCGTTATGAAATTTCTAATGTGCCTGGGTTCAACTCAAAAAAATATCAGACTGTTGTGGCTGCTGATAGAATGCGACCGTGGATAAATATTCAGTCTTTAGAAATCGGCAGATCTTCTCGTTCTCCATCCGTTTCCTCATACTCTAGTTCAAACGAAGAGTGACAGCATAATAAACGTCAAAAAAAAAGAGGAATTTTAGTATTGTAGGTATAATATAAATAATAATAATAATAAATAAATTTGTTTATTTTCTCCCACAAAAAGTTTCTACAAATATATTAAGATCAACTTAGACATTAAACTTACACTACTGCAAAGAACTTGTATTATGTGGGAGACAGGAGCTCAAACCAGGAAAACCCTGTGCAAAGAGACTCCTGGCTCCCTCACTCGGAAAATGAACCAAACTACAAAAATATAATAATTGTGCGATCTAGTATTAAGTTGATAACTGAACATTAAATTTATTAACTAAAATCTCAGCGACGTATTAAAAATAAAAAGGAAAATAAAATAAATTTAAACAAAATTTTGAAAACTTCAGATTAACAGTAAAAATAAATAAAAAGGCAACGCGCGTGTAGGTATGTGTGTATGTATGTGTGTGTGTGTGTGTGTGTGTGGTGTATGAAAAAAAGCTTTTGAGTACTTGCATAAACGGGAAAAGTAGGTAACTTATGACACAATAGATAGTAAACGCTCCGTTTCTTCATAATCAAGACTTTGTAGCCAGTCCGCGATTTTTCTTTTACATTCTATTTTGGATAGGCTATATATTGAATGTAATTCATTTGCTCTGTTATAAAGTATACTTCCCCTGAAACTAAAGAATCTCCCCCCAAAACTAGTTTTAACAGAAGAAGTTTCACATACTCTAGGCTTTCTTTTTGCGACTGTCTCTTTCTCTAAAGCAAATTGAATAGAGGAATGTTTTAGTAAGATAGTGTTTAAAATGTACAATTTGCGGACAGTTAACACTTTAGCTTCCATGTATAAATCCGTAGTAGGAAACAAACGCAGTTTAAAAAGAGACAGCTTTAAGATCATTCGTTGAGACCGTTCCACTTCAAGCATAAGCGTCTTACCTGCACCACCCCATGTAGTGATACAGTATGAGATCACAGATAGACACAGAGCTTCATAAATCGTTTTGATCAGTGACCAATTAGAAATATGTCTAATATTTTTAAAAATATATGTTAATTTTCGCAATCGTTTAGATAAACTCGTAATATGATCTCTAAAAGTTAAGTTATTATCAATCAGTAATCCCAAGTAATTCACCGTGCGACTGTTTTCTAACACGGGGCAATCACAGGCAGTGCAAGAGATTGGATATGAACACGAATGAGCTTTAACCCTTTAACGGGCATAAGGATCCTGCACAATAAAATAACTTTTTACAGTGAATTATTATTCTTTATTGAAATTAAAGAAACACGTCTTTCAGGAAAATAAAAAAAAATTCGGGAAACCCCCGGAAAATTTGGTGGGAAAAATATTCCCATTGCCCTTCAGGGACAGTGAAATTGACGAAAGCATGGAACAATGCACAGGGCAACATCGCATTTCTCACACTTCACCTTGCTCCTCTTGTCATTTGTTTTTGTGCTGCATAATTTGCAACGCTTGTAAGATTCCAATGCCACAGGCATATGTACACCCACATCTTTGTAACGCAGTTCAGTTGGCACCATTTTTAGAGTTTTTTGGTAATTCTCTGATTCCAAGACTCTTATTTTCTTGGTCACGTAATTTCCTATAGCAGATGTCCGTTTTCTGCAGCTGTACCCATCGATCAGACCTCTGGCAATGGCCACACGGAATTCTAGATTGGTGAGTCTTTGGGTTCTTGAAGTGCACGAATATGTTATAAAAGCATTTGTTATACAGGCATCAAAGAGAAAATAAAAAATTCTGACCCACCAACGCTTGCTTCTCCGTCCAATAGAATAGGTCCCTTTTATTTGATCAAAGCGATCAACCCCCCCCATTCTCTTCGTGTATTGTTGAACAGCCCTTGGACAGCTGATAAGTTTTTTTGAGCCATCTTTCTGTGTTCTTGTCACTTGAGTATTATTTATTTTAGGATGAAAAGCAGTGGACAATATCAGAACTTCCTTAGTGTCTTGCCACACTGTGAATGCTACATCCTTTTTGGTCCTCCACTTGAAGTTCCCTTTAGCTAACTTCAAGTTTTTTGTATTTTTTATCATAGTTGGTAAATCGGATCGATTTCTTCTGACCGTTCCAGTAGCAAATAATCCATTCTCATGTAAATACTGAAGCAAAGCAGTATCAGTGAAGAAATTGTCGAATGTGACATGTTTTTCAAATTCTTCTTCCATTAGTTTTCCTGTCAGATTCTTTACAACCTTGGCTCCCAAACCCGTCTCAGTTCCTTGACCAGTTTTTCCCGTATATATTTCAAACTCATATAAGTATCCTGATTGACTGTCACATCGGCACCACACTTTATAGCCCCTTTTGATAGGCTTCAAAGGCATGTATTGCTTTAGGGTTGATCTTCCCTTGAACAAGATCATACTTTCGTCAACACTTTGCGATGACGAGTTTTTGGCATTTGTTTGAAAATTGTTACCAAGCAGATTTAGTAAAGGAAGCAATTTATACAATTTATCAAAGTCTGGATGTCCTGGTTGTGGTTGCTGAGTATTATCATTCAAATGCAGTGCTCTCAGTATGTTTTTAAAACGTTTTATAGGCATAACACTTGCTACTTCTTCTACTCTGAATCCTGGATCTGTAGACCAGTATAATTCTATTTGAGGTAAAATGTGATATCCCATTATCACGATTATACCTAAAAAAGCACGAATTTCTTTTTTGTCAACCGGTGTCCAATTAGGAATCCTTTTCTGCTCGGCATACAGATTTGTTTGTGTAACTATCACTTGGTATACTTCATCATCAAAAAATTTATCTAGATGTGCAACTGGACGGCATCTATTGCTTAGCAGATAATTGGGTGCTATCAATATTTCGTCAAAAACTTCTGGATCTGGACGACTGACCCACATTTTTTTATTCCAGGGTTCATCCTCATCAACTTCAGATTCATTTGACTCTTCAGTTTCACATTCACTTGATTCCTCAGGCTCCGAATCTTGATCTCTCTCTAGTAAATCTATTGAATCAGACATACGTTGAGCCGACATACTTTGAGATTGAGACGGGACACTGGCTATTGGTTCAACAGTTTCATCTGGATCAGGAGAATCTTTTAACACATGTCTTAAATTTTCAGAGTTATACTCTTCATTTTCGTCCAGCTCCAAATCATCTTCCGAGTCGCAGTTGTCCGGAATTCCACAAATTTCCTCTAAAACCAATTCAATGTCCCCATCCTTCAGATGTCTTCTTCGTGACATTTTGTCACCAGAAGCCTGAAAGATACAAGAAAAGTATAAAAAAAGAACATGCATCCCTTCTAAATATAGTGATCTTGCCGGGCAACGGGTTCTATATTCCCACCAAGATATTGCCCTAGCCGGGCAACGGGGGATATATTCCCACCAAAACTAACCTCAATAATTATATATATTTCTGTTGAATTTCCAAAAATATTGGCACTAATGACTAGTATATTGACTAATTTATCGAAATAAATGAATTAGTCACCACTTCCAGTACGAAAATTATAAGATGTACGTTGATATATTTTACTATTGAAAAACCTCGTTTTCGCAACAAAAAACAGCTGAAACCGCCATGACACTTCAAACGTCAATTTTTTTTTTTTTTAATTTATTGTTTGACATATATCTATGGTGTTGCTAGTGTTCAGAAAAATACTCCCAACAAGTAAATTTTACCAGAATCTACCGAAAAAGTTGGTGGTAAAAACATTCCCTATGCCCATTAAAGGGTTAATATTATGTCTGCTGAAGTCGTAAGATACGTTTGTGATCGAAAAACAAATATACTTTGTTTTGCAAGTGTTAAGTGTCAGAGAGTTTAAAGACAGCCATTGACACACAGTATTGAAACCATTTTGTGCCAGGTCAAAAACTTCATCCCAGGAGTTACCATAAAATGTAAGCGTGGCATCATCAGCGTAGGCAATAATATTGCAATTTTGTAGATTTAACTGGCATAACTCATTTATGTAGCATATGAATAATGTAGGGCCTAATATGCTTCCTTGTGAAACGCCATAGTTGATCAGATTCTCATCACTAAACTTATCACCAATACGAACTCTTTGGAAACGATTCCGAAGGTAGTCTTGTAAGAGTTTCAGCTGTGTGTTTCTAATTCCCAGGTTCTCTAGTTTGGTAATAAGCGTAGCAAAGGAAACCGTATCAAAAGCCTTCTGCAGGTCAATAAATATGGTTACACATTTCATTTTACTATCCAATTTTATAACAATAAACTCCGTAAATGAATGAACAGCTTCAGAGGTAGATTTGCCCTTTCTAAAACCATATTGATGCTCTGAAATTAACTTTTTTGACTCAAGGTAATTATTTAATCTAATATTAACTAATCTTTCTAAAAGTTTTGAGATTGACGGAAGTAAAGATATGGGTCGGTAATTTGTTACCTCATCTCTTTTACCACTTTTAAAAATAGGGACTATTATTGACTTTTTAAGGGCAGTCGGAAAGATGCCTTCATTTAAGCACATGTTTATGATATGAGTTAATGGAGGGACTATAAGATTTTTCAAGTGTTTGAGAACTTTCGGTGAGATACCGTCCCAACCAGAGCCACAATCCGACTTAAGACTACAGATAAGTTTTTCTACCTCTTCTACACTCGTATCTAACAAGACAAATGAATCTCTCACTACCGCGGTGTTAATTTGGTTAGCCGGGATAGAATGTACACTTGTAGAAATTTTACTCGCTAATTCTGAACCAATTGTTGAAAATAATCTATTTACTGAGTTTAGCGATTCTTCAGGTGTAATATTCACCTTTAAAAGATCTGTTGCAAATTCTTTAGGCTTATTTAAATTATTAATATCTTTTATAGTTTTCCAGATTTTTTTATTATTTTTACCTGCCTCATTCAATTTATTCTTTTCATACTGTCTCTTACATTTTTTTAATATATCGTTGCAAAAATTTCTATAACGCTTGTATGTAATTTTAAGAATTTCATTCTCAGGATTTTGTCTGAGTTTGTAGTGCATACGATCTCTATTTCTGATACATTTTAATAAACCGGTGGTAATCCATGGCTTTATAGTTACTTTATTTCGGGGTATTCTAATAGTCAATGTATTTTTTATTATTATACTTTGGATGTAACATAAAAATAAATTAAGTGAATCTTCAGAATTTTTAGCTTGATAAATGGGGGTAAAATTTATATTTTTACAGTCTTTATATAAGTGTTTAAAGTAATTTTTTTTGTAGTATTTATGTATTGTGTAATATTTTTTTATTTTAGTTTTAAGGCAGAACAGAACTGGGCTATGATCAGTTGTAACTGTATTTAAAATAAAAGTTAGCGAAGGTAAATTTGTTTTTAAACAAACATGGTCTAAACAGCTGTTTCCTCTGGTAGGTACATAGTAAGCGGGAATCACTCCAAAAAAAGCAAGAATATCAAGATAACTTGATACTGTTTGGTTCAACTGTAAAATATTAATATTTATGTCTCCAACCAATAATATGTTCCTAAAGGAGGAAAGCTGACCTAAAAGATTTTGCAGTGACTGAAAAAAATTATCTAAGCTAAGAAAGCTCGGTGGCCGATAGATAGCAATAATAGAAGTTTCGTTATTAATTTTAATCACCAGACAGTTAGCATCCAAAACATTCGGTTCCTCCACAACATATTTCAAATCGTCATTAATTAAAATTACAACTCCATCATTTTGATTGTACTTATCCGAAGTGCTAAAGCTAGAATAACCCCGTTTCATCGGTAGCTTACTTACACATGAGAGCCAACATTCCGACAAAATAATGACGTCACAAACGAGATCAAGCCTAGCAAGCAGAACGCTTAAACCATTGTAATTTTTATTTAGACTTCTTATATTATGTTGCAATATTTTTAAGTATGACGCAGGAATTGATATAAGATTTTTACAGTGCTCTGGTTCACAGATCTGTAAGTCAGTCAGTTCAAAATTATCCAGATTATTAATATTATTCAAGTTATCGAATGTAATCGATTGCAAGGAGTAAGTCAGCTGCAAGCGAGTCGAGCGGATAAAGGTATAAACATTGTAGGTACGAGTATACGAGTAGTCTCTCTACGAACAGCATGAAGATAGGGCGTTTGTTTATGCATGTACTCCGGGTTGTAGGTTTGTTGTGACATGTAGTGTTAGTGTGTGTTTGATATGCGTGTGTAATGTTATAGCGGTTGCAAAGAATAAACACGTAATAAAACATGTGGGTAATTACGTAAAACATTCTAGTGAACGAGTAGGTTTTATCGATGGAATTTAAACATAAGGTAAGATATGAGTTATGAAGGTAGATTAATACTAGTCAAATATTAACCAAATTGTTTAGGTCTTCTTCACAGTCGATGCGAATTGCCGGCATTTGTTTAGATTTTCGTATAAAAATTTTCCCATAAGACGTCCAACATCCTTCGTAATTTTGGGTTTTTGCCAACTCTCTTGCTTGAAAAAGTAGCCGTCTGGCTCTGGTAGTTAAACAATCTGAGATGTAAACGGGCTTTGGGGGTCCGTCCAGTTGAAGGTGAGATGTATTAAGCTTGTGTTGCTTATCTTTATTTTTGTTGAACTGGGCTGCAGATTTAACGAGATTTTCCTTGAGAGAAGTTGACGTAAACTCCACTATGATCGGCCCAGTTTTTTCAGACGTCGTTTTTACACGAAAAATATTTCTTATGTCACTTTCCTGCATCGGCTGACTGACGGTGGTGCCTAAAGCCAGAACATGTTTGCGAAGCAAAATTTTGTCCTCGAGTTGACTGGCTGGAATGTTTCTTATTTCAACAGTGGCACTTTTAGTACTACGTTCAAAGCTGTCAATTTTTTTCTCTAGAGTCTTGATCTGCGTTACATATGAGTTTTCTAAGCTTTTGATTTGTGTTTTATATGCTTTATTATCATTCTCAACTGCTGTTAGTCTAACCAACAAAGCATCATACTGTGAGCTTAGAAAGTTTAGAGATGATTGCATGGATGAATTTTGTGTCATGACTTCTGCAATATCAGCTTCTAATTTTGAAAATTTGATGTTCTGGCTGGTCTTAATGTCGTTTAAAATCTCGAATAGTTTCTTGTTACTCGGGGTGCGTTGAGTGATGAAATCCGGATCATCATCTTCTATATTTGTTTCTGGAGTAAATACGATTTTTTTCTCGACTGTAGAACCTGGTATATCGTTGTCCTTTGAGGATAATGCCCCTTTATTCGGTTTGTTTTTCGATTTTGGTGGTGGAGTACGCTTCATCGACATTTTTTTTTATATTGAAAACTACCGTGTACGGTTTTGTAGGTAGGTAATTGAATGGCACAAATTATTCACACTAGTTATGTTACACGGAAACTTTATTTGAAGACTTTCACACTTGCGCAGATTCTAGGTGTCTAATTATTGCACTCGCTACACCTTACACCTGTTTATTTATTTAAGACCCGGTAGGTACTATACAGAATTTATTAGAACACACGTCCAAACTGAACCAATATCCGAGGAGGAATATGTAAAAAAGGTTACAGCGGATACACATTTTACTGTATACATATATTATTTTCATCCATGATCTAATGTAAATACCATTACCATTGTAGTAAAGTTAACCTGATTATAATCTATATAATAATATAATGTTATTTAATGGTGTTACATTATAACTTAATTTGTAACAAGTAGACCTAGCTGAAAAAAAACCTAATGGAGTAAGTTAATTTCTATAGTAATTGCTCGCAAAATCATCATAATTATATTTTACATTTATTATGTTCATGTTGTGATTTGCGTGCTTCGGAGTTAGCACGCAATCGGATGGCCGAATGTTGTGATTTGTTTAAAATTGTCAGGTAATTTGTTTATTTTACTAAGATAATTCGCTATAAATTATTAACAATAAAATAAAAGTTGCTCATTTGATCTAGTTCACCTCCAAAGAGCTTACAAACCGTTCACCTCCCATATTCACTACATTTTTTTACTATGATTCCGAAAGTAGGATTTTAAATATTTATCTATAACTAGTTAGTAATTACAAAATGAGTAGGGGGGATAGGCCGGTTCTGGACCAGCTAGAGGTGATGTGGTCGAAAGTCGGTCACCGGGATTCGACCTGGTTCGGTAGCTAATGTGGTCGAGGAACGGCTGCTGATTGTGGGCCACTTTTTTGACCAGTTTCTAAAAAAAAGCTCATCAAATAAAATTCAGACCTAAAATTTTTGTTAAAATCGCGTTTTGACTATAGTAGGGGGATAGGCCGGTCGATAAAGGTTTAATTAGCGGATGAATGCGTACGTTTTATTCGTGGTTGATTTGACTTGCAAAGTATTTTTTTTGTGTCTAGACCACCCTAGATGAATGATAGACAGGTGCAAATCTATTCTACCGATCCAGCTCTGCAAGTTGTTACGTGTCGAATTTGTTTTTGTGAAGGTTTCGTAAAGTTTATTACTTCACATTATGGGAAGAATTATTGATTGCTATAAATAACATCGAAGTCACAGGTGCTTAATAGTTTCCATTCTTATGAAATTGCGTCGGGATTTTATATTGAGACCACCCTCGATGAATGGTAGGTAGGTATAAATCTATTCAATAGTTCACATTCTTATGAAATGGCTTCGGGTTACCTGTTTTTTTTTGTGATTCCTAATGCAATTTATCCTGATTTTTTGTTCCATTATTGGAGGAAGATTTATTAATTTTCATAGATAACATCTGAATGGTTGAGCAATAGCGTGTGATCCGTTTTTTTTGTGACTTCGATGCAAGTTTGATCATGTTAAGTAGACGCGTCCCCTCCATATTAAAGCTCTATAAAAGTCAACTTCCTAGGAATCGACATCATTATGTTCAGTGCTCGCTTACCAGAGAACAAGATCTCGTAATATTTCAAGATCAATTGAAGTGATTATTTAACGTATTGACAAGTTAGTGAATCTGTGTGTTCGTGTATAAAAAAAAAATGGATGTAAGTGTGACTTATTTTATACGTGATTCAGTTATTGTGCTATAACGTTTTACCTCACTGAAATTTTTTCATTGTTTCAGCTCACTGAAAATACTTTTAAAAATTATTATTTCCCCGCAAGCAGTGACGATGAAACCATTCGTTCCACAAAATTGAAAAAGTCGTCGAAAAGAAACTGCATTGATAGTTTTTTTGAAAAACCCAAGAAAATACTGAAAACTGTAAAGAAACCTTCGACAGTCGGACGAGCTTTGGAGGATGGCATAGCTTATTTGGCTTCCAATGAAGATGATGGGGCCTCCGCATCTCATCTGATTAAGATTGAGATTTATGATTTGCATAAAATCAAAGACGTCGCACCAGCAGAACTATGGAAACACGCAGATGTGCGTGTGAAATATTACGTACCGCCTCAGGAAGATAAACATCTGCAAAGTGCAAGAGATGTAATTTATAACATCACGAAGCAGGTGGCTTCAAACCCAGACTGCGTCCAATTTTTTATTAAGAAGCAATGAGTGTGTGGATGGTTCAAGCTGTGACAATGAACTTTTTTTTTTAGTTAAGTGTTTGCATGGACTCTGTAATATTTTTTGTGAGATTTTTGTCCTTTTCCCATAGCTGCAGAGCTATATAAAGACGTAAGATCCAACTTAGAGGATCGCATTCGTTTACCACACACAGACCATGAATCCTCCTGAATTAAGTGCCGGAGAAATCCACCGATTGGAGCAGCAGTTATTTCAACTCTGCGAAGAAATTGAGAAGCAATATTCTAACACGTGAGTAGTCTAGCATTACACTTATTTCACTTGCTGTAACATATTTTCCGGTAGTGGGCTTAAAGGTGCTTAAAGTGAGATCTTTCCATATTTTATTCATTTGTGATTCTTTCGTTTCTGTTCAACGTTTTTTTTTGGCTTTACATCGATTCAATATGTTTTATAATTTGGATAACAGTTTATCTGAGCAAGAGATTTCGTTGTTTAGTAAATCTCTCATTCTAAGTAAATTTCATAGAAACATACGAATGTGGTTTGTACAAAAAGTTCTACCTGTGTCACTTTTGCGAGACCCAGACATTTCACCTTACTATACGCCTTGTACTGGTCACTTAAAGTACAATCCAAAGAAGCTGCATTATGACGAAATCGATGGGGTGTTAACGATGCAAGCGTATTGTACACATTGTCAGCAGTAATATAGGTTAGGTAGATCATATAAATTAGGTCCTAGTTTATCGAAAATTACTACCAATTAAGTTGTGTTTACATTATTTTTTTTTGTTTTTACAGTTCAACGCAATACAGAAACAAACCCGTAGCCGTGGTAAAAGGAGAACTGCGAAAAATATCTAATTATTCAAGATCACTGGCACCTTGGACTTTAGCCGCAGGTTGGCGCCGCCAATGGCGTCCAATTAATCCACTTCAAATTGACTGGAGCTATGAGGAAGAAGAAGAATTAAGAACAGAGAGGCCAGCAAACCTTCCGCTATCCTTATATTCCCCGAACAAAAATATTTTTGACTGGAGCTATGAGGAAGAAGAAGAATTAAGAGTAGAGAGTCCAGCAAACCTACCTCTATTCTTATATTCTCCGAAAAAATATTTAGCATTTAAACAACATTAATTTATTCATGTGTAATTTTATGTTTACTTGACAATAAATTTAATTAATAGAACTTTTGTTTAATTGATGTCACCTATAAAGTAAATAAAACACAAAATACATTATTTTAAAATTTATTTCAATTGGACCAAAATAGACTGAAATAGTTGTCTTAAAATTAAATCATTACATAAAGTATCCTTAGTAAACAAACTCGTAAAATTAAACATTGACACTCCATTATATCTAAAGTAAATATATAATAAACAATACATTCCACATACGGAAGTAAGATAGTTTTGAAGAATTATACTATTATGAAAATATATTCTAGAATTTCGTTTCAAAAATTTTTCATGATACATGGTTGGTTTACGAGCAAACGAATCAAAATAATCCGCAACACCATCCTCACTTATGTAAATAGCTATCCAATGCGACCCAATTTTCGTATCAGGATCTAAATTACTTATTAAGAAGCATGGTAGAGAAACATGAATTGGTAAACGATTTGCAGCATATACATTGTATTCTAACTTGGAGTCAATTTTTTTCATGAATATCTGTATATCACAAGTATCCATTTTTGCTTTCACACATCTGATTGTTAGAACTGCGTAGTAACTTATGTTATAAATCAAAATGTATCATATTTTATATAAATATCTTAACTCAAAACATTCATTAAATTTTTAGCTGTTGTAGTCGAAAGTAACTTCACGATTTTTATTTATTTCAAGAATATTATCGAACTCAGCAAAAATTATACAATTAATTGTTGTTGGTAGAGCGCTATCAAATCGAACTTCCATCCTGACGCTACCATGTTTAATTAAATTCCAGTGTGTTAGTGAATTAGCACACAAATCAGGGGTCATGTCAAAAGCCATTAAACAGTATCCACCTGAGTAATCGCTCATACATAAAAAATTACCTTCATTCGCAAAATGAATACCGGTACCAGAAAACAATGTGTTGTATGCGCTTACAAACATATCATTCGGAAAAGATGGTTGTAATGTACAAGGTGGAATTTGTTGACCATCGACATATAAACTAAACAAATTCATATTATAATGTACAAAATTAAATGGATTTTTATTTAGAGTTCCATTCAATGCAGCATTATCTACGAATCCAATCGCACATCTTTTGGGTATTTGGCCAAGAAATATATTATCAAGAGCTTTTCCTTGCACCCCTGCTGGTATAGTTAACACTTTGACTTCCGCTCGAGTGATAGGATATTTTGCAGTAGTAGTAGATAAAACTTTTTGATGAGCAAGAAGAACGGATGGATTAATTCTAGCTTTACGCATTAAGAGAGATGCACTAGTAATATTAACTTTAAATTTTGAATCTACATTGGAGCATAAGAGATTGAAAGTTTCTTTTGTACGTACTAATTTTATGCGCATTTCTACACCGTTAATCAAAAATTTTTCTTGATTGAATATATCACCATGCAAATGCCCCATCATTTCCACTTCCTTGCCGTGTGTCAAGCTATGTCTCATATTAAATCCTAGGTTAGTAATGTCACATGTATCCATTTGATTAGCTGTATCGTCATACCATAATCCACAAGTGAGATGAGACTTTTTAGCTCCCCTGTCATAATTAAGTAAAGTTTCGATGTATGCTCGATAAGCGTAGGTGTTATTGGGAGGTGAGATGAGCTTTTGATTTAAATATATATCTAACTGGCTGAAAAGGGAATGTAACCAATTGTTTACTGGTGCAACTTTAACAGTCTCAGGAATTGGCGTGCCATCACGATTAACAATTTTTGCTTTCACAATGAGTATTGTGTGCGATAAGTCGATATAATCATCTCCAGAGCCAGGTATTAAAAATTCAATGGGTCCATCGTCGGTTAATGATGACACTGGGCTGTAGTTAATCCACTGCCCACTCTCTATACTGGTTTGTGTTGATGGGAGGGCAAACAAATCTAATTCTGATTTTACACATTCACAAGAGTTGTTATGTAAGAATGCCATGATTTTTAAGATGTAAATATGTCGTTATTTGATTTTTTCGTGGCACCTCTTCGCTTCAGTGCTTTCTTACGAATAGATACCTTCTTTGACTGTCTTCGAGTTTTATACCCAGATCCAGACATCAAGGAATCAATTTTATTATCCGCTCTTCGTTTTAAGTTTGCACTTACATTTTTTAGCTGTGTTTTGACAGAATCCGCGAGTGGGTGTGCATTAATCACATCAGTCAACAACCCCATACCTGCATTTAAGGCTTCGGAACCAATTGCCTTCGCCCCACTTTTTAAAAGAGGAAACACAGATCTGAATAAACCCCCAAGAAAACTACCAATACCATGCCCCCGCTGATGAGGAACGCCTCTATATACAATGCCTACTCCCGTTCCAGCCTGATGTGAATAGTAATGGTGGTAAGGACATAGTTGGGTTTGTTTATTAATCATTTTATTCGCTTAAAATGTAGTTTAATATATGCAGTTCCAAACTGGAATGGTACTCTATCACCAATGCTTGTTCTTATATCTGTTTCAATAACATCAAACTCTCTACGCATAACTGGTAAGTAGTGTGCCGGTGAAAAAACATTCATTTTAAATGCACCGTATGTATATTTCATGGGGTCTAGTGGTGCAACTCTTAATAATGATGTCATGACATCTCCCACTATCTGCGGTTGCACTATGTCTGAATATACAGGGTGTCTCATTCAAATCGGTCAGTATGGGAAAGTCTGAAACTATAAGACATACGAAGATTTGTTCTTAGGAACCATGTCACCGATTTTGATAAAAAGAAAAACTGCATTCATACATTTGAAAAAAAAAAGTGTACCCAGCTGGGGAATCGAACCCGATAGTTTTGAAAAAAAAGCTTACAGTTTTTCTGTTTAAATAACGGTTGTGTAGGTCTTAAGCAGTAAATGTCTCTATGAAACACGATGTCTAAAATGAATAAAATGCATTGTTTTTAAAACTGTAAGCTTTTTTTTCAAAACTACCGGGTTCGATTCCCCAGCTGGGTACACTTTTTTTTTCAAATGTATGAATGCAGTTTTTCTTTTTATCAAAATCGGTGACATGGTTCCTAAGAACAAATCTTCGTATGTCTTATAGTTTCAGACTTTCCCATACTGACCGATTTGAATGAGACACCCTGTATAAAAAGTTGAGATGGTAACCCCAAATTCAGGTTCACTGGGTATTTGCCTGATTTATGAACAGCGATATTTGTATTAGGTTCAAATCCAAGCTGCAAACATAGCTTAGGTGCGAGATTCATAGCTAATATATCATCTGAAGTAGATACTGTGACAAGCTTTGATATTTTATTGTATTTAAAGGTTACTTTTCCTTTTAACAGATTATTTTCATTAAAAGACTGTAAAAAGTGAGTGACATCATCATAGTATGTGGTGGGTATGTTAGATATGTACTGTAAACCATTTTCATGTCCCTCTTCTTTTTTAGTTACATAAAATATGTTTTCATGTTCATGCACGTTGAACATTGTACAGGGATAGTTAAATTCCACTAATCCAACAACCCATTCTCCTTCTAACTTAAGCGTTTTTGGTAGTTTGGTGAAAAAATTTGTGGTTGCATTGTTAGGGAAATACAACATTGAACTATTACTCAAAAGTGTTAAATAAAAATTATCCTCCATTATACTTTTTCTAAATTTGAAGCTAATATCCAAGTATTAAATTTGTGGGGATAACCTTTCCACTTAACGAGCACTTGCTTTCTGTTACCTGAGTAGCGAGACTGTATTATTTTATCTATTTTATATGTATCTTGGGGGTTATACTCAACCTTTTGTAGTTCTTTACCATAAAAAGTTCCTACAATTGACTCATTTTGCAAATCCTTGAGGGTATATACTATAAATGGTTTTCTTTTGATAATTGAGGTTATAATGAAAACTTCATCACTCCAATTGGTTTCATAGCCTTTTTGAAATATATGTTTGTATTTGGTTATTCTTACAAAATCACCTACTTTAAATATAGGTGTAGTACTGTTCATATTGCTACGTTTTAATTTGGGTCTTTCGTATAAATTATTCCAAACAGTCATAATATTATTCGAATTTACATCACATGGTCGCAATTTAATGCTTGAGTGATAGCTGTAGTTATATGATTTAAGCAAATCTTGCAAAATATCTACATACCTGTATGTGTTTTTATGAGTGAAATATCGCCACATTTTCATTTTCAAAGTTCTTTGAAATCTTTCCACAATACTAGCTTTTATATCTGGATTGTTTGTTGTATAGTAATTTACATTTCAACTTTTTAAAAATGATTTAACATCTTTTGAAGCAAATTCAGTACCTTTATCAGATTGAATATGAGTAGGGGTATCTTCGGCTTCACTCAATATGCTTTGAAAACTACTTTTTATGGTCTCTGAATTCTTTTTTTTAATAGCTCTAGCAAAAGCATATTTACTGAATACATCTATAACACAAAGTATATATTTGTAACCATCATTATATTGACTATAAGATCGCATATCGCTAAGATCTGCTTGCCATAGTACATTAAAATTAGACAAAACATACTTATTTCTCGGAAACCTTTTTTGAACTGGTTTATGTAGAGTATACGTTTCTTGACCTTGCAGCCACTCTTGCACCTGCTTTTTATTCATTCGCCCTTTCATTGCTTCTGTGAGTTTATTGACGCTGCTATAACCAGCGGGATTAGAAACATCATAATAAATCTGATTGACATCTAATACGGATTCCATCTTTCCCAATTAATTACCTTGCGAGCTCTAAGCCGTTCTGATCTGGATCTACCTTGTATTGGCGTATTTTGTATTCTTGGACTGTTCTTATTTTTATCGTCAAGTTCTATCAAGGAAAATTGTGCGTTTGGATTACCGAGACAATTAATGGGGATTTTAATATCAGATAAAACTTTGACAAACTGCTCATACCCTAGCGGGTTGGGACGTTTTACTTTTCTTATGACAAAGTGTACTAATTCAGTTATATTACTGAAAGGAATATCTTTGTCACTTACAAAAACGGTTCCATTGTCATTCCAGCGTATTTTATCTCTATTTCGCACCAAATAACTTAACAGTATTTCTCCTTTTTTTCTGTATGTTTTAGGTAACGAGTTTACAACACCGATGAAATTTACTATACAGGGGTTTTCGGGGGTAAAAAATCGATGTAGCTAGGTCATGTCTGGGAAAATTCGTTTTCACCGTCTTTTTAATAATTTCTTTGCGCGTTTTAGAGCGTTTAAGAAATTTACAGCGTCATATGTTGTTGAGTAGCATAGCTTGCTCACCAGATGATACTGTCAGGTAGAAGTGGCTATTATAGAGCGAAGCTCGGTCGCCCAGGTACTTTTGTATTAATCACGGTGTATTTTTTTTGACGTAGTCTATGTGGCTAAGGGAAATTTCAGAATTCGGGTTTTTATTTGGCGCTTGTAATTTAGAACGTGAATCATTTTCAAAGTCAAAATTATTAATTTTATCAGCGAGGGCACTAAAAACTATGTACATATTTTTTTCGAAAAAGTTTCATAGCAGTGTGCAAATCGCATGAGTAAGAAGAAAAAAAAGAAATGTTGTGAATCATGTTCCATGCTATCCGGACTCCCTGAGTGTAGGTATGATAACCACTGGCCCCGTGGACTAGGTACTCCTTAGGTTTGAATTTGTACGAAGATCTTCGGGTTCCCTGGCCCTGTGACCTGGGCATTCCTGGGTTTGATTAAGTACGATGAACCCCGGCTCGGTGACCTGAGCCCTCATGGGTTTGAAAATAAATACTAAGAAACCCGGCCCTGTGACCTGGGCCCTCATGGGTTTGAATAAGTACGATGAACCCCGGCCCTGTGACCTGGGCCCTCATGGGTTTAAATAAATACGATGAAACCCGACCCTGTGACCTGTGCCCTCCTGGGTTTTAACCAGTTTTATTATCGTCCTTGGTTTTGATAAGTACGAAGGACCCCAGCCCTGTGACTTGGGCGCTTCTGGGTTTGAATAAGTATGAAGAACTCTAGCCCTGTGACCTGGGCATCCCTGGGTTTGTATAGGTGTGAAAAACCACGGCCCTGAGAGCTGGGTACTCCTAGATTTCCATCCTCGATATTTTCTTAAGTAGATAAGAGTATTACCGATCTCAGGAATTGTTTATCGATAAATAAAACTTTAATTTCACTTGGAACTTGGTTTTAATCACAATACTGTTTTCCACACAAACATACGGACTCCCGCCTTTAAAGACAATATGACATTACTAGTTTTGTCAGTTAATCGTTTTATCGGTACGCTAGTGATGTGACAGTAAATATTTCTGTAACACTCGGCCATCCTTAACACAGCTGTGTCCCACGGCGTTCACTTCTGTTCAACCAGGACTAAAGGTGCGGTGGAATGAGGAATGGTAGGTGTTCGGCGTCTTCTCATAGTCCCAGACAGTTGTTTGTTGTTCCTGGAACTCACCAGACTGTTGCTTGTTGTTGCTGGAACTCGCCAGACTGTTGCTCGTTGTTCCTGAAATTCAACAAGTGTGTAAGCTGTTGATCATGGCACCATAAGAAATTTAAATCCCAGCAATTTTGGGACAGAGTAAATTTTATACCCATGGATCTTCATCAATCTAAACTTTACTTCCATATCACCTATTCTATCTTACAACCCCTTCGTGTAGAATTGTGTACCTTCACCTGTACTCTCAAGTCTCTCACCCATTCAACTTTAACTCATCAAACTCATTCTAACCCGGTAACCGCCTAGGTCATAGCACCACTACTGCCCTTTTCAAGTTCACAGACGACATTTGTTGTTAAGTAAGAAATGAGAATTTAGCCATGATTGTTCTTCTTGATTTCAGTAGATTCAAACGTTGAACCTCGCATACACGTGTTATTTTAGTTTAAATATTACATACTTTTTCAATAGTAAACAACTTATGCTAGTGATGATCATAGAATTTAATTTGATCGTTGAACTTGGGCATACACCCAAAAGACATACACCCTATTGTTTTAAAATTTTGCAAATATACAAATGTAGCTAAATTCTAAGCGAATATCAGCGGTAGTCAGGTACAATCTTCAATTTCGTAAATACTTTAGTACCTAGCCTTGTTTTTAACTATTAGTAATTCTTTTCTTCTTCATTGTTAAAAATCTGGACGTCATCATGAACATAACCCAGCCCTGGTCTACTCATATTGAAGATATAAGCCGTTAACCTCGTCTCTCCACTCGCTCAACTCAGAAATAAACCTGCCTTTGTATGTTTTCATTTTTATGAATGTGTTATGTTTTATTAAAAGTTTACAACAACAAACTTACAGCGAAATACACACACATACTAAGTTAGCTTTATAATATGCGAAACTGACACAAGGCTGGTCGTTAACACGATCTTTGCAGTTGCAGCACAATAAATATTTATAACATAACACAACCCTAACGTTCAAGTTGGTACTGATCGTTACAGCACCCATTTAAAAATTAGGAATCCTATCGCAAGGGATTAAGATTTATCGTTGTAGTACAAAGTTAGTTCTCGTCCTTATCGCACAGAGCCCATTTTCGTTGTTGTTGCACAAAGCTAGTTCTCGTTACTGTCGCACAAAGCCCTTTTCTTGTTGTTTTTGCACAAAGCTTGTTCTTGAAAACAGCTTGTCCACGATGACACAAAGCTTACTGTACACAGCTTGTTTTAGTTGTAGTCACACAAAGATTGTTCTCGTTGTTATCGCACAAAACTTGTTCTCGTTGTCATCGAACAAAGCTTGTTCTCGCACAAAGCGCATTCTCGTTGTCGCAGAGCTTGTTCTCGTAGTTATTGCCCAAAGCTTGTCCTTATTGTTATCGCACAAAGCTTGTTCTCATTGTTCTCGTACAAAGCCCATTCTCATAGTATCGCACAAAGCCTACTTACTGTTGTCGTTATCGCACAACGCTATTTCTGTCGTTATCGCACAGAATTAGTTCTCGTAGTGATCGCACAAAGCTATTTTTCGTAATGGTCGCACAAAGCTATCGCACAGAGCATTTTTTTTGCAGTGATTGCACAGAGCTAGTTCTCGTAGTGATCGCACAGAGCAGTTTTTGTAGTGATTGCACAAAACTAGGTTTCGTTGAATCGCACAAAGCTATTTCTCTTTTTGGTCGCACACAGCTATTTCTTGTTTTGAACGCACAAAGCTATTTCTCTTTTTGGTTGCACACAGCTATTTCTTGTTTTAAACGCACAAAGCTATTTCTCTTTTTGGTCGCACACAGCTATCTCTTGTTTTGAACGCACAAAGCTATTTTTTTGTAGTGGTAGCACAAAGCTATCGCACATAGAAGTTTTCATAGTGATTGCACAGAGCTAGTTCTCGTAGTGATCGCACAAAGCTATTTTTCGTAAAGATCGCACAAAGCTATTTTTCGTAGTGGTCGCACAAAGCTATTTTTTGTAGTGGTCGCACAAAGCTATAGCATAGAGCAGTTTTTGTAGTGATTGCACAGAGCTAGTTCTCGTAGTGATCGCACAAAGCTATTTTTCGTCGTGATTGCACAAAGCTAGATTTTCTCGTTGTGAACGCACAAAGCTATTTCTCGTTTTGGTCTCACAAAGCTAGGTTTTCTTGTTGTGAACACACAAAGCTATTTCTCGTTTTGGTCGTACACAGCTATCTCTTGTTTTGAACGCACAAAGCTATTTTTCGTCGTGATCGCACAAAGCTAGATTTTCTCGTTGTGAACGCACAAAGCTATTTCTCGTTTTGGTCGCACAAAGCTAGATTTTCTTGTTGTGAATGCACAAAGCTATTTCTTGTTTTGGTCGCACAAAGCTATTTCTTGTTGTGATTGCACAAAGCTAAGTCTTTTTGGATCGCACAAAGCTATTTCTTGTTTGAACGCACAGAGCTATTTCTCGTTTAGGTCACAAAGCTATTTCTCGTTGTAAATGCACAAAGCTAGGGTTTTTTTTTTGTATCGCACAAAGCCATTTCTCTTTGTGAACGCACGAAGCCAACACTCGTCGTAAACATACGAAGCCAACATTCGTCGTAAACATACGAAGCCAACATTCGTCGTGAACACACAAAGCTAACACTCGTCGTGAACACACGAAGCCAACACTCGTCGTGAACACACGAAGCCAACACTCGTCGTCAACATACGAAGCCAACACTCGTCGTGAACATACGAAGCCAACACTCGTCGTGAACACACGGAACCAACACTCGTCGTGAACACACGAAGCCAACACTCGTCAAAATACGAAGCAAAAACTCGTCGTGAACACACGAAGCCAACATTTGTCGTCAACATACGAAGCTAACACTTGTCGAGATTACACAATTTCTTTAGCAATAGAGAACAATCTCTTTTTGAGTAATAGGGTGCAAACCTTTCAGGATAACAAATAAAATTTATCTCATCATAAAAAAAGATCCCAGCAAGTTTGTTTGCTATCATAATATTTTTGTCCCAACACAAGGAAGTTTTAAATAAAACAGTAAATGCCTACTAATATTTCTTTTGTCCTGGACTCTTTCCAACCTAAAATAGGTATTGGTTCCAGTAACTAGGTGCTTGTAATGACGTTTATGATCACTTATGACGAAAATGTATTGCACTTTCACGCGGTGAGGCTAGTCACCCATAGTTAAAGATTCTTTTAACATATTATTTGAGAGTATCGTGGTTACTTAAACTATAAAAACACAAACTATAAATCCATATCACGGTGAGAACCGGTCATACTGTTTTCATAACAAGGATTCTTTAATTTTGAATCTTGCAGAACTTTGATATTTTGCCTGTTTGTCACTTTAAGTCACTCACTACTTCCAAAACTACTGCTTTTCTTTTAGCAACATAAGTTTAAACAGGTTAAATTTAAATATTAATTTTATTCATTTACCTATCTAAGTATGTGGATATAGCATACTTACTTACTTACGCTGGCTCAGGGACCCAAAGAGGATCTTGGCCTCCGACACCAAAAGCCGCCAGTCGGCCCTTTTCTGCACCTCCTCACGCCAATCAGGTCTTTGGAGAGCGCTCAGGTCCTTCTGCACTTCGTCACTCCAGCGGTACCTGGGACGTCCGACCGGCCGCTTTCCCGTCGGTCGTCCCAGGCACGCTCTTTTGACTGCACGATCTTCCTCCATCCTCTCTACGTGGCCCAGCCAGCGAAGTCGGGCTGACTTGGTCTCTCCAATTATATTGGGTTCAGCCACTAGGTCTTCTATCTCCTGGTTTTTTCGTGACCTCCAAGTGCCATCATCACGCCTAGTTGGTCCCAAGATCTTCCGGAAAATCTTCCTCTCTGCCACTAAGAGCTTACTTTCCTCTTTTTGAGTCAGTGTCCATGATTCGCATCCGTACATCAAAATTGGTCTAATAACCGTTTTGTAGATCCGAATTTTGGTTTTCCTGCTAATTATCTTGGACACTAGGACTTTGTAAAGATATAGCATAAAAAGCTTTTTTTGTTTTTATAACAACCATGTTGTTTTACATTTCAAGTGCCATTTGTATATACTTTGCATGAAATACTACTAAGGTAAACTTTTTTTTTCTTTTTTTTATTCTTGAACGCAAACCCATTTCTTAACTTGGCTTTCACACTGCCGTGCACCTATTTCAGTATGATGCAAAATCCTTAAGCTATTTATTAACTTGGCTGTCACACTGCCGTGTATGTTTCAGTACGATGCCAAATAAATTTGACTTTACTTTCTGTTATTCGTTAACTTGGCTGTCACACTTGGCTTCCGTGTAGGTACCTATTTCAGTATAATGCAAAATAATTTTTACTTCACTTTCAGCTGTTTGTTAACTTGGCTGTCAAACCGCCGTGCACCTATTTCAGTATTATGCAAAATAAATTTGACTTTGCTTTCTGTTATTCGTTAACTTGGCTGTCACACTGCCGTGTTCCTATTTCAGTATGATGCTAAATATTTTTTTACTTCACTTTCAGCTGTTTGTTAACTTGGCTGTCACACCGCCGTGCACCTATTTCAGTATAATGCAAAATAAATTTGACTTTACTTTCAGCTATTTGTTAACTTGGTTGTCACACTGCCGTGTACCTATTTCAGTATGATGCAGAATATTAATTAATACTTCTAGCTAAATGTGAAAACTATGGACTACGAGGAACAACAATGAACTGGATCAAAGGTTATCTAGAAAACCGAACACAGTGTGTTGAAATAAGTAGAGTCGGATTGAATCACGAGAAAACTTTATATAAGTCCCCTTACCGACACAATAATTTTGGCGTCCCTCAGGGCAGTGTGCTCGGTCCTTTGTTGTTTCTCCTATATATTAATGATTTGCCGGACACCACAGTACACGAAATGACCCTATACGCAGATGATATTTCTATTATTATCCCAAAGGTGACCAAAGATAACAATTATCAAGTTGAAATCAACTATACAATCAATTCAGTAATTAATTGGTTGTGTGTAAACAATTTGAGAGTCAATGCATCAAAAACCAATTTCATCCAATTCGGTAATTACAAAACACAGAAAAGTAACTTAAATATTGTGTGTCAGGATCAAAGTATTCAAAGCGTATCCTCCACTAAATTCTTAGGGATCATGATAGATGAACACTGCAACTGGAAACTGCATATACAGTACACATGCAACAAACTGGAAAGATTTGTTTATGCATTGCGTAGGCTTAGAAGCACTGCTGGGGAAAAAGCGGCATTGACTGCCTACCACGGACATGTGGTATCTGTCTTAAGATATGGACTGTTATTATGGGGTAACTGCACAGATATCATGCAAGTCTTCATCATACAAAAGAAATGTGTTAGGTCAGTCTGTGGCGCTGGGCCAATTGATACCTGTCGTCCACTTTTTAAAAAATATAGGTTGGTTACCTTGACTGGCTTGTACATAATAGAGGCATGCAGCTTAGTAAGAAATCACCCAGAATATTTTGAAAATGTCTCTGCCCAAAACCCACGACTAAGAGAAAGGGATTTAACCAAACTGGTAGTACCTAACCATAGGACGGCATTTTGTGCTAAAAATTGCCATATTATGACGATTAAAATATATAATTGTCTTCCTGTAAGTCTGAGACAGCTTCAAACTAAACTATTTTTTATTAGGTTGCGACAATGGCTGATCGAAAAATGTTTTTATAGTTTTAGAGAATTTTTTGACGATAAATTTTGACAGTTGTGACATAATTTTTATTCAATCTTATAATTTATCAAATGGATGTTCTGTTTTATACAATTTTATGACATTTAATAATTTTTGGGTAGAAGGCTTTTATTTCATGTATTTTTTATTATTAGTTGTAAAAGTTTTTGCATGCCGCCATATGGTAGAATATGCTGACACTATTTTATATCACCATCTTTCTTACGTGTATTCTGCAAATAAATAATTTTCATTTCATTTCATTTCAATAAATGTTACTTTACTTTGTGCTGTTTGTTCCAGCATTAGATGTCTAAATATCAGATTATTATTAAATAAGGAGGACAAAAGCCTTTCTTTTGAACAAATACTTAGCAGACTAAATAACTATCATCACAGTGGAAATCTTCCCAATAAATACCTAACTAGGTTTTGTTATAATTTTTTGATATTAAAGCTTAACTTAACGTCTACTGTAAATGCTGTATAGAGTCATATAAGTACCTACATCATCATTAACCAAAAAGATTGCTGATAAACAAACCATAAATACTTTGAAAAGTAATTTTAAATTGCTGACTTTCACTAACTAAAGCATTTCATAATGTTTTTGGGTCAGTACCTACTAAGTCTACCGGTGTAGGAAAACACAACACATCTTATTAATTCTTGCTTGCGGCTTCTAATACTTTGAATTTAAGATCATGTAAGTCTTTAGCCCACAACATTCTAATCATGGAGGCCAAAGGTAATTTGCGAAGAACAAACAATCTACATCTTACACACGGCCTCTGAAGTAGAAACTTTAACTGCACTACCAGTAGTTAGATATCTACCTACCCTTATTATTATTACTTATCAATATCATAGTTGATTTTAAAGTGTAACTTAATGGTAAAAATAAAGTTTTTGTACATCACCATATTTGAAGTAGTACAGCAGGTTGGCCATCTCATGTCCCCGGCACTGGCATACTGTGCCAAATAGCAAGCTGCTGCTACTGACTGTCATGCCCAGGTCTGCGACAGTTGTAACACATCATGACTGATGCCCTTTTGCTCGTTCAAAGGTCTCGGTTGAGAGTGGTCGCCTTGTCTTCACTGTAGAAGTAGGTATTTCTGACAACAAGGATTACCACAAAGTCTATATGCACAGAAAAAACGCAGTCAAGATCCTTTTTTTTAATAAATTCCAGTCCAAGGAATCGTTTTTCAGTACCACTCGTGTGCATGTCGATTTTCGTCTTTTCTGGAGCCCAATCACACTGGAAAACGAATCTTATCTATCCGCCTCTTCTTCAGAGTGGTACGTCAGTCAGGCCAATCCTCAATATCGACCTTCTTTTGTTTTTCTCACGTTAAAGTGGTTTCTTTTTGGTTTCTTTCCTGACTCGTCCATGGCGCTCAAACAGGAACACAATCCACTTTGTTGGCGTGAGGCAGCAGTCCAAATCGCACTTCTGAGATATTACCGATCTCAGGAATTGTTTATCGATAAATTAAACTTTAATTTCACTTAGAACGTGGTTTTAATCACAATACTACTGTTTTCCACACAAACATACGGACTCCCGCCATTAAAGACAATATGACATTACTAGTGTTGTCAGTTAATCGTTTTATCGGTACGCTAGTGATGTGACAGTAAATATTTCTGTAACAAGAGGATCAGCACTACTTGGCACATCTTTTATAAGCTGCAGCGTTAATTAAGCTATTTACATGGTTAAGCTTTCGTTATTTCACACGAAAAGATTTCATTTATCTTAATTTATGCTTTCTTAGATTAATCTCGATTAAAAAAAAACAGTAGTTTTCTGCTCCCGGGTTGAATTGATATTAGTTAGTAGATTCAGCTCGATGGTGTGATAAGTCAGTTTTTAGCGAATTAGTACTTGTGGAAATGGACTAGTTGCTTGGCTGCGACAACTACAAAATAATCGATTATTTAAAGAGGTAGGTAGACAATAAACGTATTGAGTTGGTATTCTGGCAAGTTCTTCGGCAAAATAATAATTAAGTGCAGAAAATAAAATGCCACCAACACAGCCGACCCCGGTTATAAGAGAATAAACAAATGAATATGAATTTGTAAAGAGAAGTGAGAGATTTTGTGTATAATACTTATGTTTTAGCGATGAAAAATAATAATATATAATATCATACCTGAATACTTAATCTACTTTACTTTTTATTTCTTTAGTAAACTTGAATCATTTTTCGACTCCATTTAAAAAGTGTTTTTTTTTTTTATGCTTTCAAACACAATAAACTAATGCCCTTTTTATGACCACAGCTCGTCGTAATACTCAGTTTGGCGGATAAGTTAAAAGGAGCGCTAGCTTCTAATTTACACTATAAAATTGCTAAGGGTCATCTAGATTGTCTTATACTTTTACGTGAACTTTTCATTATTTATTTGTTAGGGACTAGCACCATAAAGACCTCGTTATCTTCTGTTTGCTAAGCATATACCTACATATACGTTTGAGGGATGAAGTTGGTATGCAGACCAGTACTGTTAAAATACCAAAGTTTTCAAGATTTTCTTATGGGACTTTATATTCAGCTTTGTATATAAACGGCGCAGGTGGACCACGAGGGAGGACTGTATATGTCCAAACTCCATCTATCCACCATACGGTATATTAAATACTGCATTGAAGTCATCTCATGCGCGCTTCACTTCATACGAGTTTACCTTATCGTTCCTTATTGAAAAAATACTTTCTGTCTTATCAACAGTAAATTTAAAACACCAAGGTTGCATAATATTGCATATCATAGTCTTTCCAGGTGATTTGGCAAAGTATATTTGCAAAGCGAAAATAAAACAAATTACCTTTTTGGTATCAGGTAGGTACTTAGGTAACCTCGTCATAGAGCTGAGAAGGCCTAAGGTCATCAAGTCACCAATGGTATCTGAAATAACTTCACGGCCAAATTTTATAATGAGGTATCCACCCACCATTTTGCTACGGAAAGTTAAGTATATGTATGACCGAAATCTAAAAGTGGTAGACCGCAGAACTTAGCAAGTAGGTAGGTATTAAAAATATTTAAAAAATATTGTACAAAATATTTTTTTCACACCTTTCATTGAATTCATGTAGGTTTTTATAGAATTTACGTTATTATGTATCATTAAATTAAATTTAGTGGACTGACATATTTAATTGATATTTTTAGAAACAGCAAAAAAAATGTGAAAATAAAAATAAGTGAAAGTTGTAAGTTTCCATTCATTCATGAGTAAAGCAGGGCGAAAAGGAAACATTCTTGTACAAGAAATAAGTTTAAAATGTAGGTATGTTGAGATAAAAACGATAAGTAAGCCTACATCTTCCAGAATAATCAGAATTTCAGGATATAGACTCCCGAAATGGATTTTTAATGTAATTGATATTTTCGCTTAAATACAGAAAAATGTACAGTCGACCACACGTCAAAGATAACACTCTAACCTCGAGCAAGTCTCTGTATTCTACAGTTTGTTGCACTGTAGGGCAAGTTCTGTGTATTTTAGACCTACTGGTCTTGTTACCACTTGCGCGGAAAAACCTGCTTTAAAAAGTACTACTTACCGAACTAGGATGATTTACCCAACTTTCCACATGTAGGAAGTTTTAATTGTGAATAATGTCCACATGTAGGAAATTATATCGAGAACAGAACTATTTGGACGTTCTACGAAGAAACATAAATAAATAAAAAGTAGGTATTAGATAGGCACTTTTTCCAAAGTTGATCGAAATCCAAACCATTATTAAAAAACCTTTTACCATTTTATTAAGAGTAGAAAATCTTTTACTCGTATAGGCTTCATGTTTGATCTTATGTACAGGCTTCATTTTTCTCTGCCGATTTTATTTCACATTTAGGGTTGCGTTCCGAATCGGTTAAAAGTTACCCTGACAGCAGGATAGCGTTATATGACTTCCATCGGTGTGGTCGAGAGAGACTGCTGTCAAAGGGTAATTATTACCGTTCTGGAACTCACTCTAAGGAAGTTCGTTCGTAGACAAGCACACAGAGTAAATATTATATAGAGTCTGTCGTATACATAGTCTGTATGAGGCGGTCAAGTGTAAAACGTATGCAGTTGCTGACCGACTAGTCGGTCAGAAATAAAATCTTTAAAAATCGAATGTTTCAGCTACACTCGAAAACGGAAATATTCCTTTTGCCCGTGCGTTGATTACAAATAATAAGAAAGGAACAGTAAAGGATCCGTGATAGTAGTTTTATACGATATTTTTAACACCATTTTTTTTCCTAAATTATTTGTTTTACCAAACAACCTGTAGTAATACATTAATTTAGTCCCAAATTAAATATTTCTCAGACAAAGATAAAAATTGTTTGGGCTTTGGATAAAAAAAAATCATACATTTTAGTATCGAGGTCTCTTGCAAATGGGTACGCTTATGGCTCCCTCCTTAGCAGAAAGTATACTGCTACTTCAACTTCTCCTTGGACACGCACCATTTCATTAAAAAAAAGTCAACTTATTTCGAGATTTGATTTAACAACGCAATTAAATGAGTTGTGTCTTCCTCTAAATATATTAAATTCGCATAAAGTTTATTACAAACTTGTGGCGATTATAAACGTAACAAACAAAACGCCAACTTGTTTTAATAACTTATTTACAAGCTATTCATCAGTTTTTTTTTTTAATTCTGAGAAGTGTTTTATTACAAAGACTTTAAATTTTACCCTACGAATTTTACCAATTATTAGTAGTGGGTACTAAAACGAATGAGATTTGAATCAAGTAGGTAGTGTACATTTCTTATTTAACTTCAAGAACAAAATATATGTTTTGTTTTCATTTCGTATCACAGCTCAACGCTTTTATTTTTAGGACCACTATCCTATCAGGAAATATACAACACGGAGCCATTTAGTGCGTGGGTAATTAGAACTATTTAGGGGTTCGAAGATAAGTCTTGTGTATTATTCACAAGTTTTTACGTGCTTTGTGTAGGTAGCGAAAAACAAATATCTAAGAAATAAATTAAATTAGAATCTAAAATGAGTACGAGTACTGATACTTCAGCTCCCTTCCCAATCTTTATATTTGTCGAGTAGGTGCCTAAATACCCAAGTATTTGAATATTAACGAATATTACTTTAGGTTTAAAGTACTTTCCTGTCTGAACTAATTTGCATTGTTTAGCTTTATCTAGCCTAGCCATTTACACCTTTTCCTTATATAAAAAACATGTCAACTAAATTACAACACAAAAAACAAACAGTCAATGAAACAGACCGCCCCAGGTCGCACCCGGTCCAAAGGTGCCCATCACGCTACTAGCATTACCACGCTGTGTCGCAATGGACAACCTCTGGACAAGAAACGAGCCGGAGCGGGGGTCAAGACCTCTCTCCTTCAGCCTACGCCCTATCTGCCCGACAAAGATCAGTGCCTCCACGCACCAACTACCCGCCGTCTCAACAGCCAGCGGGACGAATTCGTATTGGCGGGTGAGGTCGGCGTACTTGGCCCTCTTTTTTAAGGCTGCGGATTCAGCGGCCGCCCCTGCTGCCTGGGTTGTCTGGCCTAGATGGCAAGCCGCAAAAGTACTGACGCAGGTGGCATCCCATAGCAGGCATCTGCCTTTATGCCACGGGACCAGCGTCAGACCATCCGGTCTCTTATATTATTTAATTTGTACTTACAAATATTTGATCATACATTGACAAATGCTCGATAGCTGCCTAAAAATGGCATCATACATAAAAAAAACAAGCCTCTGTTTGCTCTCAGACTCTGTGTTTGCTTCGAAATTCCAATTGGGAGCCCACATACAATGAAAACACTTTTCGTTAGAATTCTTGAATGTGACTGTATCTATTAAAATGAGCGATGTTACATTATTTGTTTTTTTAGCAATAAAAATACCATAACTTTTACTTATATACCTACAGATTTGTACGGAACCCCTGGTGCGCAAGTCCGACTCGCACTTGGCCGGTTTTTTTTATTTAACCTCTTTTGATAACCCTCATTCTCAAGAATTTGTGGCCGACTATAATTGGGTTACGTACCAAAAGCAACTATTGTTTAACTGCCATTTCATTGAAATTATCTGATCTGTGGTGACGAGTACAATCCGTTTTATGTATAAGTAGAAAAAACGTGCGATTTGTTTGCAACGCAAAATTATGAAACATTTTTAAGAAAGGTGTATGTAAAAAAAGAAATGGAAAAATAAATCGTTGTAAGAAACTGTGTTAGTAGGGTCGGTAGTTTATTATCCGTCATACACAAATAAGAAGTGGAAGTTGGAGAAAAAAATTGCAAAGAGTACTGCTAGTCAAAAGCTATTTAATAAGCCAAAAGCACCCTGAAGAATAGCTTCAGTGAGCCTAGTAAATACAGTTCAGAATAAATAAATGAGATATTTACGCAAGTTGAACTCAAACAGAGTGAAATAATAAAAGTATTTACGCAATCAAGCGAGCGAGGAATATAAAAAAAGAATGACGAGAACCAAAAAAAAAATACTACGAAAATATGACTTAATTTTAAAACCAGTTCGTTGATAAATTAGGAACGGCTAGATGGATTTGTTATTACTTACTGATCGTGATCGTGGTTTCAAGGAAAGTAAAAAAAAATATACCAAGAAAGAATAAGAAATTTCGGGAAAAAACTAAAGCTTTTTTTCTATAGAATTTTAAACCGAGCCACAGCAACACGTGGCAGGGCGGAGCTAGTATAAATAAATAAGACGAAACACGTGTATATAAGATTCAATAGTAGTCAAGAAAAAAAAAAATCTAGCCTTCATTGCTTTCTCTGGTTACCAAGAATTTACTTACGTAAATTTCCACTTTTGTTGGCGTGGTTTGAGAATCGGTATAATTCTCGAATGTCCCACTTCTGAACTATTGGCTAGTTCGAGAAGTGAAACTCATATCACCTTCCTTAAATATATTTATTAAAAACGAAAAAAAAAACTAAAAACTAAAATTAAAAACGATGTTCGCAGTAACAAGTGTAATGCAAAAGTGAAAACGCCATACAAAACCAGATCTTAGCGCAACACAGTTGACGCGACGTGCTATAACAAATCTTGCAGGCGTGATAATACTTAACTAAGAAAATAACTTAACTAAAAGTCTTTTCGTCTTAAACATTCCCCCGGCCGTTGAAAGCTTGCCTTTCAACCAGAAACAGTTTCTTCAGGAAGCGGGCAAATCTTGCTAAATGATCTTCTAACAAGTCCTGTGGAAGTCTTGATGTCAGCCACTCTATTAATGCCATCAGGGCTAGGGAAGACAGCTACAACTCGACCCAATCTCCACTTTAGCGGCGGTAAGTTATCCTCCTTGACGAGCACTAAGGAGTTCAACTTCAGTGAATCTTTGCAAGTGCGCCATTTGATTCTCTGCTGAAGCTCAGAGACGTACTCTTTACTCCACCTGGACCAAACGTGCTGGCGGAGCTGTTCAATCTGTTGAAATCGTGTCAAACGGTTAATCGATGTCTCTTCATAATTCTGGCTAGGCAATGAAGTAAGAGGTCTGCCAATAATAAAATGTCCTGGAGTGAGTGGCGTGGTGTCTTCAGGATCGGACGACAAAGGGGTAAGTGGCCGGGAATTGAGGATTGCCTCAATCTGAACTAAAACAGTGTATAGTTCCTCAAAGGTTAGGTTACAATTTCCCAACACTCTCTGTAAATGATGTTTTGTCGACCTAATACCTGCCTCCCAGAGACCTCCAAAATGTGGCGAATAAGCCGGAATAAAATGAAAATCAATAGCTTCATTAGCAGCCGCAGCAGACAGCGAATCACAGTTGTCTTTTAAAAATTTCGATAGTTCATTATAAGCACCAACAAATGATAGACCGTAATCCGAATACACATTTTTGGGTTTTCCGCTCCGCGCGATAAACCTACGCAATGCCATTAGATAATTATTGCTCGTTAAATCACCCACTAGCTCAAGATGAATGGCCTTAGTCGTAAAACATATGAAAAGCGCGATGTACTCTTTTACGAGTTTACAGCCACGTCCTTGACGGCTAGCGGACATGATCGGACCTGCATAGTCTACCCCTACTGATTGGAATGGAAAACCAGTAAGAGTTACCCGATCTAGAGGTAAATTACCCATAATTGGACTACACACCTGACCCTTCATGCGGGCACACCGAACACATTGCCAGTAGCACGCTTTGGCAAAATTTAAGCCACCAATAGGCCAGTACACTTCTCTGATTGAAGCCAATAACAGTTGGGGCCCTGCATGTTTTAATTTATGGTGCTCAAATTTAAATAACAATTTTGTGAAATTGTGCGTGGACTGTATAAGAATAGGATGCTTCTTCTCAAATGGGAATTGTGAATTACATAATCGACCACCAACACGCATAATTTTGTTATCGTCCAAGAAAACGTTAAATTTTAGCAATGGACTTTCCTTTGGTAAATGTTGCCCATTTAGCAAGAGGGCATACTCAGAAAATGACTCACTTTGAGAAAGTCTAATTATTAAATTTAACGCTTCCTTTAAATCATGGCTATTCAGATAGTTGGTGGATGCGGGTTGTTTTTTACAACGTCTAATAAAACGCAACGAATACGCAACCGTGCGATTCAATCGCAAAATATTTGAGAAGCGATCAAAATCAATGAGTTTTTTGTTAACATGCTTGTCATCAAAGGAATGCAATGTTATTTCAGGACAAAGTTCTGGTAATACTTTGTCAGAATGTGGGGTGACAGGCCAAATCGATTTGTCTGCCTTGAGAAAATCAGGCACGGACCACCACTGTTCTAGTGACTGAATTGACTTTAAATCGACACCGCGAGATAAGTGATCTGCAGGATTGCAGTCAGTTGGGACATGTCTTCATGTCAGCAGTATTCTCTAAAATGTCACCAACGCGATTCCTAACAAAAGTATGCAACTTAATAGGCAGCATTTTCAGCCAACCGAGAACTATCATAGAGTCCGTCCAAAATGTGACCTTGGTGATCTGAAGTCTTAATGACTTGATGAACTTTTGATACACACGTGCCCCTACTAGAGCAGCACAGAGCTCAAGTCTAGGGATAGTTGTGGGTTTAAAGGAGCTACGCGACTCTTCGCCATTAACAATCGCACCATAACCTCTCCATTACTGTTTAGGCTCCTGACATAAAGACAGGCCGGACCACGTTCAGAGGCATCACTGAACACATGAAACTCCACTGATTGATAATCATCGCAGACTATGCGCCGAGGAATGCGGAGTTCAGTTAAATGAGGTAAGTGTGCCATGAACTCTACCCATGCATTTTTTATTTCAGCTGGCAGCTCTTCGTCCCATGACAGCTTCTGCAACCAAAGTTTTTGAAACAACATCTTCATTTGCATGACGCACGGATTCAGAAGGCCCATGGGGTCGAAGATTTGTGATATGCCTGACAGCATCTCACGCTTTGTGAATTTTAGGGGAGAGTGTGAGTCTGCCGGAAAGCAGAGCTCATCCGAATGTGTCAACCATCCCAATCCTAAAGTTTTACTTGGCTCATTAGTACCAATGTTTAGGTCCAAAGAAGAACAGTGATCATCTGACACCAATTCGCGATCGTTGGATTTCCACTTCCGCAATGGCATACAGGCACCATTCAGCTCAGATGTCACTTTCTGACGAATGAGCTTAGCATCGTCTAAGTGGTCAGCACCGGTTAATAAATCATCAACATAGAAATCATGACTGATGATTTCTGAGATTCTTTGATCCGAACACTCAATCCCTACCTGTTTTAAACATCTTGTGGCAAGGAATGGGGCACTGGCTGTGCCATAAGTCACAGTATTTAAATTGTAGACTTTGAGTGGTTCAATGACATCATCTCGCCAAATGATTTGTTGAAGATACCTATCATCAGGATGTACAGCGATCTGCCTGTACATCTTCTCCACATCCGCAGCTAATATGTATTTATGTTGACGAAAACGGAGAAAAATGGACAGGAGATCATCCTGTACAGTAGGTCCTACCATCATAATATCATTAAGCGAAAGGCCGCTCATGGTAGGGCTACTGGCATTAAAAACTACCCTCATTTTTGTGGTCAGACTTGTTTCACGCAAAATACCGTGATGTTGGATGAAATTGCCGTTTAATACGAATTCATTGATGGACGCTTCAGACATGTGTTCTAAAGCATTATACTCGAGCATAAATTCCTTATACATCCTTTGAAAGTCCGGGCGACCTTTATTCCTATTTTCTAAAGAAAGAAAGCAACGTTTAGCCCGTTGCAGTGAATTTCCTAACAAAGTAGGATCTTGTTTTAGTGGTATTCTAACGCAAAAGCGGCCGTTTGGCAGGCGAGTAGTGTGCCTTATGAAATGTTCTTCACATTGCTTTTCCTCTTGAGAACACTGACCTAAGTTATGATCAACTTCCTCAAGCTTCCAGAAATTTGTCAGTTGATTCTGAATATTATCATTTAATTCCTCATATGAAGTTGAATTTATGTTCACAAAGTTACATTTGATATGTAAAGATTGAATTGATGCAATAGGTCCACACACTAACCAACCAAGCCTAGTCTCGCATAGCATTGGTTGATTTTCACCAAGCTTGATGCGCTGAGTACCTAACAATTCCCAAAAAATGTCAGCACCTAATATGAAGTCGATGCCAGCTGAAGTGTGAAAAAATGGATCCGCTAGACAAACGTTTGACGGAATGTTAAGCTGTGACAAATCGATTTGTTGACACGGAACGTCACTAGTAATTGACGGCAAAATGAAACACTGAAGTTTCGCTTTAAACTGATCATTTAATGATTGGATTAACACATGACACATTTTGCCTACGGGAGATGACACGTTATTAATGCCCGTTAAAGATTTGTCGACCGAACAAATATCTAAGTTTAGTTTATTGCACATATGCTCCGTAATAATGCAGGAAGTGCTCCCACTGTCCAATAAAGCTCGGGCGACGATTTCACGACCAAGTTTGTCATACACCTTAATGAGCGCAGTCGAAAGTAAAACTTCCTTCTGAAGGGACTGATTTGATGACGTCATACTAGCGGATAACACAAAACCACTTTGACCTTGGAATTGACCTTGACGTTGACCTTGACTTTGACCTTGACTTTGACCTTGGAATTGACCTTGACCTTGACTTTGGAATTGACCTTGACCTTGACTTTCATTTCGACCTTGACTTTGACCTTGACTTTCACTTCGACCTTGACTTTGACCTTGGCTTTGAGCTTGACCAGTTGGCGGAGGTTGATTACTCGACTGATTATAAAAGTTATTTTTATTGGTATTGTGTTTTCGCTTGCATATCTTACATCCAGGTTTTTTGCAGTGGTTGGCAAAATGACCTTAAGTAAAGCAGTTGAAACAGACCTTAAATTCTGGTAATAATTGCAATCTTGCCTCATTGCTCAAAGCAAGGAATTGTGAACAGTTAGATAAATTATGATTACTGTCGAGAATAGCTCTAAGGCGATCCAGGCGCGGGGCGAGGGACGCGCGAGGAACGACGGCGGAACGGCGACCGGCCATATTCAATGAACCAATGCTACGCCGAACGTTGATTAATAAGCATCATCTTTTTACATTTTTGTATAAACTTGAAATATACTACTAAAATCATAATTTTGAGTTTGAATAATAAAAGATATAATCCATCACAAATCTGGCAAAAAGAATACAGATACCTGCAACTACGTAATTGAAGTCCCCGCTGATATCCGTAAGGCTCTTATTGCACAAGAAAGAATATTCATAAATTGGTCATCCTGCCCTGTGAGAGATTTCACCCTAGTCACCAGGTGTTATAATTGTCAACAATATGGCCACGCTGCAAAGACATGCAAGGAAACGAAACCTACATGTGGCCACTGCGGCGAACTAGGTCACCAGGTTGCTGACTGCACTAAAAAATCTGAGTCGCCAAAATGTGCAACCTGCATGCGCTTCAAAAAGCAGTTTCACCATAAAACTGGTAATATTGATTGTCCGGCTAGGAAAAATGCCGAGTACCGGTACATTAATTCTATAGACTATGGTGGTGCCTAGAGCCCACTTCCAAAGGAATGGAATGGACTAACATGGAATACAGGGTAGTAAAGAATTCCTGTACTCAATGTTAGTACACCTACCACAACACGCACACAACAACGTTTAATGTTTGTGTCTTTAAGTTTTATTTAGGAAATTCATTGTATTTTTATAGTTTAGCAGTTTAATAATTTTGAGTGTACCATAATTTGGGCAATCAGTGGCTGTAACACAGGTGTTTTTGTATGCTTATCATAGTCACTGGTTTGCCTTAAGTAAAATGTATTAGCAATAAGTTATTTTCATAAGTCCTGAAATGTATTTTATTGTGTTTTATGTTGTAATGAAAATAAACTTTATCTTATCTTATCTTATCGTAAACATTGTGGAGACCACGACGATATTATACCGAAGAAATAACAAAGCAACCTTCAGAACAAAGGAACCTTTGGATGACGTACTCGATCCCTATCAATCCTGCGGGAAAGGCTGAAACAACGCTGCAACAACATACAGGGAAGTGCGCCAAATCCTTTTTCTTCATATTTCCTTTTTTCCAGCTTTAATTTGCGTTGATAAAGTGGACAGTTGTCGCAAAGTGTTGAAAATACCCACCTTGCAAATTGTAAAAAATCATCAATTTTTCGTATTTTTACGTATTTCCATAAATTTGATATTTAAATTTTATCTACACAATAAATATACAAACATCCAATAGCCCATTTCACGTATTTCCACGTCCTTTTATAAAAAAAGACGTCTCTGTCACGAACATCGGGAGGTACTTTATATTTTATCAAGCAAAACCCATCATATTAACTTTAAGATCATAATTACACGAATATAATTTAATAGTTTTATTATAATTTTGCTTGTTTTCCTAATTTTCAGTAATTCCCACTAAATTTCCGCGTCAAGCGGGTGAAACTTGTTCATAAGCGGAGCGGAATTGACCGACGGCCGGTGCCGACCGACGTGTCGAGTACTAGTGAGTCACGGCAGCTACCGCGCGGTTGCCCGCTGCGCTCAAGGAATAAATACCGGCCTTATTGGAATGTTTTCCGTCGCAACGTGGTATCAGGTTGTATTCATTGCTTGATTTTTATTAGTGCGTTATTGATTATATATCGTATTGTTACGTGTTGTAAATTGTTTGCGCTTATAAAACACATATAAAATGAGTGATTTTAGTGAGCTAACCAAGCAAAGAGGTACAGTGCGTGGCCGTTTAACATTATTCGAGAAATATTTAACACCTTTATTGAAAGTACCGCCGGATACGGTCACAAACCTTCAGTTTAATGAATTAAAATTACGTGTAAACAAATTACAAGAAATATCGTATTCCTTTGATGAAATTCAGGCAAAGATTGAGCAGTTAGAGGAAATTAAAATTGAGGAACAACTTAACGAAAGAGAAGCTACGGAAAATAAATTATTTCTTCTGTCTGCTCAAGCGCAGGAACTTCTTGATTCCTGGAAGGTTCCTAAAAACAGGGAAGAAATTCCTAAAAGTTCCAACTGCAACTTAAAATTACCTCCCATTCAGATTCCTCCGTTTGACGGCAACCCAAATAAATGGCTCGAATTTCGTATCATGTTTTTATCGTTAATTCATAACAGCGATGATATTGATGACGTAAATAAATTACATTACTTAAAAACTTACCTTCAAGGTACAGCAAAACACGTCATCAGTTCCGTCGCCGTTACGAAAAAAAATTATCCAATTGCTTGGAGTTTATTGTGTGAAAGATATGACAAAAAACGTCTACTTATCAATGAACATCTAAAGTGCTTATTTTCAATTGATAAAATGAATAAGGAGTCAGATACGGGTATTCGTAACTTGATTGATACTTTGTCAAAGAACTTAAGTGCGTTAAAAGGTCTAGGTGAGAAAACTGATGAGTGGGATACTCTCATTATTTACATAGCATCAGCAAAGTTGGATGCCGTGACCTTGGGAAAGTGGGAAGAGTTTCGGAGCAACGAGGATTCACCTTCACTGGAAGATTTTTACTCTTTTTTGCGTCTTAGGGCAGATGTTTTAGAAACAGTCAGCGCAGGTAAAACATCTTCATCTTCAAATAATAATAATAGAAATGAAAAACGACAAAGTTTCTCTAAATCAAGTTCTTTTGTTGCTGCTACCGGAAACGCCACCTATCCTACTAAAAAAAATTGTATTTATTGTTCAATGGATCACAAGTTACACGAATGTTTAAAATTTCAATCTTTACCTTTAGAAGAACGTAATGCTAAAGTTAACCATTGGAAGCTGTGTGGTAATTGCTTACGTGGTGGGCATCAGTCTTACCAATGTAGATTGAGTGGTTGCAGAATCTGTAACAGAAAACACAGCACTTTATTACATAAATCGAATTCTCAACAATCATTACTGCAACTACCATTACTACAACAGCCGTCACCACAACAAACGTCACTACAACAACAATTTGTACAACAACAACCATCTGTACAACTACAACCACTTGTACAGCAACAACAACCACCTGTACAACAACAACAACCTATACAACAACAACAACCTGTACAACAACAACAACCTGTACAACAACAACCTGTACAACAACAACAACCTGTACAACAACAACAACAACCTGTACAAAAACAACAACCTGTACAACAACAACAACAACCTGTACAACAACAACAACAACCTGTACAGCGACGACAACCTATACATCAACAACAACAACAACAAACTAACTCTACTGCTTTATTTACATCATATCCTATGCAAAATGAAACTAGAATGGAAGTGAATTCAAAAGAAATTCCTTTACCATCTACAACAATGTCTGCTGCTTCTTCATATCATGCTCTTCTTTCTACAGCGTTAGTCGAAGTAAAGAGCAACGGTAATCATTTCACTCTGCGGGCGTTACTGGACAGTGGTAGCCAGTCATCGTTTATTAGTGAAGCAGCTCAAAAACTAATTGGGTGTGCCAAATTGCGTAACACTATTCAGTGTGTGTCTGGTTTAAACAACAAGACAATAAATATTACCGAACATTGCAATTTAAAATTAGAATCATTATGTAAAGCATTCAGCACCTCTGTGAAATGTTTCATTTTACCCCACATCACTGACAAATTACCCCATACGTACATTCCTATCAATGAATTGAATATTCCAAACAATGTTAAATTAGCTGATCCTGAATTTTATCAGCCAGGCGAAATTTATTTGCTCTTAGGAGCTGACATATTTTGGGACTTGATTGGTACAGGTAGATACAAATTAGGGTTCAGCAAACCAATTTTACAAGAAACCGAATTAGGTTGGGTCGTGTGTGGTCCGATGGGGGGGAACACCAACATTCAGCCAGAAAAAATACAATGCAATTTTAGTCAAGAAATCAAACAACAATTGACCAAATTCTGGGAGCTAGATGATTTGCCTCCTACTAAATTTGAGTCCAAAGATAATGATTTCTGCGAGAAACTGTTTACTGACACCACTCGCCGCGATGAAAATGGTAGGTTTTGCGTTCAGATTCCTCTTCGGGAAACACCGTACGCTCTCGGTGATTCTTATAATTTGGCTGAAAAACGATTGCTTCAAATCGAAAGGAAAATGAAACGTGATCCTATTTTAAAACAAGAATATACTAAGTTTATCAATGAATATGAATCTTTAGGACATTCAAGTGAGGTACCTAGACCTGGATTTGGCTGCTATTTAGCACACCACGCAGTAATTTGAGAACAAAGCGACACAACAAGATTAAGGGTCGTTTTTCACGCGTCAGCGCAAACGACATCCGGTAAAAGTTTCAATGACATCCAATACGTAGGTCCAGTCGTACAAGACGACCTGTTTTCAATCTTAACTAGATTCAGACAGCATAAATACGTTGTTTCGGCTGACGTAGAAAAAATGTATCGTCAGATACTAGTAGATCCGATGCAACGCCATTTGCAAATGATTCTTTGGCGTGACGAAGAATCTTCGTCCAATAAAATATTTCAATTAAACACCGTTACGTACGGTACGGCATCAGCGCCTTTTCTAAGCACTAGATGTTTGCTACAGCTGTCAAAGGATTGTACTGATCCTGAAATTGCACAGTGTATTAAAGAAGATTTCTATGTCGATGATTTTTTAACTGGAGCTCAATCTAAGAAGGAACTACATCATATAGTGGCTTCAGTTACAAATATATTAAATTCAGCTTGCTTTCCATTACGTAAATTTCGTACTAACGCACCTTCAATATTCAAAGATAATGATGAAATTTTAGCACCAAAGGATCTCGATTTATGTTCACAATCAAGTGCGTTAGGTTTGAAGTGGCATCCTACAGAGGATGTCTTTGAATTTCCAGTTAAAATCGAATCTCCATCTCGCGTAACAAAGAGATCAATCCTATCAAGCTCAGCTAAGTTGTTTGACCCTTTAGGATTGCTCGGTTTATGCACAATTACTCCCAAAATTATTCTTCAAAAACTGTGGCTCACAAAGTTAGAATGGGATGACTTTATCCAACCTGAGGTAGAAAAGATGTGGAATAATTTTGTCTTGAGTTGAAACACACTTGCTTACATTCAAGTACCAAGATGTGTCATCGTAGATAACCCAATTGCTATAGAGATTCATTCATTTTCAAATGCATCACAGGTTGCATATGCAGCTTGTACTTATATACGTTCAACTGACATAACCGGTAACATTTTGGTCAGACTTCTTTGTGCAAAAACAAAGGTGGCTCCATTAAAGTCTGTATCAATTCCGCGTTTAGAGCTTTGCGCTGCTCTATTAGCAGCTCGATTATGTTCGAAAGTAACTAAAGCCCTTCGCTGTGATATTTCAAAGATTGTATATTGGACTGATTCTACAGTCGTATTAAGCTGGTTGTCCACTCAGCCCTGTGAGCTCCAAACATTTGTAGCTAATAGAGTTAGCGAAATACAAAGCCTTTCTGCAGCAAACTCATGGAGGCATGTACCAGGCCAGGAAAATCCGGCTGACATGACTTCAAGTGGCTTAGATCTAAAAAACATGAACAAGGCCACACTTTGGTGGAATGGGCCTGATTTTTTGGAACTTGATTCAGAACACTGGCCAAAGAGTTTCACTCCAATCGATGATGTACCTGAAAGGAAAACTTATCCTAAACCTACACCTAAAACTACTACACTTAACACAACTACAACATGCACTACACAAACTAAAATCCCTAACGCTAATTCTACAACAACAAACCAAAGTCTGATTATTAATTTTGAAAAATACTCAAGGTTACTTACCTTACAAAGAACTTTTGCTTATGATCTGCGTTTCGCGCAGAATTTGCGTCATCCAAATGCCAAAGAAACTGGCCCTCTAACCTGTAAAGAAATGGAAACGTCATTAAATTACTTAATTAAACTACATCAAATGGAATGTTTTCCTAATGAGATCAAAACATTATCAAACGGAAAAAGCTTACCAAATAAATCTCATATCTTGTCTTTAAATCCATTTGTTGATGAACTCGGCGTACTCCGTGTAGGTGGTCGAATTCAAAATTCTCCTGAAAACTTCTCAGAGAAACATTTTTTTTTTTTTTTTTTAACTATGTATGGGCTTACTCTTCCAATAACATCCTGCAATATTAGAGTCTAATCACAATTTTACCAAATTGCTTTTCTTGCATGAACATAATGCTCTTTTACATGGCGGACTGCAGTTAATTTTAAGCAATTTACGAGAACGTTATTGGCCCCTAAGAGGAAAAATTTTAGCAAAAAAGACAGTCAACAACTGCATTAAGTGCAAAATTTTAAAGGCTAATAATGTAAACCCAATAATGGGAAACTTACCGGCTCCTCGAGTGACTCCGAATCTTCCATTCCAGGTAAGCGGCGTCGATTTTGCTGGTCCCTTTTATATTACCGACCGAAAAGGTCGTGGATGTCGTATTACTAAGTGTTACTTGTGCCTTTTTGTTTGCTTGGCTACTAAAGCCTAGCACTTAGAGCTCGCTAGTGATCTCTCTACTAATGTTTTTATGCTTTGCTTACGGCGTTTTATCTCACGCAGAGGAAAACCTAGCGAGTTGTACTGCGACAATGGTACGAATTTTGTAGGCGCAAATAATGAAATCGCAAACTTTTTAAAGTCAAGCAATGAAGACATTTCTTCTTTCAGCGCCAATGAAGGCATAAATTTCAGGTTTTCACCCGCTTACGCCCCTAATTTTGGAGGTCTTCGGGAAGCTGGCGTGAAGGCCGCCAAATTCCATATTACTAGGATTCTAGGTAATCAACACCTAACATTCGAGGAACTGTCCACGTTATTTACTCAAATTGAAGCCATCCTCAACTCCAGACCCTTGACTCCTCTCTCCACAGATCCAAATGATTTCGATCCTTCAACTCCTGTCCACTTCCTCATTGGCAGAGCTCTGACTTCATTACCATCTCCAGCCTTAATGCACGTCAAGAATGTAACCCGCTACGAATTCATCGTGAAGATGCGACAAGTATTTTGGCAACGCTGGCGTCATGAGTACCTGAGCGAAATACAGCAAAGGACAAAATGGAAGGTTAACCAGAAAGGACTGCAAGTAGGAGATATGGTTGTTCTTAAGGATACAAATTTGCCTCCTCTCAAATGGCAGATGGGGCGTATTACCAAACTATACCCTAGCTCTGACGGAGTTTCAAGAGTGGCAGATGTAACCACTAAGAAGGGGATATTTCGTCGAGCGCTGAATAAGCTTGTTCCTCTCCTGCATTCTGATGACGACGATCCTTCTACTGCTCGAGAGCCCAAGGACTTCGAGGGGGGGGAAGATGTCGAGAATAGCTCTAAGGCGACCCAGGCGCGGGGCGAGGGACGCGCGGGGAACGACGGCGGAACGGCGACCGGCCATATTCAATGAACCAATGCTACGCCGAACGTTGATTAATACGCATCATCTTTTTACATTTTTGTATAAACTTGAAATATACTACTAAAATCATAATTTTGAGTTTGAATAATAAAAGATATAATCCATCGTAAACAATTACTGTTACATTTAGGGCATAATTTCGTTGATATAGGGGGGTTATTGTCAGTGCCTTGTACCGAAATCATAGTTTTCATATTCATGGATTTTGAATTGTTACCATTTTTATTTTGGCTGTTGCCACTTGTTGGACGAGAGTGAGAAAATTCAATTGTCTCGATTAAGTCAGCTCGATTGCGCATAAAATCCAGAAGCGATGCTAATTTAATAGGTTTGTCCTTGTCTAATCTACCTTTGCACTCTTCCCACTCACGGAACGTTTTAGAGTCAAACTTTTGTGTGATCATGTGTATCAAAAGAGTACTCCACTCATCCACGGGTTCGCCCATAGACTTCAAAGCACGTAGATTTCTATTAATCTGATCAATAACGCGTTTAAGAAGTGTGGATGATTCTTTGGTTATTGCCTCAATACTAAAAAGGGCCGACACATGATGTTGTGTCAATAACCGCTTATTATCGTATCGATGTCGTAAGAGTGTCCATGCCATTTCATAGTTTTTGGCTGAAAATTCGACGGACTGTATGACAACTTCGGCCGATCCGCTTAGTGCGGCTCTTAAATAATGAAATTTCGTGATTGCGTCCATACCTTCAACCGTATGAATTATACTAAGGTAGCTATCGCGGAACTCAAGCCAGTTGCCATACGAGCCATCGAACCGTGGTAACGGAATGGTGGGTAATTTAACGAGCTTATGGCTACTAGAACTGTTACGAGACGAATGAGAATTTGTCTCTGTACGATTAGAACCATCTTGAAGAAACATGTCTATCATTCGTCGACACTTTGCTGCACATTTAAAGTACGTGGTTTCAAAGGCAACGCGCTCTTGTAAATGAATATCGACATTATCGGTACTACATTCTAATACAGTTTGCACTTCATCAAATTGGTCGTAAACAGCCTCAAGTTTACTAAGACGCAACTGTAACTCACTGATATCCGCAGCTTCCAATTTTGTCTCGTCTAATGTATTTACATAATTGCTGAAGGTTGTCAGACGACCTTTGTATGATCCTCGTTTACGAATTAAGTTTTCATCGGCCATTATGAGAAGGAGGCAAAGTCAACCTGAAATGTTTACAGAAAAAACATACGATAAGCACAAACTAAAATCTATATAAGTACACACGGCCGCACATCAGTGGCACCACCTTGGCCTTGAGCGTAGTAAGGCGCTTGATCTTTTTAACCCGTTCAATACCACTTACTTGCTGCCGAGTATACTTCAAACGACTTATCAATTTAAATCAAGGTTCTATAAGAAAATGTAACAGAACTTATTTTGATTAAGTTATTTCTCAACAACAAGATTTATAAAAGCTATACCTTTACAATGAGTACCTATGTTTATTTGTTATCTTACCTACCGGTTAGTAAGAAAATTAGGTAGAATTTGCTAGCGAAAATTATGGTAGCTTATACTACAGTTTTTATACTAATTTGTAGATATTTTCTTATATAATGACATGCATGAGAAACTGCATTAAAACGATCTACAATAATCAAATGAATTTGATCTTTATCTGTACTCAAATCTTACGCTGCGATAAATAAGTACTACTCGTACCTACCTACTTCACTTTGTTACCTTTAACGAATGCACTAACACTGAAGTCGTAATTAAATGTTGATACTAACCTTATAAGCTATACTTTATACACTAATACCTGAAGAGTGATGGGTTTATTATAAAGGGAACGTAATAATTTGGATATTCTAAGGGCCACTTCCCTCAATTAGTATGATGAACTCCAATGTCCTTGGTTGACCTCTCTTCGTGGTTGACTTTCTACGAAACAACGTTGAATTTCTTGGATAATTTCCTTTAATTCACTTGCACAGCACTTTTTCGAGCTATTGATCCAGGTGGTACAAATATCCGGCGACAGGGACCATGTTCGGGAATTAATCCAGGATGAAAATGACGATGTTCGCAGTAACAAGTGTAATGCAATAGTGAAAACGCCATACAAAACCAGATCTTAGCGCAACACAGTTGACGCGACGTGCTATAACAAATCTTGCAGGCGTGATAATACTTAACTAAGAAAATAACTTAACTAAAAGTCTTTTCGTCTTAAACAATTTACCGAGACACAGTATAACATTAAAGCACAATCTTACACGCTAAGAGCTATCGACCGACTGCCTTGCCTTTCACTTTAAAATCATTATCTCTCCCTACCATCAACTTCACATGTAGCTAACTTCGCATCGTGCTCGCTGACCTCCGATTGGCTGGACTCGGACGCTGCGCTACTAGCCAATGAGAAAGAGGAATGTAGTATTGTCCACAAAAACAACTTAAGTAAACATACTATTGACTGCCAACACATCCAAGCACTTAACTAGTATTATAAACAACTATATCCAACTACAAATATTTACCATAAGTTTTGAAAAAGCCAACAGTACGTTCTGAAATAAAACGCTACTTCACCTTGTTTTTAGAAAATAAATATGAAATTTTTCAGGGTGCAATAACAAACACCTGTTTTTTTTTTATTAAATTTTGATATGCAATTACTTATTAAAATGTACTAAACCACTGTTTATTCACGATATTTTCCATTTTATTCCTAAAGAACAAAAAAATGCCAAGTAGTTTTCGAACGCACGCTTGCGAAAAAATCTTTTTTATCTGTGTTCTATTTTTGAATGAAATGAATTGTACGTAGCCGAAAGGGAGTTGTGTAAAACTTATTATCGTTTCGAGACCTATTTGCACCGACGGGCTCACAAGTAACGTAAAATATTAGTCACGGATAAAGTGACATAAGCTGATCTACGGAAATGTGAGGAAACCTGGCCATCAAAACAAACTAAAAGTTTTCCTAAATGCTCTGATAATTTTCAGGTTTGGTTGTCGGGGGAAAATGCAGTCATGGAAATAACATGTTATGTGAACTCTACGTGAACGGAGTTGTGGGCACAGCTAGTAATTCATATTTCAAGGCGACTGATTAAACTTGAAAGACACTTTCAACAACTGAAGTTATGTTTTAACTATTTTGTTTAAACATGTACCTATTTTATTCTATAATGAAGGTAATAAAATTGTATTTATTCATAAATTGAATTTTTATTTTAGCCAACGTTAATAATCTTCCTAGTATGGACATACCTATGTACTTAAGGAGACTGATATTTTCTGGGCTTTTCATTTAATGTTCAAGGCTTTTTTGTGGCTTGTGAGCCTTTCCCGTTATACCTAAACAAACATAACAAAATGGGCTTTGAAGTACCTATCTCCAAGTAGTTTCAGAAAATTTATGTAGATCATCATAACATCCCATGAAACAGCCACTGCTGGACAAGGAGCTCCCAAGAAATCCGACAAAAACACATCATGGTATAAGTTGAACGGGAAGTAACTAGTGACCACGCTTGATAGCGTTGCAGTCGATACCATGGACCGCGGTTGTAAAAGACCGTAGTGATAAAGATGATATGATAAACAGGAGGACATTGCTGCCCAAACTCCAGTCACAATCACTTAAGTCATCTCTTACGTCACCCACGGGTAAACATGGGTTGTTACCTACGAGTACATATTCTTTAGCGGCATCAAACGGGGCAATGCATACCTACTTCGACAAAAATAATATTTTAAGCTGACTATACACAAAGGACGCCGCCCATCCTCCGGTTCAAAATCCCTTAGGCGCCTCTTACGACACCCACGGGTAGAGATGGGTTGATACTATTCTTTCAAAGGCTTTTATTACATCAATATCATAGACTTAATTAAATTTAAAATCTAATACACATACATCAATATTTTGATGTAGATAGGATTTGGCAAGAGTGGTAGTTGAATTCAAGCATTTGGTAGTTGAAACTGGAATATCCGTAAAGATGTTTTCAAAATCTTTAGCAACTTCTATATCTGTACATGATCTAATCATCAATCTTAACCTTGAAGTCATTTCGTGGAGCTTTAGATTTTCCTAAATTTTTTGGGTAAGCAACGCGCTTTGCTGTCTTACTATTGTGTGGTATGAGCGGTGGTGACCACTTACTTTCAGGTGGCCCACCCTAATGTCGCGTCCGCGACAGTAAAAATCATTGGTTGGCTTGATACGGCTTTAAGTTTGACGTGAAAACGTCTATGAATCTACCTAGACTAAATCAAATTTATAATTACGAAGGTTATTCAATTCAATCAACAAAGGAGAAACTAATGGATTTCAGCGTTGACGAAGTTATTCAAATTGACAGATAATACGCAAAATTTATTATGAATGAATTACTCATACATGCTCAAAATTCGCGTCTCTTAGTGTGGGTGACTACAGATTTCGTAGATTTGACCAATACACAGGAGAATAAGCAATTAACTTACGTTAAACTATTACTAGATCGATGAAAAATAAATAAGAGCACCCGTCAACTCAAGAATTTTGTTTTAATTCTATTTCAATTACGAAATAATCGATAAAACCACGAATGTTGCTCCCTAGCGCTATCTAGTTCGCCATGGCTATCTCGGTTTCTTCGACGACCACTTTATGTACAAGTCCAAAGTCTTTTTTTTTTCGCAATACACTGGTTACCTGTGCTATGCAGCGAAATGGCAATGTGCTACTTAGTTGTACTAGTGTGAAAAACGCAAACGTTAACCGAAACGTAAGTGTAGCATACTAGTGGTGAGGGCAACACTAGCGGGGGTTTGGCAACCCTGGCTCAGTCTTATGAGGCGGTGCGATACGACGGGGGTGTGTGCGAAAATATGAAATATCTATCTTCAAAACACAACAATGGCGACCCTGGAGAGACTACGAACTTGAAGGCAAGTAAAGAAAAAAATTCATTATCACATTGATAAGGAAAGGAGGTAAATCGATAATTTGAGACTGGTCAAAGTTCACGCCCAAGGACTTGGTATGTAAATATAATTATTTTAGCTGTATTACTCTTCACATGTTGTTAAATAATCTTGTTCAGTGACGCAATACGTGATATAAATTTTCTCTTCAATTAGAAACTGAAACAAAGGCATGGAAACAAAAACTCGGGAGCCTCGAAAAACCGGCTTCGGCCAAGCGAGTAATGCATAGCGCAGCCCGCAGGGTGTAGCAGCTAAACATTCTCATTTTAACAGCCATAGACGTCCACAGCTGGACACCAGTCTTTTTCCAATATTTTTACGACAACAGTGTGTCACATTGTAACGGGACGGAATGCCCGATACGGAATTACACGAAGAATATAATGGAGTATATTGTATTTTAAGGGCCTTAAAATGAGTAATAATAAATTAGGAATCTTTATTATAATTAAGCATAGATTTCTGTCCAAATCGTAAATAAAATAAGGATCGAATAATGGATGCTGCATTACTGCTTAAAATAATTGCTTGGAAAAGCTCGTCTAAAGCCGCGAATCAACGCGTAATAAAACCTCCTTGATTCGAAACTACTTGTCAAATAGGAAATAGGAATGTGTAAAGGAAGTGGGTAGAGTTTTTGATTGCCGTTTTCTGATTGGTCGGGGAGAGTAGCGTGCTCTCAGAATTCAACTTTGAATTATGGAACTGCATCGGGCTGACCCATTTCTGGAGCGGTGAAAAAAACGTGAGAAGAAAATCATCAAGGACCCAAAAAGTCGAGAGATACCGCAGCGAATCAAGATTTCTACAAAAACTCACAACCAAGCTACGTGTTTAAGAGATTTTGCCACTTTAAGAGTAAAATTAGGCTCCAAACTCGATTTCATATTTCAATTACCTTACAATTTTATTTTGTCTTATAGCGGAACTACAGGGCCCTGGCGTCTATAACGGAATTTGAGTAAGATCTAAAACGGTATTTAAAATATAGCCTTTTATTCAGGGGTAGGCAGGGCTTCTTAAACTCTTAGTTGATTTCAATTTTAAACTATAGGAGGAGGATCAGGCTACAAACCACTTGCAGTACATCAGTAGGAAGCATGGGAGCTGAGCATCCGATTCCAGCAGGGCTTCCAGCTTCAGACCAACCAGTCCCCAGCAGCCGGCAAGTCATCAAGCAGGCCAGTCCAGTCGCAGATGGGTATGAAATTGTGTTTTCTCTACCCGACCAAACCAGTATTTAACAACTTTCTTAGCCAGGTAAATTTTTTGAATGTATCTATTTTCTCCAAGATCCTATCTTTAATCGGTTTTGCCAGCTACAAAAGATATAACACTAATTGAGAGTTCATGCTACCCTCACAAATTAATATAATATAAAACTTTAGAGGGCTGTTTATGGAAGGTCTTTTTGGTTCAAGATGTCACCATTGTATGAAACAGATATATCAATTACTAGATAAACTAATCTTCCCATTTACCATGTCTACAAGCCAAAATAAAAGGCCTGAGGGCCATCGAATTTGTAGGGAAAAATAAAACCCACGTATAGACTTGATACACCGAATTGGGGTCTCGCTATACATAAGCAAGTTCGAAGTCCCATCTGATCATGGATAACATTGAAATATTTTTAACTGTATCTTAAATATTAGCGGATTGAATTAAGAGGACTGAAAGTTTAGCAGCCCTTCCCAGTATTAAAATAAACTAAAACTTTCTCATAAAAAGTTAAATATCAATCTTGGAGAAGTCTAGATATGCTATTTCCATGTACCGTTTACAGCCATCGGACCTACCTACTTCCTATTACACACAAATTATTTACTTCTATATTAATATATGCATTTAATTTAGGAATTTATTTACTCGACTTTTGAACGGTTCTGACTAAAAGAATTTCTAGGGTTACATTGCCACGGTACAAAAGTAGGGTTCCTAATAGACGAAGCTTTGGCCATTTTATAGATCAAAACAAACTTGTACAGATTTTATAGGAAATTCAGAATAAGCATTAGGAAATGTTAGGTCAATAGTTAATAATAATAATAATAATAATAAAAATTCATTTAATAAACATACCAAGATGTTACAGTAGGTGCACAGATGAAATAATTGGGTGGGTATTTCATAACAATCACTTAAATCTACTTAATATTAACATATATCACTTAACATAAACACCTATGGTTGAATAGTTATTTTAAAAGGAACTACCATAATTAATTAATTTTACATCGATCTCTGCACTAAGCAACGCTTGTATCGCAGAGACCTTCACACATTTAATAACAACAATAATTCAATACGGCCGGACACTTAAGAATTTAGTAAGAGGGTAAGAGCAAAACAAAAATGTAATAACTAAAGACTGGGAAAAAGAGTAACCGCTATTGGACTAAGTATAAGATGAGACAATTGTATTGGTAGCATGCATGCATGCAAAAAAAAAAAAAAAGAACAAAAATTACGAGGCTCAAGTTAAAAATTATAATAACAAAGACAATGCAATAAAATTAAATTAAATATAATGTGAATGGATGTATGTGTGATGTGAGTGTGTGATGTGAGTGAGTGTGTTAGAATACGTGTGTTAGTGTATAATAGTGTAAAGGCTCATCCACGAACCGAAGGCAGAATCGTCTCAGTTTGCTCGTAGTTGAGGCTCGCTAACCACGTTTCGGTCTCTCGCTTAACCGTCGCGGTTGATAGATCCTTTAAATGAGGGAGCACGCGGCACACGGCGTTGTAAATGTATGGATGCAGGAACAAGGGTAGACGTTGCGCAAAAGAAGTGCGTACCGACGGGACGGGGACTTTATAGATCCTACGATTTTTTAGATGTTCGTATTCAGTGGAGTTAATCCATATGGTATGTGTTGCTGTCACTACCCTCTGAACAAACAGCGCCCGAACGCGCAAGACTTTACATTCTCCATATAGGCTGTCTGTCGCATATCGACGGTGCTTGCGAAGCATGACTTTTAAAACGGCTCTCTGAGCTCTCTCCAATTCTATTAATCTGTTTTTAGTGGCACCTCCCCAAACTCTAACACAGTAAATCAAAATGGATTGGCACAAAGCTTTGTAGACCAGGACACAACTAGCTCTGTCTGCCGAATTCCTAATACTCTTCATAACATATATTATTTTACGAACACGCTTCGCTAGATTTGTTATGTGGTCACCAAAACATAGCTTTTCGTCAATATTTACGCCGAGATATTTAGTGCTGACCGCGCGTGCGAGCACTTGGCAGGTACATGTGTTAGAAATTGACGAGGCTCCGCACGAATGAAATCTAAGTGAAAGAGATGTTGGAGGTTTCGACGCTTTTGTTTTGTGAAAAGTCATGTATTGAGTTTTGGATTTGTTGAGTGAAAGGAGGTTCTTTTCTAACCACTGCGAAATGACAGTCATGCCTTTTTCAGCTTCCTTATACACAGATTCCCAACTTGGGCCATGGAATAGGACGACGGTATCGTCTGCATAGCAGATAATTTGGGCTCCTTGAAGGTCTACGTCGAAAACATCGCTCATATATATTATAAACAGCGTTGGACCCAGGATGCTGCCTTGTGGCACCCCAAAATTAACATGATTTTGGTCACTTAAGTTAGTACCCACTTTTACTTGCTGTCGGCGGTTGGTCAGATAGCTCTGAAACCAATCGAGTGCAACCCCTCGGATGCCCAGCCTGTACAACTTGCGTAACAAAATCGGGATAGACACAGTATCAAAAGCCTTGGCGAGATCAAGGAAGACGCCAAGGCTGCTGTGATTCCTGTCAAGGGCAGAGCAGACCTCATCAATGAGCAGCTTTACTGCATCCTCAGTCGACAAGCCTTTTCTAAAACCGAATTGCCTTTTGGGAATCAAGTTGTATTTTTCGAGATAGGTGACCAGTCTCCTATTCACCAGCTTTTCAAGTAACTTGGAGAAAGTTGATAAAAGGGAGATTGGTCGATAGCTGTTTGGGCTGCTTTTATCTCCAGCTTTGTAGATGGGTGTAACTACTGCTATCTTCCACTCGTCAGGGAATATTCCTGATGAGAGGCTCAGGTTACAAATGTGGGTCAGCGGGATAAGAATTGTGTGCCTAACTTGTTTGATGAGTGAGGGCGAAAAATTATCCAAGCCAGGAGCACTATCTTTTTTGAGTTCATTTATGCATTTGTCTACTTCACGTTCATCGGTTGGGAACATAAAAAATGAGTGTGCAAAGGAATCAAGAGCATCAACCCCGTCAGCGAGTGCTTCCTCGGTTGTAGCCAAGCTACAAAGTGCATCCTTAGCTAACGTCTTACCCACGTTTGTAAAATAATTGTTACATTCGTTTAAGGAGGCTCGAGGATCCAATCCTGGAAGAAGTAGATCCGTAGGGTCAGCGCGAACATTTTTAAGATGGCAAATATCCTTAATGGTGTGCCATAACTTTTTATTATTGTTTTTATTAATTGTGAGTTGCTGACTATCATGATTGCGTTTCAGGTTGCGCAGAAGGTTGTTGAGAAAATTGCGGTACCTTGTGTACGTTTTTTCAAACACTTTATTCGAAGAGTTATTCTTCGCTTGCATGTGGAGCCTGTCCCTTGTTCTTTGGCACTTCATGAGTCCGGGGGTAATCCAAGGTTGCAGGTTAAATTTGGAACGACTTAATGTTATTTCTCTGGTGTTCTTTTTGACAGCTAAATCCATAATGTGGTAGAAGGCAGCCACTGCCTCGTTGACATTCGTGCACTTTGTAACAACTGTCCAATCCGTGTTCTGCAACTCACCCTCTACAGCTTCATAGTTGGTTATAAGTCTAGTACGTTTTTTTATTTTAGGCATGCGTCTACCAAGTTCCATTCCTAAAATACAGATGCTGTGGTCAGTGGTAGCACTGTGACAAACTAGACCTATAGCTTGTGAATGATTTTTTACAAAGATATGGTCCAGACAGGACTTTTCCCTTGTAGGTTCGGTGATTGCGGGAAGTAATAAATGTTCGGACATGAGGCACATATATTTAGAACACTGTTCATCAATGGGTGAAGCAGTAATGTTTAAATTAATATCTCCAGCAACAACTATATGTTTCATATTAGCATTTTTGCGTAAGATGTCGTCCAAGGATGCTAAAAAGCTGCTCACATCCGCAAACGAGGGGGAGCGATAGAAGCCGAATATTATTAGATCAGGGCTCATCTTAATTTCCAAACCGTTACAATCATCGCAACTAGATTCAGTGACAGAAGGTTTCCAGGAGCTCTTTACATATGCAATGACTCCACCACTTTTGTTTATGAGTTTAGACGTGTGGAACGAGCAATAACCAGGAATTTGCGGAATGATTGAAGATTCAGTCAGCCAACATTCAGATAGAATAATTATGTCAAAAACTTGATTTAAACGTTTCAATGAAACCAAAAACGCATCAAAATTACGATGAATACTCCTAATATTATAACTTAAGACTTTCAAGTTATGCGAGGGAGACAGGTGCTTATTGCAGTCTTCGAGGTTCCCAAGCGAGATAGAATGTATAGACAGAGTTTCGTCAATGTCATCTATGATACTATCCATTATCAAAAACGTATAGTTTGGACAACTTGATGTTTTTGTGAGTTTTCTTATCGCTTGGGAATCTCGAGAGGCAGTACATTTCAGTTAAGGGTGAGCCAGGTGGAGAATTTATAGATTCAGAAGCTATGCATAGAGCCATGTGTGTAAATGTCAGTGAGTCTGAGTGTATGTTTGTGAGAAGTAGATATATACAGAACTTAAGGATACAACTAAATCTACGAAGATGATGGTATTTATTCATTTGAGATTGGCGGTCCGACATGCTTGTCCAAATCTCCTGATGTTTCAATTCGGATTGCTGGTTTTCCATCTCCTTTGCGGACATAAATGCCGCCATTTCGCAGCCAGCAGTATTGTACCTTGTATTTGTTTGCACGAAGTCTTGCTTCTCGAAATAACTGACGATTACGTTTTGTAAGTCTTTCGTTGAAGTAAATCTTGGAAGGCTCGCCGTTTACGATGCTTTCGGAGGTAGTATTACTTCTGCTTCTGGCGGCTTTCATCAGTGCATCGCGTTTACTTTTTCGAAGGAGTTTAACGACTACGGGACGTGGAAGCCGACTAGGGGACTGGTCAGTGGCTTGAAGTTTTCGACCGACACGGATCACGTCGTCTATATCTGCTTCGGATAGATCCACCCCGATTTTTGTTGCAGCTAAAAGTACAATGTGGTTCAGATTCTCATTTTCCCGTTCTGGAAGACCCACAATCTCTAAATGGTTGAGCATTCTTTCCTGTTCCTGTTTTCCAATGTGCACTTCGAATAGATCTACTGTTGATTTTAAAGTGGCTATCTCTGTTTCGGCGTCTTTAAACTTTTTCGTGTAGTGCATGACTGTATCTTCCAATTTCGCCGACAGGCCAGCCATTTCAGCCTTGATTTCTTGGTTTTGTTCACTTAATTTGGTCAGTTGCACTCTCATAAGTCGCAATTCATTCATAACCGAAGATAGGCTTGGGTTTGAATCACTATCTGAATGATTCGAGTTCTTGGATTGTTTTTTGCTTCCACGGTGCTTATTGACGTTACTGGTGTAGTCTTTGGGAGGGTCCTGTGTTTGATTAGTAGCTTGTGAGCGAATTGGGGTCGAAGAATTGTCGCCTTTTGGGGGGGCACAGGTATATGAAGGGCAAGTCCAAGTATTTCTAAATTCAGTGCTAAACTCAATAAAATCTTCCCTTTTTATGTTTAAACACAAAAGATCATAGCAGTCATCGCATTTAGAACATTTCAAGAAGTGTAAATCGGGAATAGCCGTACCGCATGCAGCGCAGTTTGAAGACATTTTTAACACC